>JAMZAV010000851.1:0-537500 GCA_024449915.1 Sweltsa coloradensis | reverse complement strand
AACGGTATCGTGGAAAACGTCATGGGTAGAGGCATGAAAATTTAGCGTTTTAGGTTATTGATGATAAATCAGTGAGTATAAATTCTTAAAAACGCTACAAAATGCTAAATTTACTGAAAATAAGGTTTACCTATACCAATTGAGAATTGGTTTAGCATTGTATTTTAACGTTTAAAGTGACTACATTGAATTGAAATGTTCCTATAAAGCATAATTTGAATTCATTCCCCATTAAAAATACAGAAACTCCCTACATTTGGAGTTTTGGTGGAAAGAAGAAAATTAATGCTACAAAATGCTATATTTGGAAAAATTAAAGCTAAATATTCAGAATATAAATGCTATTTTTTCATAGCTCTAGTCATGGGTTGTGAGTTGAAAGCATTGATATTAAACCCCTATAGTAGGCTAGATTAGCAGTCTCCTATACCTCCGCACAGGCGCGAGCGTAGCAAATTGAAGACTCAACCGGCCCATTTCAAGTTGGCGCTTTGGTGTTTTAATTTATGCTTTTTTAATGCACTAAAGTATTTTACTGGATTGTTTGATATGGTTTTAGCTTGTGCAGCATGGTATTAAACAAAAGAAACAATACGAAGTGATTGCATAAGGGAATTTAGTAATCATTTGGTGTTAAAGGCTAGTATGCTTACCTGTCAACCTGGCGGCAATCTTGAGAACTATTTGGCCACAAATCGCTCCCATTTGATTAACATGTAAACTGTCATTTTTTAAGATGGCTTCTAATTGTACCGGAAGTGGACCACCGACTGCTGGTCTAGCCAATTATATAGGATGTATATGGTTGAAAGAGTATCACGAAATCCAAACACTTTAAAAAGATTTGCGTATAGCAAAGAGCTCGAAAAAGTTCTATATTTATTCTAGATGGCAGTGCTTCATAAACGCGGGCCAATCGAAAGACAAGTTGTATGAAATGATTTGATTGTTGCAATTATGTAAACAAACAGTTGAGCAAGTTCATATCAGAACAATGTTGTGCTGGCATAGGGTTGGCTAGGCTTGTCAAACATGTAATGTAAGTATGAATTTTACTAGTCCTATAGCCAAATGGAACTTTAGACCTACACTTTTGCATTATAAATAATTTTCCACATCTGGGCCTAGGCCAGGGACGGTTTCTGATTTGTTTTATGAGAGTATAATGACACCTTTTCTCGTTCCACACAAAGAAGAAAAATTTTAAATGTCCGCTATTTGTTTACGTATCGCACTTTCCCGCCTAACTCTGCTTATACCGTCAACAAGTGTCAAGTAACTATTGTTACTTGTTGATTGTATGCCAAGTGTTTAAGGCTTATTTTAAAACCTTTATTTGGAAGCCTTCCAACAAACTTTTTCAACTTTTTTTTTCAAAAGAGACTATATTTCTATAGCCTTAATGTCCATGTAAAATATGAACATTGTAGTCCCACCCGTCTGGTCAGAATCGCGGGCCGACGTATTAGATGTTAGCAGTAGCAGTAGTAGCAGTAGCAGTAGCTAACATCCTTAAAGTGATTTTGAGCATGTTTCAAGCCATTTTTTTCACCAAGAAGGAATAATCGTACCCCAATAAAATTTGGCATGTGTTGTCAGGTACCTAAATCCCCTCGATTGTGATAGTTTTCAAGTTCACATCACGTTACATGACGGCTGGGTAACACCTCGAAATCACCCCAACTCTGCTTGGTGTATAAGGTGCTTGAGTGTGTAGCGCACCGTGGCTTGGCTGCGGCGCCCTAACGGGCACCTAGATAGAAATTATTCAACTTTTCCTCCATAAATTGAGGGAATTTGTTGATGTCTTGTAATTCTTCTATTGTCATTCTCGAAAATAAATTAAATAAGGTATCATTAAGTTTTTCATAGTTATCAGTGTAGTTTATCCGATAAAAGATATCCGTTATTTTTTCGTGTAAATCTTGGTTGTTAATTACTTCCTTGAATGCAAGGTAAACTATTTCATCTTTAGCTGTGTATGAATTTGCCCCTCCAAACTTGTTTACAAAAATAGCCTGTAGATAGTCACTTTCTAAAACAAACTTTTTTTGCATCGTTTTCAAATTGAATGATATCCTCACAAGGGTATTTACTCAATGCAACTAACAATGCCTACCAAAAACGCTTTCTATTTCATGAAAAAAAAATCGCCGGAAGTACAAGCCTCTTGTTTATCAATCTGGACGCAAGGTTTTAGACCATTATGTACACAGGAAGCGACCCTCCCCCCACCAAAAAATTTTCACTATAGAAGTTTTGTTTAGAAAAAAAATCACGATTAGTAATCCACCTGTTTGCCACTTGGCAGCTGGGGCGTTTTACCTCCAGGGATGTCCAAAGTTGAAAGTTTCGAAACTTTGACCTGTTATAACGGTCAAAGTTTTTGATAAAATTACAAAATTCTTTTTAATCATCATGGAGCATATCATTTTTGATTTTTTAATCCAAAGCAATTTTGTTTTTTATAAAGGGCTGTCCAATTAATAATAATCGATTTCACTGCTTTATTAACATTAAAGATTGCACATATAATCCGAATTAAAGCTAAATTTTACACATAAAATGAAAGAACCACCGTATTTTAAAAATAAATTATGCAAAAACAATTCAAGGGCTGTCCAAAATGTTTTTTAAAAAAAATATATTATTGCTAATATACAACATTTTTTTAGTGCTAAAAATGTGTTCATGGTACCAAAATCAGTAAACCTGTTTATGAAAACGTATTGTTTGTGGGCCTTACAAAGAATTATAATTTTTATCATGGTTGACCAAAATTTTTAATTCAAATTACAGCAATTTGACAGAAATAACTTAATATAAAATGGGCAAAGTCAGTAATATTAGTAGGCCTAGTCATCATCTATTACTGTTTTAATAGGGTTGTCCAAATAGAGCGTTGGGTTCTTGTAAAGAATAGTGTTTGAATAATGTTTAACTCAATCATAATATACCAGGTGCTAAGGAAGCGACCCTCCACCGCCCCCCCCCCCCCCCCCACCGAACTAATTTTCAATATAGCAGTTTTAATTTAAAAAAAAATCACGATTAACAAACCACTTGGCAGCTGGGGCGTTTGACCTCCAGGGGTGTTCAAAGTCGTTTAAAAAAATATATTGCCGTAGTCTCTGCTTTTGTAAAATTTTCAAATATCTTTCAGAATTCAATCACTAATATTGTTCCCACATTTGTTTCCTACCCCAAACCTTTATCTACACAATATTGTTTTCTCAAATGTGAGAAAACACACAGCTTAAAGTATAAAAGTATGGAATGTATTGAATCTTTATGCATGCTATGTGTATGGACTTCTGACAATAATAATCATACTAATGGTCCTTCAGAAGTGCTAACTGACTATATTGAATAGATAATAATACACCCTACAGACTTGGCAGGATATTATTATTACCCTTCACCTTTACCTGTGATGACCACAGATCCCCCAAGGAGTTTGTGATGAAGGTGAAGGCATCAATACTGATTAGAGCTGCACGTTTGCGTAGCTAGATGCTTTTATCTTTTTACTGTTTGTATTTTGTTGTACAAATTTTAACGAAATAATTTTCGGTACATAGAATGTTTTTCCATTGGCCAAGTTGTGATACGAGTCATCATTACACAATGCACGATAGGGCTTTTGGGAAGCATATAAAGCAGTCATAGCCAAGCTGTATGCTTATATGGAACACAAATTGACTTGGCAGAACAGTATTCGTATCTACAATTTGACACCGCTAGTGTGTTTTGAATTGAATCTAAATGATGCCAATGAGGTGACTTCTTCTCGGTGATTAATCAAGATTTATAATCTTGTTACTGTTACTACGAGAATTGTATTGGCATTTCCTTAGGACAATGATGCACACCAGCGACCATAAGTAAATCAAGGAGTCTAGTTGTATCGACTACACCCATCCCTTGATTTATTTCTGTTCGAGGGAGTACGTGATCAAGAGGATAAGGACGAACTACTTAATTTTAATATAGGTAACCCATTGCTAACTCTCCGAATATTGTTCTTTCTGCCGTATAGTAGGCCTACAGACTTTCTGCATCCTATCTATTTTGACCAGTTTCTCTGTGCCTACTATAAACAGGATTAATGTGAAATAAATGTATACAATTTTAAAACAATTTATGCATCCCTATTTAGCTTTAGAAGTATACTCAAATGTACAGCAGGAAAGAAAGCCATAAGCTGCATGTTCTTATTGGAAATTTTGGACAACCTTGTGAATAATAACAGAAAATACACAATAAAATGATAGAAAAACATTTTCACCGTGCAACGGCGTGCATGCGGCTAGGAGTTCAAACATTTAAATATGTATGAATAATTATTGTTGATCAACTTGCAACATACGAAATATTCAATTATTTAGTATAAATGTAACTTCGTACACGACACCCCTAGAATCTAGACGTCCCAGTTACCAAGTGACAAATATGCATTCGTGGAAAGAGCATAGTTTCAGCTATAAGAGCATAGCCTTTTTTTTAGTTCGAGGGGACAGTTTACGTACAGATGTAAGAAGGCTGCTACAAGTTGCTATAACTTCATGTTTCATTTTGGACAACCCTGTATAATGAGTGTATATACCAATAACTAATCCGTTATTGTTGTTTTAGGGTTGTACATCGTGCTCGATGTTAGGTAGTGCATACAAATTATGAAATGCAGATTAACATTCCATAGAGAAAATATATAAACATATGTTTTCATATGAGATATTGGACACCCCTACCGTCTAAACGCCCTAGGTGTTAACTGAAAAACATGCATGCATGGAAATAACATAGTTTCAGCTGTGAGAACATACACAGTATTATAAGTTCGAAGGGGTTATATACGTACAGATGAAAGAATGGCCGCCACAAGTTTCATACCATTTTGTATCATTTTGGGCAACCCTGTAAATTCGTATAGCAAATAAGTAGGTGTATTAGGGTTTGACATTATTAACGATGTAAGGTCATGCAACAAATCATGAAATGAAGATTAATTTGCACTAGAAAAAAATATATTAACATATATTTGCATATGTGACTTTGGACACCCCTACCGTCTAAACGCCCCGCCAATTGAAAGGAAATGGAAAGAACGATTATTTTCCTTTAAGAAAACATATGGTAGCATTAGTTCGAGGGGGCGAGGGGGGGGGGGTTAAGAGTCACATAACGGTCTATCTGCATAGTATCTTTTTACTCAGTTTTGGCCACATTTTTCTTTCATCCCACCATCTTCCCTGGTTTCACTTTCCCAAGCTGTGTTTCTTATTTTCACATACATTGCTATAACTTGTTCCCAACTCAGCCTGGGCCTCCCTCTTATTCTTTGTTTGTTTCCTGCGTCTTGTTTATACTGCATCTTTGGAATCCTGTCTTAGTCCTGATGCATCCTCTCCATGTGTCCAAACCTTCTGAGCCTTGCCTTCCTTATCTTCGTGCTCCTAATCTTATCAATCTTCCGACCAGCCAGATCGATTACTTCCTGTTCAAGGAAAGTTTTAAAAGCACACAACACGTTGCTGATAAGAGTTAAGTTTGCATTTGGCTAATTAATTAGTGTTATCAATCAAGATATCACTTTCGAGAACCAAAATATACATTTTCCCTTGCGATAACTTACTTAAAATTACTCTTGGAAACAAATAGAATCGAAAATTAAAACTTAATAAATTGTTTGCATGTATTTTTTGCTCGTGTTCTGTTACCAAATTACAGTCACACACCGATGTCTTGTTCAAAAAATTGTATGATGTATTATAATTTCAATTAATCCCAATCATATAAAACATGTTAAAAATAACAATCTTTATACTTACAAAAGTATTAGGATATCAAAGAAGGACCAATCCAATGTTAACATTTGAATTTTTGGTACGGTATTTTAGATTTTTTTTATTTTTTTATTTAATTTTCTTTTAGAGCGAATACAGAGAAATAATAAGCACATATAAGAACCGGTTAAAAAAAATGTGAATAAGAAAGAAACTACGAATTAATTAAATTGTAAATTTAGTTTTATACATTTGTACACGTAATACAAATATGTTCTACATTTATTATAATAAATAATACATAATACTGGAAACCTTGTTAAACTTTATGTTAAATAAAATAATTTATATTTATCTACTAGAGGGTGGGCCTGCTGGGTTAGTTATTGATGTGTCAATGGGAGTAAATGAATAATACAATGTACAATACATTATTAAGATATTAAAAAGTCCATCCCGACCGGGGTTTGAACCCGGTCTCGCACATTCCTGGCAGTGGCGGAACTTCGATTTATGGGCCTGCCCGCAACATTTCTATGGAGGGCCCCCCTAGCAGATACACACATACATAGACTCGGTGTTGAATTCTGGCTTTTCATCCCGGGGGTATTATATAGGGACCAAATACGGGGGGCTTGGGGGGCGAGGCCATTTTGAAAATCAGGTTTTTAGAGTGTGTTTGGTGTGTTTTAGAAAAAAGTTGTGGGCTGAATGCAATACCAAAATAATGTAGTTGTGTATTGTTGTGTGTGGACGCTAAAAGTTCCTTAATATCAGCTCGATTTCACCTTCAAACCGCTAGATTCACAAAACGGCCATTTTAGCAACGAAAACAAACACAATATTTTCCAAACAAGGTGAAATATTGTTTTTTATTACTAACTTTTTTTTAACGAGGCCCCCTAAAGGCCTGGGCCCGCCCGCAGTTGCAAGCCCTGCGGGCGCCTAGTTCCTCCACTGATTCCTGGTAGCTTGCTTACTAGACCACCGGCGAGGTTTTAATTGTATCTGATTTAGAATTTCAATACGAGTGATTGCTCTTGCTGAATGACATACTTCTAGTGTAATGGGTGTACATTCCAGGGGTTCACCACTATACCTTTCCACGGTGATGGTACAAGATTGTTCTCTACCCAACCGACAGTGCTAGCGCGCGACATTGATTCGGGAGGTCCCGGGTTCGAATTCCGTCGAGATCGGCAATCCTGACTGAAGGTTTCTACCGAGGTTTTCCTCAGTCGTTAATGCGAATACAATGGATTGAGTCCTCTTTGAAACACCCCTCGGACATCCCTTCACAATTGTCCTAACTCCAATATACCTAAAGTCACCTGAAGAGGGTCACATCGGTTAGCCCTGTTGTGTATCCTACAGCGGGCATTCATACGAAAAAGTGTTTTCTCCTCCGATGAAACACGTGGCAGCGTCCCCACTCTTAGCCAAGCTTCAAACGGTATTGATCGTTGCGGAGAGCGCGGGAGATTCTCGCGCAGGCGCATAAAACTCACCCCTTCGCGCCATCTAACAAACAACCCTTAAACTCGTAGATGTTTCGCAAAGCTCTCGACAGATGGAGCTGAAAATAACACCACAAACTTGAATGTTTAATTGATAGTATTCACTTAATTTCTAATATATCATAACCATGGTACATTTAGTCATTTACGTAAATGATATGCCTATATTTATACAAACCTTAAACATAGTCTGGAGGTATAGTATAATATATGTAGTTGTTAACGTGAGTTAGCTTGCTGGTCTGGGTCCTGACTAGTAAAAGGTGAAAACCAAGAAATGTGTTGCTTGGGTCATATGGGTTGTGACAAACCAAAACCTTTGTCCCTTGTTTGGGCAATACCAATTTTTGGAAACCGGGGTCGTGGTTGAAATAACTGGGCCCCAGCAAAATAATCTCTTGTCATTGGGTAAAATACCCACTGATATAATTTGATTAAAAATGTAGTAAAAGAATTCGATGAAACAATGTAAATATCAAGTATCAACATTGAGATCGATGTCATTTGGAATATATTTTTTATATGATGTTTTTATTGCAAAATTAAAGTTACATACTGATGTAACTTTTATGTTAATTAAATTGAAACACAAAATTTAAAAAGTAATTTTACTATTTATGCTGAATATTATTTCAGATTTATGATTTACAGAGATCAAACTCAATTAAACAGCCCTGGGACAATATCTTCATTGTCCAAACTCCAAAATACCTAGTTAGACAATGTATTGCAATCTGGACAGGTTCTCCCTCGATACAATTTAAAGATTAAAACATTTTGGGTTTCCATCATGCAAATAGAACAGTAGGTCTACATAGCTTTATATATATTGCAACATCACATGTTGTTTGGCGTCGTTTGTCGAGCAAGCTGGGCCACATGTAAATAAATCAAATATTTTGTCAGGCTAAACAAAGCGGTACAACAAGGGCGTTTACATTCTAGTTTCACGGAATCCAAATCTTGTGTTGTGACAAATCGATACAGGTCTGCTTTCGTGTTGACGCAGTTGATTTAAAGAACGGATCCGTGAATGTTGGTTCTTTACTTTGGGACACGAAATTTAAAATTTATTAAAATAAGTTGAAAGTTGAAAGTTAAATGGAGGATCCGGTACCATTAAAACCAAGTGAAGTTCGGGTATTGATGAAGAACAACGTTAAAATGATGTATTACATAGGTATGTGAGATGTGACTTTTAATACACTTGGTAGACTAGTTCAAAGCTTGGCCTAAAAAATCTTTAAAAGCAAAGTAAAACGCATTATACTTTAACTTTAATTATCACTCCACTACATTAAGGCCTTCACTCTGAATACGTTAATCATATTATTTTATTATTTAGATAAGATTTTAGTTTATAAAAGTAAGCTGAAAGTTGCACCAATAATAATGGCGGAAAAAACGATCCACTACGTCACTATAATATGGTATTGTTGCGAATCGGCGAATCGGCCAATGAGGTAATGCCCAACAGTGATTAAACGAGCGAAGCGAGCGCTTCCATTTGACTCTGCCGGAAAAAATAGTCACTGGTTTTGTTGTTTTTTTTGTATGTCTCGCCCACCGCCTGCTCGAATGGGATGAACATTTGGGTTTATCCCATTCGAGCAGGCGGTGGTCTCGCCATAACGTTCGAACGGAGGCTCGGATCGAGTTGAAATTTTGACCATCCGCAAGCTTTGTTCCCGATTGAATGCCATTAGTTTTGAGGCAAAATCGTTCAAAAAGTTAAAAAGTTACATTAAAGTTAATCGAAAGTTTTTTTTTTAAAACTAAACGGCGACAAAATCTGAGGTGGCCAAATCATTTAGAATGTCCGTCCGGTCACGAAAATGTTAATTTTATTTTGATCCGATAAGTAGTGTAGATGGAAATTACATTATAACAAAAGTAACGTTGCCATGGCAACGAAAACTCGCACGAGGTTCGCACTATGCACTGCCACCTAGAAGTAATCAAAATACTATCGAGGAAGCAGTGTATTATTTGTTACGTTTTCCCAAAGAAATGATGTCAAGGTCCTCTAGATGGCGGTGGATTTTATCCACAAATTAAAGGTTTACCCAAATAGGCCTACCTTGGCAATAATAAATAATATTGGAAACATGGCCCCGTGGACAGTGAGCGTCGCAAATTTTACAATTTTAATTAATTCTATTGAGGCTCAAAGTTTGTAGTATTTTATTTCCCGCGCAAACAGCACGTGACGTCAAGATCTAGGTTTAGAGCCAAGGAGGTATGAATAATGTAAGGAGACAGCATGTCGCCGTGAAAACCATAGCCACTTTGAACGACAATGGTGGTCGGCAAAAGCCTCGAACCCAAAGCAAGGTCGTCGGTATTATTAAAGCCATTGTCAAAGCTATTAGCATTCCAAAACAAACAAAAACGCAGCACATCAACTAAAATTCCATTTCAACTCTTTATTATTCATTCTCATATTGATACAAGAGTTATTATCAATGTTTTAAGTATAATATCAGCTGTTTCGGCCGTCGATGGTAGTCGCCATATTGGTCAGCACCAACGAGAAGCAGTAGATACTGCGAAAAACTCTATGTTTTAGTAGCCGCCATATTGGTCAGCACCAACGAGAAGCAGCAAATACTGCGAAAAACTCGATCGGAGACGTTCAAAACGGCCACGTTCATTTGTACAGCCACAGATAGCGCATGCTGTCTCCTTACATTATTCATACCTCCTTGTTTAGAGCACGCTAGAGCATTGTTGACCAATGGGCAAAGTTGTTTAATGTCTTTGGATCAATGAATTTACTACCGCCTTCTAGATTACACATGTTAATACGAAGAAACGCTCTGTTGGACGCGTTGATAAGCGAGCACGTGCTATAGCTAGACCCACATTGCAATTTATTAAAATTGTAAAATTTGCGACGTTCGCTGTCCACAATAGAAATACAAATATTTACTTGAATTGCTTTTAATTGCAGTAATGGCATTTTAAGTGGTTTTCTATCCACTTCTTATACCCACTTCAATATTTGGACTTGGTGCATATTCCCTCATCCGTTGTTGGAAATCATAATTTTGGATTTTTAATCCCTAAAAATTAGGGGTCTACTATTGCACTTTTATCAATAATTTCACATAATAAATCACTTACTTTAGATAGGACACATACACATATTTTCATGCGAATGGATTGTTGGATTGTGGGATTGTTTATTCTCGCAAAACCTTTAGACTTGGTCTTGATTTACGTCATAAGTTCGACTCATAACTCGTAATACTTCTTCAATCGTCGGTGGCGTAACAAACAACGTATGAATAGTCGCGCGCATGATGAGTTTCATCGAGATCAAATAATACGAACAAGAATTGAAATCCAGGACACTTTGATCTTGGTCTAGAAAACGTTGGTTTTTGACGCGTGCGACAAAGTGACAGTTAACTATAAGTTTATTGGTAAGGATCTGATAAGCGAAACGACCATAAATAATAATAATATAATAATAATAATAATAATAATAATAATAATAATAATAATAATAATAATAATAATAATAATAATAATAATAATAATAACAATAATATATTTTTTTTCCACAGATTCAATTTGTTGTACGCATTCACAGTAATAATAATAATAATAATAATAATCAATCAATTCAATTCAATTTATTTCACAAAACACATATTACATTGTTTTATCTCAATGAAACCCACAAAGCCCATTATGCGGGCTCATCTGTGGAATAACATCAAATAAACTAAAACAAAAACAACCGTAGAGGAAGGAATCATTATGAAAAAACATTAACAAATCACAATCATTAAATAAACAAATCGAAGTAGAATGACCGTTACTTAAAATAAAATGAAACACAACACAACGCCAAGGTTTTTAAGTTTCATAGGCATTTCAGAAACCTGACAGAAATATAGCTAAAAGATGATTACGAAAACAAGGTATGAGCAAAACAGATTTAGGTAAGAGCACTCAATTGAGACAACAAATGTCTTTTTATTTGTTGCTTGACCTCGGAAATTTTTGTTAAGTTTAATAATTGATCAGGTAATTTATTAAAAGACTCGGGGACTAAACACTCTAGGCGCCTTTGACCGTATTTATTATTACTTCTAGGAACTACAAATTTTTGTTGTTACGGTAAATATCACGCACAGTATTATATAAAATTTATTTTTAATCCCAACGTTTCAGAAAAACTGTTTCCATTTTCAAGGGAAGGGTAAAACAAAAATTCAATGAAACAACAACAGCATTATAAAAATAAACAAATAGAAACAAAAACACACTACCTTGCAAACATAGAAATTTACAAAGATCCAATTGCAGTGAACCAAAAATCAAATCACTTGGTTGCATTGTGAGTGTGACTTCTTGTGACCATTCTAGCAGACCTATCGCTGTCTTCATGTCTTGGTACCACAGGTGGATCAGTATCATACTTTTCAATAGCTGCAGTATGACTTCTAGTAATTCTGATGGATTCTTCATCTCTAGACAAGATGGTTGGGTCCGTCCGGACCGTCCCACGTTTGTCTAGAACTGCAGACACTCTATCAGTCGTTGAACAGCTTTCTTTGACCAACCTCTCAATCAAAGCAGGCTTCCACGATTGAGCCAAACGTTTGCCATCGTCTCGTTTGTTAATGACGTTTTCCATTGGCATGCACTCGGCGAGTGCAGAGATGTCATTGTTGTCAACCTCCACTTGAATAACATTACAAAACTGAACAAATGAAAAGACAAGTGGCAATCCAGTGCGCACTAGGGCGCACTAGTGCGACCTGAGTGCGGCCAATGGAAAACGCCATAAGATTGAGTGGGCGCTTCTCAATTTCCACTGCCTCTCTGACGATTCGACTAGATAGATAGCTTACCATGGCAAGAGGCCTCATTCCGTCAAAATCAATGGAATGACCCTCCTTCTTGACATGTTGTGCCAAAGCAGATGTTGTTTCCATCTTGTTGACGGCGAGCTTGTGTTCCTCTGGGCGCATTGACATATTTCGACCAGTTTGTCCAACATATGTCTTCGAACAGTTTCCACACGGAATCTCGTAGACGCCCCAACCTTCCAAATGAATCTTGTCTTTGTGGCTACCAATCATTTCGCCTAAGGTTCTGTCTGTCGAAAAGACCGTCTTGATGTTTTCAATAGCCAGTAGTTTGCCAATTCGGTCGGTGGTCCCTCAAACATATGGCAAATATGCAGTGGCTCTTGGTTTGACAACTGTATCGACTTGAGTTTCTTCTGCTCTGGTTCTTCTATTCCAAGCCTTGTGGAACAACCGGTTAGGAAACCCGTTACTGAGCAGTGCCTCACGTAGAATCTTGCCTTCTTCGTCTAAATGTTCTTCGTCAGTTATTCTTCGAGAACGTGTAGCCAAAGTAAATGCTATTGATCGAAGTTGCGAAGGATGATGATTGCAGGCCTCTTCACATCATAACGCAAAATTGATAGCAGACTTTTGATGAAAAACTTTCGCGATGTGTAAAATGTCAAAATGTTACGGCTGACTAAACTTGCATTTAGGAACACTTACGCCCCTCACTAAAGTATGAAATTTTAAAGAGTGATGCAGTGTTCTTTTGGGATCATGCCTGTAATGGTTCTTATGCATTGGTTCATATCTTCTACCTCAAATAAATGCAAAGGTCTTGACGCGCTCAAAATGTACACGGATACACACATCTATAAACTTGGTGCAAACCTATAAGGCCGCTAGCAGCGCCCTAATAGAAACAAACAATTATTAAAGACTCAGTAAAATGGTCTGACTTAAAAGGTTTATAAAACATACCTCGAGGTTCCGCACTAAAATACCCTCTTAAGTTTTTGCAGAAAATCATTAAAAATAAAGAAGTTATATTGAGACCTCTTTAAAACTACATTATTAGAGGCCATGATAACGTTGATCCAAGAGTATTTAAAAGTATTGATTCGGCTTTTGTGGAAACAGCATGCCGAGTGGACCGTAGCGAAACGATTACATTAACACGTGCAAGTAGTGTCGGTTAGTCAATTACATTACTAGGATAACGCCAAAGTCGTTGCTAGATGTGGGTTCCACACATGATAGACGAACAGCTATGCCCCAATTTTCGAGATGATGGGATCATTCGAACGAACAAGCTGAGAAAGGGCTAAAAGATTCGTATTTTTTCCCTTTATAACAGAAAAGACAAATTTGAAATGCTAATATTGGAGCATAGATGTAGCTTTCCTTTACAAACTCATATTTCTTTAGTCTACTATCTCGATACTTTTGGCGAGCTTATCATTTTCTGTGAGCTATAGCAGCTATGTAGTGCTCAATTCGGCCAACGAAGTGCGCTCTTAAATACATATTTTGTTGTTTGCAGGTTTGTGGCCCGAAGACGATGATGTAGATCTGAACGTGTACGCGAAGTACTTTAATCCATGGTTTTCCAAACAGCTCATTAAGCATCGACATCTCCGGGAAGCTGTTAAGTTCTTAAGGAACTTCATACCAAAGATAATGATTTGGACAATGTTTGCTGACGTTTTGATTATTCACCCGATGGACGTTTACATAAACTGGAAAGACAAAGTTAGAGTGATAGAAAATGTTTATGCTATGTTTGTGTACATTACTATAATCACAGGCATGGTATGCGTAAAGTACAACTCTAGCCATGTAAAATATTTCAAATGTCGTATTGAACAATTTTTAAGGCCAGACAACATCTACAATGAAATACAACATTGCTTCATCAAGAAAATGGATACCATATGTGGAGTAATCGAGAAGTGCAGCAGTCTTTGGACGAGACTGTTTCCTGTATTGATTGTTTTAGAAGCTTCGGTCGAGTTGTTGCCAAACAGAAAACTTTTCCTTGGGTAAGTTAAAAATAAAAATTTATTATTAGAATATATTAGTATTAAGTTTCATTCTTATGGGTTTAACGAAGATGACAAATAGTACTTGTATTTGTTAAAGGTTAATTTTAATCACATGTCTTTTCTGTTTAGAGAATGGTATCCTTTTGATGAAAATCAATCACCAGCATTCGAAATAACGCTATTCTTCAGATCAGTTCACATTATTATGTTGATGGTATACGGAAATTGTCTTTTAACATTGGTGGTTTGCTTTTGCGTTTACATCGAAACATTATTTAACATATTGTTGAATAAACTAAAAAATATTTGTGCCACTTCTAATCAACAGAACATGTTACATAACCATTCTGACGGAACACGAAGAATTAAAAGAACGACGCATAAAAAACACACACATATTTTAGAATTTAAAAGGTCCCAAAATAGATACAAATCAGGAGTTGAACATTTGCGGACCCAGAAATATTCCTTGGGGAACTCCCTAAACAAAATTCCAGAGAGCATGCCTGGTTCAGATCATGGTGAAACAAACAAGCTGCCAGAAAAAGAACAAGAATCATCTTCTATCGGCAAAATAAGTATAAACCGAATGGTTCGTGGAATGAAAAGGTTGAAGTGCGCATTTCAAAGAAGAGCACCGAAGAAAAATGGAATCTTGTTTCTCAAAAATACCTTAACTTATAAAATAAATTATCTAAATGTCAACCTACAACTAAAAATCGCTGTTGAGCTACACGACGAAATATTAACGTAATGTATATTCAATATTATACTTATTTATGTCCTGTAGATGTTGATTTACATAATACATAGTTTTATTTTAATGATATCATGAGTTATTTGGACTGTACACTGCACTTGTAAATACACACATAGATGTGGAATTAAACAATATTTATTCAGTCCTCTTACACAGGTTTATTCACAGTACACATATCAATAGTAAGAATAAGAAAACAAAATGTCAACAAATATTGCCATCTTATAAGAAATTAAATCAGATGTAGATGTTGCCACCCAGCAAAAGATAATAACACAATATCAAAAACCTTATTAATAAGCCATGACCACCATTATATAAATTTGAACGACTCCACTATCATTCTCGATGAAAGTAATCTGCATAAACGCCAGTTAAAAGAGGCTCCCTTTATAGCAGAACATATTATTTGTACTCCCAGTATTGATTCCCATGCTTTTTGGAAAGTGTTTGTCCCAAACCCGTAGTAGCTTAATAAGGTTTTTGATATTGTGCTTTTATCTTTTGTTGGTTGCCAAAATCTTCAACCGATTTTAATTTTTTATAAGATGGTAGGCATGATTTTTCTGGTCGAATTGAGACAGCAGGATTTGTAAACTGCCAATAATCCTGTGGAAGACGACTGAATAGTAGTAGTAGAAATATTATTTCATTCTATATTATCTTTGTCTTTATTTACAAGTGCAGTGTACAGTCCAAATAACTCATTACATTATTAACCTCATTTGCTCTCAAAGTTTCATCATCAGTAATGTTTTGTTTTGTTACAGAATGACAAGACAAATAAACGAAATGGTGGCACCATTTCTTTTTACATTATTTATTTATAACATTATTGGACTTGGAGGAACAATACTGCTGATGGAAAAGGTACGAAGTATATAGCGTTACACACATATTCAACCGGCAAAGTCAATCTGCGCTCTCGCACTAACAATAGTCTCTTTGTACCTAGAGTAAATTAAAGAAAAAACTGGAAAAAGATCTTTAAAATACAGGCTACCAATCATCTGGAATAAGTTACCAGCGGCACTTAGGACCGAAAAGAGAAAATCTATGTTTAAGAAGGATGTGGAGTACATGACGTATGAGTTTTGAAATATGTGGCCTTGTGCATCCTTAATATTGTAATTAGTTATTATTCTGTAAAAGTCTACCAATTTTTTTTCTACCAATTTTACAGTTCATACTTTTAGATTAGTCCCTAAGTGTATAATAATTATATTATTATTACTCCTATTATTATTCTTAGTATTATTGTAAAATATAGATTACGTTACATGTTTTAAATATTCTATTCTTGAATATAACACTATCATATATTTAATTACCGTAATACACAATGTCTGCTTTTTTATATAAGTTACTCCAGATGTATGGAAATTGGAATTATGTAGGTATGTCAATCAGTTCTTATACTCTATATTCACTATTGTATATGTATTGGTTATGTAGCTGCAATAAGCAAGCATTACTCTGCAATATGTTTTAGTCATAAGTAGTATTAGTAAGGGCATTAAGCATTGAATGTAATATTTTACAAAATTTATGTAAAGCTATGCTTTAAACAAAACCCTAAATAAATAAATAAATAAATAAATAAATAAATTAATTAATTAAAATAATTGGGAATTACTGAATATTTAAAACACTTGGAACTTATGGGATGGCTCTTTTCTTACGAATCCAAATCAGAAGGCAGACCAGTTAATTGTCTTATTTTTAATCATATTTAGTGGTAAGGTGCAAGAAAAGTAGTACTATCACATTCTTATAAATTGATGGTGCACAGAAATTCCCGTGATTTGAACTACTGGTTCATGCGAATGATGCTTGACAGGGCAAGTTTCATTTCCTAGACAAATTGAACCTCTCTTTAAAAGCTTTAAATAGACAGCAATTAAGAAGACGGATACTAACCACATTATATTAAAACGATTGTTAGTAGAAAAGGCATATTACTAAAGACAAGAATTCTTCTTCTTCTTTGATTGAATTTGATTTAAACTTGGTTCATATAAAAAAAAAATATGCAGGCACTCTACCTTGCACACAGTGTATTTTTTTATAACACTATTTTGATATATTTATTTATTCATTTTTTTCTTGTGTGGAGAGAGTTTTTTCAATCTTTCTTCTTCTATTGTTATCCAATATAAAACGGTTTCTTTTTCTGACCTGCTCATATCATCGGGCAGGGAGTCGATACAACTCTGGAGTGTGTATATGAATATAATTATTATTGTTTAATTTTTAATATTGTATTGTGCTATATTATTATGCTGTATTTAAAAAAATTCAAATATCCATGCGTGACAAGGGTCAAGGCGTTGTACTATAATAAAACTATATTGTATTGTATAGGAGACCGATGTAATCGTGTCTCTGTTTAGACTATTATATTGTAATGGAACCGATAGGTTAAAATTGAAAGAGATGGCTGAATAGTTGGCTGAATGAAAGATGAACTTAAATAAAGAGTAATTGTAAAACAAATGTTGATCGGGACATAAACTCCCCGTCAGCTATTAATGCCAACTTTGGGACAAAAATGTAAACAATGAGCTTGCTGCAAAATTTAATTAAGAGCAACGATTATCCAAATATTGTTCAGCACACTTTTGTCTTCCACCACCCTCGTATAAGGTAAAAATATTTTCTGTAATAAAGTTTGATGTATACGATTTTTCCCCCGCCAGTAAAAACTCTTATTTGTACTGTCCGACAAAAAATCGTTCATCAGACGTACTTTTAAAACTTTTTTTTGGATTAAGGACGCGTCAACCGTTAGGTCATAATGCACCACTCTAGCCTAGGAGATATGGGGAGGAGGGGCCTTTGTTGGTCAGAACCAGCCACGGGTGAGGGGAGGAAGGGGGGTTTCTCACGTCGCGGTCGTCATCGTCTTTGTCATCGTTCGTTGTGTCATTGTCATCGTCGTCGGGAGGTCGTCAAGGGAAGAGGGAGGTGTCCCCGACGACGATTGCCAGAGTTCGCCTCTAGTTTCGGGGAGCATTATATACTCCCCTCTACTAGCTGATGTTTGCGAGGTGATCTTTTCTCTTGAATCGCCTTGTACGATTAGCAGAGCCATGCTCTGGCCAATTCTACCCCGGGCCCAGACGGGGGTACATTTTTACGTATGCTAGAGTTAAACTCTTTATTTGTACGGTCTGATTAAAAAATCATTCATCAAAAGTGATTTCGAAAACATATTTTTCCTCATACTAGGGCTGAATACTAAGGTGTATCGATATTTTATTTGTAAATCGTCGCTCAAACATTTTTCTCTTAGGAAACAGAATGAATTAACATTTTCATCCTCGCTCAGTGTGGTGGCATTTGTGACAAAATCGGCACCCAGCGCCCAAAAAATATAAATAACATTTTGGTGTGAATTCACTTTCTCATACATTCAACAAACTTTTCATCCACCTTCCTTGGTCTTACTTAACTGAAGAGAGTGATACAATCGCCACAACCGTGTACCTTGCCTTTAAAATTAAATAACATACCATTGATGTTAACATGCTACAATAGTTTCCTTCAATATATTATGTTGATTTACAATAACCTTGTTACAAAATCGGCACCCAGCGCCCAAAAAATATAAATAACATTTTGGTGTGATATTCACTTTCTCATACATTCAGCAAACTTTTCATCCACCTTCCTTGGTCTTACTTAACTGAAGAGAGTGATACAATCGCTACAACCGTGTACCTTGCCTTTAAAATTAAATAACATACCATTGATTTTAGCATTCTACAATAGTTTTGTGTCTCTTTCAATATATTTTGTTGATTTACAATAACCTTGTTTTACAGGCTGAACATTTTGGAATGAAGGAGATAGTGACACAACGATCTCATCCCAACTTATGATTGTGTATCTTATCATCAGTTACCTTGCGAACAGAATGTCAGATAAGGTAATTAAATTTCGAAACATGCCCCCAAATACAGTTATGTAACAAAACAATTAACAATTAACAATAAGAATTCCTAAGTTAAAGAATTAATCAATGTCTAACTTTATTTCCAAATTTGAAATCGGGTGTGGGATGGGAGGGTCACACAAACCACACCCTTGGACTGGATGGCTGTAACTATTTTAACACTTTACTCGTAATTACGTGGTAAGATGGTAAGCCCGCCATTATCTTTGAGGATAAAACTGTGTCCCAGTACAAGTACAAAATGATGTTCTACACTACTTGTCCTGGGACACAGTTGTATCCTTGAGGGTGAGGGAAGGTCTACAATATAACCCCGGTCCCCAACGGTTAAATAGTTACAGGAATCCAGCCCCAGGGTGCGTGCCTGACTGCTTCCACAGTATTTTTCTTCCTCTGAATGTTATTCTTTACTTTCTTCCTGTTTACTTTTTGAATGATAAAACATTAATAAATAATACCTTTTGATTAATATTTCTTTAAGTTGTATTTTGTGTTAGACTTCCTTGCATATTGTTATTTCTCTTGATAGGTAATCATAATCACAATACCAAATAATGAATATAAACTTACTATTGTCTTGTTCTTTTTACAATAATTGGAAATTGCTGTTAACTTTTGTGTAGTTTTGCGGGGGGGGGGGGGGGGGGGGCAAATCGAATTTTTGGGTTTTAGAAAATATAGGGGGTTTGGCCAACAGGGTTATCGAGAGGACGTCGAAAATAATTGCATTTAATATTATGCCAAAGTGGTCAATGTCCACGGGGGCAAAATAGGCAAAATTTTGAGTTGTTTTGGATTTTTGAGGAGTATTGCCTCACTGAACAAAACGAGGGTATCGAGAGGGACGAAGTCTCCTTCTAAAAGAAGGTATTAGCCCCTCTACAGGGCGGGGCAACATGCTTTATCTTTTGGCAAATAACAAAAGAATCCGAATTTTTAGGACCGATTTTGACCGGAAACCGCCATGACCGTTTTTTTTTGGGGGGGGGGGGGGGAGGGGGGCTCAATGTCGAATTTTGGGATTAGAAAACCTTCATTTTTCAATAATAATTTTTAGCTTTTTTCACTTTTGCTCTTTCCAATGACGTCAGAGGGCCGCGTCCAAGGCTACGACCTCAATACTACGTCATTTAATCGTAGTCTAATTTTATTTTATTTCTAAAAAACATGGTTGTTTTTTGGGGAGTTAAAAAAACCATTGTTTCATTAATATCTTGCGCAATAATTGTCCGATCGGATCCATCTCGGGCTTTATGGTACCGGGCGGACGACGCGAATATTTTGACGTCCCGGAAAAACATTTGTCCAGGATTTTTACAAAATGCGTAAAATGACCCGGTTTACAAAATTATTTTACCTGCGACTTCAGGGTAGCAGGTAGGGACCTGCGGCGTCCCGAAAGTGTCCCGGATAACAATATTGTCCCAGGTATTTGGATAAACTACAAACGTGACCCGGAAACGACCGTATCGCGGCCGGGCGCGGACCGATTCGAAATTTGTCGCGGCAACGAGGTTTTCATACTATAGTGCAGCGTCAAATGTCGTATATCGCATTCCCGTGCAACTTTTTGGTAAGAATATAGCACCATATGTCGTTATGCTCAGGAGGCCTCACAGAATATGAATCGCTTTGGTGCCAGAGCGCCGCCCGCGACTGGGGGCGGGAACGGCCCCCAAGTTTGACCACGCTCGGGAATATAAAATGCTCAATAACAGCCAAACTGTTGATCGGACAACACAAAATCAAGGGGCAAATTATGCTTAAAATAAATAGATTTGGGTTATAAGATGCTAATTTATTTTCGCCCCCCGCAACTGGGGGTGCAGGGACGCCGCCCCCAAGTTTACCACGCTCGGGAATATAAAACGCCCAACAACACACAAACGGTTGATCGATCAACAAAAAAATCAAGAAGCAAATTATGCTTAAAATAAATTAATCGGGTCATAAGATAATGATTTATTTTCGCCGACCGCAACTGAGGAGTGAGGACGCCGCCCCCAAGCATGGCCACGCTTTGAAACATAACGCTTAAACAGCCAAACGTTTGATTGGTCAAAAATTATGTTAGATACGGACTAGGCCTATATGTGTCAATTTAATGGAGCATCATTTATTGCTGTCAGTGAGGAAATTAGGAAGCACGTAGGACTCCAGTTATGGCATAAAAATAAATAATAAATTTTATTTAGAGTCTACCCACTCAGTTATATAACTGATTTTCAGTGGGGGACTTTAAATCAAAGCGACCAAGCCAACCCTGCAGGCCCCGACGCAATCGACGAGTGAGTGATAACCAACCAAAGATCGATATTTTTAATAGGAAATATAGCAATCAGTGGTATGGACAGTGCGAACACCCGCGAATCAACGCCAGAATCAACAAGGCCGATTCAGAACAACTCTGAAATTTATTATGTGCTTCGTTGCTAGGACGGCTCCAAAGTCACCGTTTACAAACTCCTAAGACAAGAACTGATGGACTTAAGTCCAAATTAGAAGTTAAAAAACTTCTGACTTTAGCGGGAATCGAACCCTGGACCTTCTGCATTGGAAGCAGATACGCTAACCACAAGACCAACGAGCCATTCATTCTGCAATACTTATTTCCACACACTAAGAGTGGAGAAGTATTGATGCAAGTTGGATTGAAGTTGGGTTGTACGGTCCTTGTACAGTCACAAATACTCGATGGGAAACATGTTAAACGTAGTATTGATGCCCATTTAATTACATAACACTCATTACATTGTCTGTTCATGGAAGCTTTCTTTAAAACATATCCTGACCTTGAAGACCCTTGCCAAAGTCAAGCGCAGAGTTTGAAGAAAGAGTGCCAAACAGGATACAAAGATGACATCCGAAATGAAGTTCACGAATTCCAAAAAGAATGTTCTTCTCGTCCCGTGTTCAAATCGCTAATTCAATACAATATGCAAATGTTAATAGAACTCTGTCATTCCCCAGTATCAGTTCGCTCTGGTGATTGGGAATTACATCTCAAAGTAATGGATGCAATGACAAAATATTTCTTTGCTCGCGATTAACTTAATTACGCAAGGGTTATTCCATTGTATTTAGCAGAGATGGCCGAGCTACCTACAAAATCACCTGAAATATACAACGATTTTATTGCTGGAACCTGGGTTGTAAATAAAAACATTGTTCGGTTTTGTTCTATTGGAAGCATGCACAATGCAAAATGGAGTTGTAGGGCTTTTATTGAATCCGAACGCACTGACTCGCTTCTTTCTAATTGCTCCCGAGTTAGATGACACGAATAGTACAAGAATCAAAGAAGATCGCAGGCGTAGTTGATCCATCAACTAATAGACACCACAATGACAATTGCTCATTTTTGAATAGACACAACAATAACATAGAAACTCTCACTAAAACACTGAGAGCCTTGCCATGTAATCCATTTCTTGATGACTCTACTCAACTCATCAAATCACAAAAAGAGTCATGCCTATTAAAGTTCAAAACTATGTTTGCATCAGAAACGTCATTGGCCAAGAAAAATACGTAGTTTTTGTTGATGACAACAGGATAACATCAAGCAACGGCAATCTATGGTCATGAAGAGGTTAAATCTGCAAAAGTGGAAAAATGCAGGAAAGAAATTGCGGTTAAAACCCAAAATGAAACAGTCTAGTTAAAAGAAGATTGAGCATTGTTCTTGAGGTTACCTGTTGTTGCCTGCTCTAGACCTGAAAATAGACCTTCACTTGACTGTTGGCTCGTATGAGTTATCAGTGGTTCTGTAGTGAAGCTGGGTTATGCTAATGTTATTTGGTTTAGTTTAATTTATTATTAAGTCTATTTTAAATTCTTTGTTACACTACATGTAACATGTCATTGTGTAGTGATTATATTATGTAATTGTATTTGGAATTTTGTATTTGGTAATTGTAATGTAATTTCATGTGGCCTATTAATTATAAAACAGCAAGTTAGGTTTATTGTGCAAAGTGCCAGAGGTGTAGCAAGCTCACTTCCCTGTACTAGTTACTTCACTGTTATGGAATGTGATCAGTCAGCACTTTTGTGTAAAGTGTGGCTGGCTGTGATGACATTCACTTGGTGAGGTAATTAGGAAGAAGTGACTTGACTAGAGACTAGGACAGGTGGCAGGCTGGGTGTGACATAGGAATTAGAGTAGGGTCTGGTGTGCTCTCAAAGACAGGTGTGGTTAAGTCTGATTCGAACTAGTCTAAATTCACATTTATAATTCTGCAACTCTGTAAACAATCACCAAAATTAACAAGAAAGTACTCAGCAATAAACCACCAGATTCACAAAAGTAACCCGGCTACAGTCACTGGAAAGAGAAAGCTTTCCCTACCATCCGTCTTCCCCAAACCACCCCTAACACCTACGGCAAGGCAGGTCCTGGCTCCCCACGACAACCTACAACCATCCTTCGGTACCGGCTGCCGTAGTCCAGGTTGCAGCCAAAAACCACGTCCTTCGAAGAGTCCAATCCGCCCTCGAACTCAACTAACATCTACGAGCTACGAGTGGTGGAGCGGCATTACAGTTCCAAGAGCATTGTCTTCCGCAGATGGAACTATGCATCATTGCTCAAAAAGTGTTCTAATGGGGATTCTTGAGAAAATTCCAAACGATTGCCAACAGCAAGACTTCAATGATAATTATGGAAGTGGTTCAATGCGCGTATCTATTGTTGATGGTATGGCCGAGGTACAAGCGTTCAAGAAGACAGCGGACATAGATGCAGTGAACTGGACGATAAATTTGTGAAACAGCTTGATCAAAGGTACATGAATGATGCAATGCTCGTCGTGTTTGATCGTTCTGATGTACCAATGTCCCTAAAGTCTGACACAGACAATGTGGAGCTAACCTGTGGCTTACAGGGTGGAAGATAACATTTACGTTGGCCACATTCAGATGAAAAAACTCCTGTCACACAGTTCCACAAAAAATTAATTGACTGCTTACTTATTGAAAACATTCTTGATCACGCAGTCCTTACCCATAAGAAAGTTATAGTGGCATGGTCAAATCAAACAAAATCGAACATAATAGAATTGGAGCACTAAAAACCTCGCAAGAAGAGGCCGATACAAAGATGTTTCTTCTCGCTGTTGATGCAACTGTACGAGGAACATCCCAAGTACATATTTTCTCTCCGGACACCGATGTATTTATTCTTGCCGTCAGAAGATATCCCGATCTATTCAAGAACTCAGCAAAGAGTTATTCCACCGGCTCCTATTTACAATGCACTAGGTGTAAAGAAGGCAGCAGCTCTTCCAGGATTGCATGCCTTTTCTGGAGCAAAAAACACTGGAAGCTTCGTAGGCAAGGGTCTTCATGTCCTACTCCTATGTCATGTCCTATGAGTTGCTAATGTCTTTTGTATTGTTCAATGAGTCATTTATGCAAAACGATGAATCAAGTCCACATCAATCAAGGCTTAACATTGCTTTTTAACATATGAATAAACATCAAATTCCATACAATTGTTTTAACTTGTATTTTGCTACAATTTAACTCATTATCGATGCTGTTATAATTATTATTTTTATCAATTAAACAATAATTTTGCGACTTGTAAAATAAATAATTATCTTATAATCTTAATTCATTTATTTTAAGCATAAATTTCCTCTTGAAATTTTTTGTCCAACCAACTGTTTGGCTGTTTTGAGCGTTATATATTCCCAAGCGTGGTAAACTTGGGGGGCGGCGTCCCTTCACCCCCCATTTGCGGGCGGCGAAAATGTGTTAGTATCTTATAACCTGAATCCATTCATTTCAAGCATAATTTGTCTCTTGATTTTTTGTTGTCCGACCAATCGTTTGGCTGTTATTGGGCGTTTTATATTCCCGAGCGTGGTAAACTAGGGGGCGGCGTTCCCACCCCCCAGTTGCGGACGGCCAAAATGAATTAGTATCTTATTGCCTAAATCCATACATTTTAAGCATAATTTACCTCTTGATTGTTTGTTGTCCGATAAACAGTTTGGCTGTTATGGAGCGTTTTATATTCCCGAGCGTGATCAAACTTGGGGGCGGCGTTCCCGCCCCCAGTCGCGGGCGGCGCTCTGGCACCAAAGCGATTCTTATTCTGTGAGGCTTCCTGAGCATAACGACATATGGTGCTATATTCTTACCAAAAAGTTGCACAGAAAACCATTTGACGCCGTACTACTACGAGGTATTCCGAGTACGAGGTTTTCAACGCCCTCCGCGCAGTGGCTTCAAGCCGCGCTTGTCAAGCGCAACTTGTCTAGTAATATAAACATTTGTGTATTTATTTATTTATTTATTTATTTATTTATTTATTTATTAAGAGGGAGGGATAGTAGCGAAATTAAAACCACGCGAAATTACAGTTTTTTCGTGATATCTCGAGAACTATGCAAAATATCTGAAAACTGATTACGGACAGCTCTGTGGTTTTGTTAGAGCAATATAATGCAGGAAAAAATATTTAAATATAATAATCTGTGCGGTTTGTATAAGATATGCATTTAATTAATTAAATATATCAAATAAAAAACTTAATTACCATCACATTACAATATTTTTTTGTACAGGCTATAGTTCTCCCAAAACCACAGGGCTGTCTGCAATCAGTTTTTATATATTTTGCATCGATCTCGGAATATCACGAAAAAACTGTATTTTCGCGTGGTTTTAATTTCGCGACTATCTTTTCCTCTTAAATGTCTATCCTATTCAGTTTTAAAAATTATTTACAAAGGAGGACAACTAAAATATAATTACGTAAATGCAGACACAATAATGTTCTAGAGCTAGGTCAAGTTTGAAACAGAGGGCATCGAAACGGATCGAACCGAAAACCGATATTTGAACCGGAACCAACAACCGTTATCAGAAAGTGCCTGATCCGAAAACCGAAAATTGGAATTTCGGATTATTTCGATTCTTTCGGTTTATTTCGGGGGCAGTTTCGAACCACAATATCTAAAAATCGCCAAATCAAGAAATTGAAAAATGGGCAGTTCTATTTTTCCTTTTACAAGTCTAGCCTATAATCTTCCGTAATGCACCTTCCGGCCATCTTCTTCGCCGTTGTTAGGACATACGCCGACCTTAAGGTGTTGTTGACAATAAAAAGGGGTTCATAATGAGGTGCACTTCATTGTATCCCTCTTTGTGTATCTATCACTACGTCATTGGTAAATACAAATTTTAAGGGTGTCAACTTGAAAGTCTCCACTTTCTTTCAGTATACTTGCCTGGCTCCTGGGGGACTGACAAACATTGTGGACAATTGAGTCGGATTGAATTTGGATTGTTTATTGATATTTTCTGTCGTATAAAAGATAAAATATAAACGGTACCAAATCGGTTTAAACCGGACCGAAAACCAAACCGAAATGAAAATAATTTTTATCTATTAGGAATAGAAATATTAAAACAACAATGTTTAGCGAGATAAAAATGTTCTTAACAACATCAAATTGGATATTACGAATGTCAAGTTAAATTAATTAATGCGTATAGAAAGTATTATAAAGTGTAAAGACTTTATATTGTTTTCACATTATTGTAATTTCTTGACATTTTTTCTGGACATTTATAACTTACACACAAATCGTGTCTTTCCCCAGAGCTTGGAGGTGGCAGAAGCAATCTACGACTCTGATTGGCTAGGAGCCTCGACGTCGTTGAAGAACTCTTTGCTCATCATAATGAGCCGAGCTCAGAAACCAGTCGAGTTTAAATGTCCTGGGCTTGATCCCATGTCACTGCAATCATTCGGTGATGTAAGTAACGTTGTTTCACATCTAATGTTACTATTTATTTATTCATAAGTTTGTTTCCGAATTTCATAGATAGTACATTAATTTCGTGATGTATAAAAAATCCATCAACGTTTTTGGACAGTCAAAAATGTACCAAAACAATAACTCAAACAATACATGCATAATAGAAAAACCCGATAGAGTTATTTGGCTCAAGCGAAAAGCGCGAGACTCTGAATCGGGAGGTCCCGGCTTCGAATCCCGACACTGGCAATCCTGACTAACATTTACCTAGGTTTTCTTTAATCATAAATGCAAATGCACGGGATTGAGTCCTCTTATACAGGACATCCCTTTACAACATTCCAAAGTTTAAAAATACCTAGTTGAACATGCATTGCACTCAGGGCAAGGTTTCCAATATAAATACAAAATGAACATATAGAAAAAAATTCCAATTTCAATGCGCCAAGTCTGCTTCTGGTTAACATTTTTCGATGAGCGTAGCGAGCGAAGCGAAGATTCCATTTCACTACACTGGAGAAAAAAATCCGGAATGTTTCTTTTCTTTTTTTCTTTTTTCCTTTTATTTTTGTGTGTTTGTCCGCACGATTCCGGCTAAACCGATACTCTAATTACGATGAAATTTTATAGAGGCCTTCGAAATCTCTGAACTTAGAACTGCCACGTTTTTGAGCGCAATCGAAAAAATATTTCTCAATAAAATCGCAATTTTACGATTTTTACGAACACCTACATACTTTATCCGATTGTTATGAATTTTTCACAAAACCTTAATTTTATGAAGTGATATATTCTTGTGAAATTTGATCCAATTAAATTTTATTTCTTATGAAAATCGCAATTTTACTATTTATTTTTAATTTTAAAACATTCTTCGACTTATAATACCTACATGCTTTATCCGATTGTAATTTTTTTTCACATAACCTTAATTTAATGAATTAATATATTGGTGTGAAATTTGAGCGCAATCGAAAAATAATTTCTAATGAAAATCGCAATGTTACGCTTTTTTCGTTTAAAAAAAAATTCCCCGATTTGTAACATCTACATGCTTTATCCGATTAAAATGATATTTTCACAGAACCTCAATTTTATGAATTTATATATTTGTGTAAAATTTGAGCGCAATCGAAAAATAATTTCTCATGAAAATCGCAATTTTACACTTTTTTCGTTTAAAAAAAACATTCGCTCACCTATCAACGCGCCTGAAAAAGCGTTTGCGAAGCATCCTAGTAGGGGTACTAAAATTGAATGTGGGACACGTAAGTCAATAAAGTTTATTTGTTCAAACCTCTTGAGGGGACAAATGATGGGAAATGGAAGAAGTGAAATCGTAGTCAAGAATGTTTTAATTGTATTGATCTCAACAAGCACATTTTGCATAATATATACGTTTGTAAAAACTAGTCTTGTTGCTTCTTACTCTATAAACATGTTCTAGCTTTTACTCACATAATATTGTCCAAATTCTCATGCACCCACAACATAATTTTTAGTTTATAATGTAAATATTTTACAAAAACCACTTAGTCCAAATTTTTTTGGACTTCTGGGTGATACTATGACAAAATGACATAGCAGAAATATAAACTATCAAGATACACAGTTAAATCCAACAATTAGAATTTCAATATATTAATTATGGATGGTATGAAATTTATCTCCTGCAAAATGTGTTTTTTGGACATTAGCTGCTTTTGTAATAAATGCCTTGTTATATAGGCGCTATAAAATAAGATAATTTTTAGATTAACATTTTTAAAAAGTTTTTTACTATCCTCGAGTAGTGAACATTTTTCAATAAGTGTTAATAACCTGTTTTTGTTTCACAGGCTATCAGAATTGCGTATAAATTGACAACGAAAATGAAATCATTTTCGAAGTGAAGAAGAATTGATGGCCCAGGAAAGTGTGATAAAAGTTTGACTTCTAAAAATGTAACTAACAAACGGAATTGACTACAACATTAGCTTTATTATTTTGTAAAATAATATTGTGTATGTATGCAAATGGCAACAAGTTGGAACAAGCCTTAACTATTTAGCCTAAATAATGAACATGAGTCACTTACTAGGATTAATTATCTCTATTCTTTTGAATTATACACTGTTTTTCTTTATTTTAAATCATAATTATAAATATCCTCAAGATGTATTTTTCTTTGTAAAATATTTTCTACAATACAATTCTGTGTTCTAAACTCTAAAATATACTGTTACACTTATATCAATGTTGTTAAACATTTAGAACGTAGTTACGGTCTACACGTTTAATTATTTATATTGCATTCGAAGGCGAATGACGAAAATTATACCGCCAGAAACAAATACACAAATAATTCACATACTACTATATATCGACCCGTGAATATGATATGTACTCATTTTCTACATTTGTACTAATGCACAATTTCCATGAATACGCAATTTGTTCTTACATTACATATTTCCACTAAATCTCTGATTGCTCTACTTTAGACCGGACCCACCATTAATGAGACCTATGCGGAGAAATGGAGACCCATATATTATGATAGGTTAATTATTTTGGAGTAGAAATCCACTTGTTGGCCAGTTGGCCAGTGGTGGGTGCGGGGTACCCCGCCCATACGGTCAATTGTGCTGAATTTTTAACCGTTTTTATTTTTTTAAGGCCAAACCGTTGAACGAAATCTATTTTTGATTTTTGATTCGTTTAAGGAATGACAGATTGAATTTTATTCATATTTTTATTTTCTTGTATGTACCGGAAAACCTAAAAAAAAAAAATTAAAAACATTTCCATCTGATAGTGGCAGTGGATGAAATCGAACCACGGATTAGCAGAATTAGAGTTCCACATCTAGACGATGTTATACGTATTTCTGTCTCGCGTTCCTAATAAAATAGTTATGACTTCGTGTTTATGTATACGACTCCAAGAAGACGGGACGACGCCTACGACGATCATACGATGCCTAAGACCCCACGCTACAGGCACCCCCCACCCCGCCGTTGAACAGTGGAGATAATCCGATATTGCATATTAAGCGAGGGAGCGGAGCGACTGAGTCTCCAGATTCATCTCAAACGGCGCTCATTCTGTGATTCTGTGTGTCTGTCTGTCTATACGTCGAAAATCAGCCGAACCGCTGAACAGATTGCGCTGAAATTTTAAACAGACATCGGGTATGAGTTATCTGACAACTGTTAACAAAATCAGCTAGATCCTTTGAGTTTTTTTTAAGTTTGAGGGGTGTTGAATGGGAAATAAAAATTAGGTGATTTCGATTTATCTTGGAAATTTGTTAATGTCTCACGCTAATACGTTTCGAACACGATTCGCATTTTCAATGTTCAATTTAAATAACTAGGGAAACGCCAAAGTCGTTGTTAAACAAATAAGTGAGCCAAGTGTTGAGTACCCTGGAACATCCCATTTCCTCCCATATACCCATGGCTGGCTGGATCTAGCCCAGTATGGTGAATGATATCGGGTACAATACACATGGCTCACACTCGTTTAACAACGACTTTGGCGTTTCCCTAGTTTTATTCCGTATAAAACCTAGGATCTTGACTTTGTGAGCCTATGCCAGGTCGACTATTTCTTCTCTAGCAGACCAGTTCGCTTCAATATTCAACTGAAGTTTACCTTACCCTTTATGGATTATACTTTATACTTTCATGTGTTTGTAGTCGGGTTTAGGTTACATAATTTGCTCTTTGCCGCGCACCTAGTTCGTGCAGTGCATTGTCCCAACTTATGGCGTTTTCCACTGGCCGCACTGATGCGCACTGAGTGCAAGTAGCATATTCCACTGGTAGCTGAAAATCGCACTCGTGCAAAAATATCGTATTCCACTGGGCGAACTGCACTCGCTCCGTGCACTCACAGTGCGCACTGAGCCGCACTGACTCCGAGGGTCAGGGCAATCTTTTCAGTGCAACCGTAGACCCGCGAAATTTGGTTGTGTTGTTAGATTTGATCCACTTTTCGTTGGATAGCAGCGACGATGAGTTGATCAATTCATGATCAGAATTGTCTCAGAGAAATCACAAACTACGTAGAAGATGTTGTCCACATGTATTCTGACATAGAGGTAGATTTGCATAACATTTTAGTTTGAGGTTATGTTTATTGTTTACTGTTCAGTCCAGTTGGGAACAGAAAAAATATTCATTGGCCATTGCTTTCGACTTTTCCCCCCATTCTCAGCCACCACCATTGCTTCGAAAGCGTATGAAGACATATTGATAGTGAGGATTGCCACTCAATATTATGCACTGAAAAAAAATCGTATTCCACTGACAGTTGCACTCAGGGCAGCACTGGTGCCGTGCATTACGTGACCGTGACGTTTCAGTGCGCACTGACGTCGCACTCAGTGCGGCCCAGTGGAAAACGCCATGAATCAATAACATCGCACACGTACACAAATACTGAATACACATGGCGTTATGGTGTGCAAGGTTACCTTAGACGCCGGCACAGACGTGAAACAAGCCGAGTTTCTAGAAAGGAGGTACTAGAAACCTCGGAGTTCTCTGAATGATTTATTTGAGCCTAGTTTTGACTTGCGTATACACGTAATCATTATTTGCAAACACACAAGCAAGAATTCTAGAAATGAGGATCCACGTACAGCTAGATAAATTATATTTATTTTGGAGAAGAAAAACGGCATGAGAAAGTATTAAAGCTAGCTGACGTTAATTGGATGAGCGAAGCGAAGCCTTCAATTTCACTGACTCCCCCCCCCCAAAAAAAAATGTAGCCCTTGTGTTTCTTTTTGTTTTTGTTTTTCTCTCTGTTCACGCTCTACCGGGCAAACGGCATATATGCGATCTTGATGAAAATTGGAGGGGACCTTCGAAATCTCTGAACTTAGACTTGCCACGTTTTTGGGTATAATCGAAGAAATATTTATCATGAATGTCATACTTTTACGATTTTCCCCCGATTTTTAATGTGATATTTTCGTGATATTTGTGCCGATTCTGTCTAAACGGGTAGGGCTACAACGTTCATATTTCACATGGACTTTAAGGTTATGGTGATGTATTGCGTTTTGAAAGAAAAAGTTAAAAATAGCCAGAATTAAAAGGTTTAAATGTAAGCATTTCAACCAAAAAAAGCTCATCCATCAACGTGACTAAAAAAAGCTTTCGCTAAGCGGCCTAGTAACAGTAATGGGGGGAGGCAGGGGCTTGATGAGAACCAGAACCGGTGTAGCGGTACAGAGTACAGACAGTTATAATTTATATACACATTGCAATAAAAAAGAATAAAGTTTGAAGGGGTATTCACCAGCTAAACTAAAAACTTAACTAAAAAACAAGCTATTATAATGATAACACCAACACGTTTAGAGCAGATAAGGTTAATGTTATTTAGCAATTAAAGGGGCTAAAAACCCCCAAAATTATTTTTTACCACGTGATCTATAGCACAATACTACACTTAATTAAATGACCGTTTAAAAAATTATATCTTGTAACTGTGATTTAACACGAATTTTTTAATTTTTTTGATCCAGAAATTGGCGAAAATTGGTGTTTTGGAAAATTTCCTAAATCGGCTTTAACCTGCTTCTTTTTTGGTCCACATAGATACTAGAGCATAGTACCAATCTAAAATGCCCATTTATAACATCGTGTCTTGAAACTGTGCCCAAATATACCCTCAAACACGTAAAAATATGCATTCCAAAATCACACCCCATCTTGGTAATCAGCATATTTTGACCGAACTACTTGCCCAAATTACAAAACAAAATATAGAGAATTTACAGAAAAGGCTGTCGAGTACGTCAATAATGGCCAATATTTTTTTGGATCAAAATCCTCCAAGGTCACGGGGCATAAAGATCGTCCCCATGTTATTTCTTATGGGAGATTTTTGCCGATGGGACCTAGCTCAAAAAATGTCATGTTTGACAATTTTTTGGGAGGTCATGGTGTCCCCAATAATTTTTCTGATAATTGCTAAATTCATTACTAGTTAGCCTGAATGAAATATATTTTTTTGAGTTTAGCGGTTAAATACCCCTTTAATTGAACTTAACACTTAAATGTTTTTCAACTTGTTTAAACTTTTACTGTTTCAACTACTGTAAAAACAACTTCTTTACAATTAATTTTCACCCACATAGCTGTGGTTATTGTTTGTTCAGATGTTTGTATTTTTGTAAATAATGTCTGCCTGTCGAAGAAAAGTGAAACTTTTCGAAATATTGCTACATAATAAAAACTAATTTCCCACCTAAGAGCAGTGTTAAGTTCAATTAATTGTTAAATACATTTACCTGTTCTACTAAAGTTTCTTTTGAAATAAGGTTAATGGTTTAATGAATTATTTGGACTGCACACTCACTTGTAAATAAATAAAAATATATCGAATTAAACAATGTATCTTGCAAGGAGGGATTTATACAGGTTAAGAAATCATTAAACGCATGTAATTATTTACACCTCAATTTTATTTATTAAAGAACTCATATTGTCAATTGTCATAAAGGCGCTCCACGCTAAGAAAGCAGATGCGCGCGCTTTCGACGGACCAATCAGCGATCGTTATTTTAAATTGGGGCCTGCTGAATGGCTACAATTCACCCGTTAAAAGCGCGCGCAACTGCTTTCTTGGCGTGGAGCGCCTATAATTGAATCGTTTGATAAATCAACAGAAAACCATATAACTTGTAAACATTATTGTTTCTTATTTTTATACGAGTTACAATATTTTTTAAATATGTCTTCTAAACAATACTGTACCTAAAACGAAATGTGCTTAATCATCATCATCTGTAGCCACATCTCATTTACGTTACGTCGGCGTTGAAGACAGGCCTCTCCACTCCATGTTCTTCTCTCCTGCCACCACATCCACCAAATTCCATTCTCTACTCTGATCCATATCTTTCCTTTCTTCACTATCTTATCCGTTACTAAATTTGATTATAAAAATTAGACTAAAACATACATAGTGATATTTTGAAGCAAACAAACATTAAAACAATGCCTCAATTAGAACGTGATGCTAGTCTTCTATGGGCACAGTGTCTGCGTATATAGTGACCAAGGCGAGGGGTGCATTGGTGGCCTTGACAGTGAGGTCGACGTCTGCGCGCCATGACGCTCCCTCCAGATGCGTCGGGAACTCCTTGTTGGCGATAATCATGTTGCGGATAAAGTATTCACCCTGTAACAAGTGCGCAATCAAACAATCGTTATACCAGTAATGCATCAAGGTCAGTGTTTTTTTTAATTTTATCTAGATAAAGATAGAAATAACCGTCCAAAAATGTATCTAGATATGATAAAAGATAAACTGTAAAAACATTTAGATAACGGGTAATAGAAACAAATAATTATCTACATAATTTTGCTTAGATGAAAGCTAATGATTGTCGCAGAAAAGTCTGAATTATTTAGGCCTACCAACTATTGCCGCCATTTTCAAAAATGCGGATTCTATGAAAAACAACATGACGTAGTAAACTATAGAAGTTTTTTTTTTGTGATTCATTATTATATATTTTTCTAAAGTATTGTTACCTAACTATTCAATCTAAAAAAGTTTATCCAAAAGAGTATAACGCAAAGATAAGATAAACTTTTCTAGACAATTGAAAAAGATTATAACCAAAAACTTATATAGATAATATAATAGATAAGAGATTTTATCTAGATACATTATCTAGGTAATTTTACCTATTCAAGTCACAAGTCACAACACTGCTCAAGGTCGAACTTAGTGAAACAAGCGAGTGTTTTGATTGTGGACAGCTTGGGTATTACTTCGCAATAATCCACCTATATTACCTCGTTAGACTGTAACTAGGAAAACGCTAAAGTCCCGTCGCGTTGTTGAGCGAGCACCGGTATACGTGCAACAACGACCCGAGTACGACATTCCCATAATGTTATATACCAATAAGTCTTTAAGGTCTTGACCGATTTAGCTGAACATTTGTAAAATAGGAGAGAATGTTGTACTTATTGACCCTGCAAAATTTCATGACGATCGGAACATTTTTTTTTTTTTTTTTTTTTTTTTTTTTATAACCAACGATCGGATTTTGTTCAAAAACTATACAGCAACCCGCCTAGGTGATATGTACATGTGTGAAAAATTTCAGGCCGATCAGAGAGACGGTGCGACCTGTATCGAAGCAGTAACAGAAAGAAAAAAAAAAACATACAAAAAAAAACAAAAAATAACAGACATTCGAGCCATAAGAGTCAAGTGGAGACGATCGCTTCGCTCGCTCAATAAAGAATGTGATTGATTAATTGATCGATTGGTACCATTGAAGATGAGAATGGTGCCACAGCACGTGTTCTATCTGAAACTAATACGTTGTTTTATTGTCTGCACTTGTATTGCATATACAAGACACTCATGTTGTAAAATACGATTTCAAGTATAAACTGCGCATGCGCGCTCCAGTGCAAAAGGGCAGTGTTGAATCCAGCTATAATACCGGGGGGGGGGGGGCAAAGTCCCCCCGGGAACTGTCATTCGCCCCCCGGGAATATATTGACTACATGCACTAGTATATACTCCTTCATTGTAATGTCACTTTGCCATTTTTGGAAGGTTTGTTTGTTTTTTTGTTTTTTTTTTGTTTGTTTTTTGTCTGTTTGTTCGCACGATTCCGGGCAAACGGCATATGCGATCTTGATGAAAATTGAAGGGGACCTTCGAAATCTCTGAACTTAGACGTGCCACGTTTTTGGGTACAATCGAAGAAATATTTCTCATGAATATCGCACTTTTACGATTTTTTTCGATTTTTAGTGCGATATTTTCGGGACATTTGGGCCGATTCTGACCAAACAAGTAGGGCTACAACGTTCATATTTCACATGGACATTAAAGTAATTGTGATGTATTGCTTTCTGAAAGAAAAAGTTGAAAAAGCCAGCCAAAATCTATAGAAATAAAGCTTTTAATATAAGTTTTTTGACTTTTTGTGCGATATTTTCGTGCCATTTGGGTCAATTCTGACCAAACGGGTGAGGGTACAACGTTCATATTTCACATGGACATAAAGGTAATGGTGATGTATTGCTTTCTGAAAGAAAAAGTTGGAAAAGTTAGTCAGAATCTATAGAAATAAAAGCTTTTAATATAAGTTTTTTGACTTTTAGTGCGATATTTTCGTGCCATTTGGGCCAATTCTGACCAAACGGGTGGGCCTTCTACGTTCATATTATACATGGACATTAAGGTTATGGTGATGTAGTACCTTTTTAAAGAAAAAGTTGAAAAAGTTAGCCAGAATCCATAGAAATAAAGCTTTTAATATAAGTTTTTACGGTAAATAATACCAATTGACAGGTAACAAAAGAAATTTGACAACAATCACTTACAATGCGTAGGTAGCAAAACAAAGCACTTGCAAAAGTAAAGATATCCCACGCAAACTAAAAACTTTTAAAAGCTCATCCATCAACGCGGCGGGACTTTAGCGTTTTCCTAGTAATAATAATATGTATTTTTTTAATTATTGTTATAATATAGCAAAATAATTGAGTACAAACATAGCATACATTATTCCACTAAACCCGAAGGCTTATCAGTGAATCACATTAATGTAACAAAATAACATAGGTTTAAGCTCATAGCTGAAGGCCGTTGAAACAGTCTACAATATGTCTAAACATAGAACAATCATACAATAATTTGAATTACAAAGTACACATAGAATTGTAGACAATTATTAATCAAATTAACAAAAAAATCAAGATGAGTGTAATAAAAAAATGAATATTAGTTTATATCTATAAAACAAGCAATTGTATATCTAAATGTTTAAAATATCTATACATAGAGAGAGAGATTATTGTAAAAATCTTCTGATTAAGTGGCATGTAAGACGGATAACTACTGTTTTCTGCGTGCTGATTTAGAGATTTGCGGACAGGCCCATGCCTCCCATGCATTGTAGGCTGGCAGAGAGGGAAGATGGTATGACTCCAGTGGCCGAGATCACGATAGGCACGACAGTAACAGTTTCCATTTTCCAAATTCTTGTTATTTAATGACAAATTTTTAGACTTTTCCGCTTTAGAGTTCTATGTGTTCTCAATATTTTTACTCATTGGCATCGCAATGTCAATGAGATATGAAATTCTGTTAGATTTATCGCATAAAATGATGTCCGGTTTGTTGTGGTCTATGGTAAGGCTAATTAGGCTAATCAAAAATATATATAGGAATCCCTAAAATCCAAGATGGCGACATAAAATAAGAATTTTCTCTAATGATGGTCCGATTTTATTAATTTTCACTTTAACCGTGTAATTTCATATGCTGAATTAATATTTGAGGTTAAAATTGAAATTTTGTAATTGGAAACCCCTAAAATAAGATGTCTACGAAAAATGAAGTCTCATTAATTCGCGAATTTTATTGAATTTCTGTTTCTAAGCGTGTTAAATTAAATTCGCTGAGTGTAAATTCAAATTTAAAAATAAATTTTGAATATTTTGATATCCTATATTAATTAAAATATCAATTCAAGATGGCGTCCACAACTGAATCTTTCAGTAATATGGTCCGATTGTATTATGTATGTATATATGTATATGTATATGTATATGTAAATGTTTATGTGTAGGCTTATGTATATGTATTTGTATATGTATATGTATATGTATATGTTTATGTATATGAATATGAATATGTATATGTATATGTATATGTATATGTATATGTATATGTATATGTATAATATGTATATGTATATGTTTATGAATATGTATGTATTACAAGGGGCTGCATACAAAGAGGAGTATAAATTCTGCAGTTTGTTCTAAAGCAATCGAAAACAAAACAAGATGGCAGCCAAAATTGTTTTTGTTATTTATTCTCCGATTTACTTGTATTTCGGTTTATAGATGTAAATTGAGCTGCTGAGTTTCATTTTGAGGTCAGAATAACATTTGTTTGAGTTTTATTTCCTGTATATCATTTACGAATTTGTCAACAGATTCTCGTAAAAGGCAACATGGTCTGGGTAAATGTCAAATTACTTGTCAATGGCAGCCAAGCCCGATTGAAATAAACGGACAATTCACAGTTTTACTAGTAATGTTTGACAGTCTCCGTCACATCACAGACCACACACTCCGGTCCACGGTATAGTTCACATGATATGATATGAGCTTCAAGCATTACATATGCCACACAATGATTGTATATAATAGTACGAATAATCTGAAACATCCAAACTTTTAACTTGATATTTTTCATCTCTTTTCCTATCATAAATGTTTTAATGTATAGATTGGAGGTAAACCGTAGTACATTAAAACATGTTTTAAAATGTGTCGAAGTGGCGAGAAAGATACAAAGTACTTGAAAACATGAACATGTGGGTACTTTTGGGCTTCTATTGTCAAAACCCCAATGGTTAGTTCTGGTAAAAAATAAATAGCTTCTCAGTGGCTCGTACTAGTATTCACTAGCATATGAGTTGGATACTAGTATCAGCTCCCTTTTCTCACCCCTCTTTTATATTTCGTATCAAAGTTTTTAAACGTATTGTTCTTACCATTGTTTCATTTTCAGGAATGTCTGTCTCCTGTTGAATTACTGCGTTGATTACAATTATATCGTCAACCAACGAATCTTCCAAGTACGTTTTCGGACCCAGTATGACAGGCGATAGCTCACGTGGCATCACCCTCACTATGACAATGGTGTAGTCGTGCTGTAAATGTCATAATAAGTTTAAGTAAGACTGTCATTACAGATCATACTGACATTTAAAATATAATTTAGGTTAACCTGGAGATATTATCATTCAATTCAAGATAGCAAGGTAGGTGCCACATGGTAAATGTCAGGTTGCGAGCGTAAATGACCCTTATAGTACAGGGCCGTTGTGATATGACCCACGCATTCAAAAAAACAAGCAGGGACCGGTCGGGATTTGTTAAGGTGGGTCTCCTGGACATCCCCAACAGAATCCCAAAAAATCCGGTTGCGGGTTTTCCGCCATTTTGAAAATCAATTTTTAGATTTTTGAGTTTTGTCGAAGAACGGAAAATTAGCGATATTGAGTGAAGTATTGGACCGAAATAGCTCAAATTTGTTTTAAATTGTTTGTAAAGAAACGATTAAGGTGTTTGGTGCGCCTTCCTTTGATTATCTGGCAACCTACGGCCCTTGATGCAAATTTTTACCCTCTTTTTTTTAATTATCTGAATTTGTTTTGCATATTTATCATAACAAAAACAAAACCAGTAACTTTATGAAAATTTGTTTCAAATAAAAGTTGTAGGGCATGAAAAAACACATCGATATCATATTCTTGATTGTGTCCGTAGATAGTAATGGCCGAACGCTACATGACAAGCAAGACCATTGTGCGGTGAGCAGCGTAAAACGTTTGCTCGACGCGCTACCACTAGCGCAGTCCATGGCCATAAGTCCCGTAGGAATTTCGACCTTTATAGATTTTCTCTTCTGATCCTGTTAGAGTATACCTTAAGGATAAAAAATTCTTGAGTAAACATCTGACATCTGGTGCCAAAAATTTTTACGACGCCATCTTGTTTTGGACATATGCATTTAGTACACGCTCTTAATTTTAATACATTTTCTATACTTTTGACTACATGTGTAATAAATCTGACGTAATAATTGGATTCTCCAACAAATTTCCAATTAAATTGTACAAATTTGGACATTCTGGCAACATTGTGGTATTTTTTATAGTAAAATACATATTATTATTAGTCCCGCGTATAGGTGCACTATATTTACATCTAATTGTGCCTTTCATGATAGACATATAAAATTTGGCACAAAATATACGAAATGTAATTGGAAAATGATTTAACTATATAGGGCAATCTCATTTTTATCCCACGACATCAATGGCGGCCATTTTCCAAGATGGCCACCCAACAAATTATTTGAAATTTTGTGACAGAATGTTGAAATTTGGTGTACACTGTACACATAGATCATGTCATTGAAAAATGACTTTTGAATAGGCCATGTCAAACTAACTAACACAATGGCACCAATGGCGACCATTTTAGAAGATGGCCGCCACACACATTATAACGAACCACGTAAACTTTATGACAGAATCTTGTTATTGTGTACACACATAGGGCACTCCATTGAAAAATGTCATATTTATGTGTTATATCAATACTTTTTAGAAACAATGTAGTATGGATCCGCTATCGGGTATCTTGAAATATTGCTATGGAATTAAATACTAGCAATAATTACTGCTTATAATAATTCACTTGTTTTTTTTTATACACAATGTAGGCAATTATTGCCAAGTTTCTATGTTACATTACATAATGTTTATGCATTCTAAATATGACAAGGGAAATGTGTATATTCCCATTTCAGTTCGTTCAATTAAATTTCCGTTAGTAAAAGGAGATTGTCCGGTAGATGACTGACATTGGTGCAGAATTTAGTTACTCAATGTTTTTCCGTTTGGGACCCATAAACATATACACAGAATTAGCTATTGGCATCCTCTATACTCAATCCTATTAGCAGGCCACCCATTAGCTTCCCACCCACTCTTAAGGAGAAAGTATTTTGAACGATATTGACTTCTTAATAACTTCCAGCCCTTGTAGAAATTTGTTTGTCAAATGGTTGCCAAGAGGTATCTAAGCAAGACCAAGGCTTGATTTTGATTGCCAAGTGGTTGCCAAAGGTAGCCACCGAAATTTAAACTCAACAATATATGATAGCCATGCGTTCACGATGAGGCAGCCAATGATTTACCAACATTTTCTCCTTGTTGGGCAAGATATCCATCAAGTGGTTGCTCACAGTTCACCTTTAAGTTAGCAAGTGATGATCAATTAGCACCAAATATAACGCCAAACCTTAGCCAAAAGAATGACATGAGTTTACTAACTGATGGAAGACACCAAGCCTACACAAAGACGTTGTCACATAGTTACCGGTAGATTACTAAAAGGTAGACAACGGGATACCAATAATTGATTGTCACGTGGATACCTCGTGGCACACGGTTGGTGCCGTAAAAACTGCATTCTTTCAGCTTATTTTCCTGTCCTTCAACGGGCTTGGGGTGATTCTAGGACGCGAAGAGGATGCTTTCCATTTGAAACAAGCGTGTAAGTGATAGAAAAATGTGTACGTTAACCAAAGATTCGTTAACATGGCAGTGCTCTAGAGTAGCTTTTCCTAGTTTAGAAAATAAAATATAAAATATAGTTGGTGTAAAATGAAATCGCATGTCGGCAAGAGAAAAGAGTGTGCACAGTGTAACCCAGTATAATATTCATATATTAAAGGGAGTTTTGTGTGTAAATAGAAACATAATGCAACATGAAACATGGCAGTTTCAAGTGACACCCTATTTAGGTCTACATGAAAATTAACCATAGTTATCCAAGTGTCTAAGTGCAACGAGATTTAGATAAAAATCAAGTGTTGTCTGTTACGAAACATCAATATATAACGTATGCATTTCAAACCGAGGCCTTACATTATTCAACACATAGTAATGATGCTATGCACTACTTTACTATTGTGATTATCTGTATCCTGAACTTTATTAGAATTCGTTAATTTGAGATGTTTTGATGGCCATATAGGAACTCGAAAAGCATGGTCTTCTATTCATTTTCTCACGATCTTCAACATTTTTTAATGCAATAAAACCCATGCATACTAAGTCAATTTTATGACATGAGACTATAATTTGGTCAACTTTTGGCAACCATTTGACTGCCTTTTGGCGTATTTTTAGAAACCAATTGGTGAACTCTTGGCTGTCTTGTAAATGTTACCAAGAGGTAGTATTTTGACACAAAACGACATGTTAGCGTACTTTTGGCTTCTTTTGGCGACTATACTGGGTGAACTCGTTGGTGATCTACTGGACTATCTCCTTGGAATTTAATTGAACGAACTAAAATGGGAATATAAACATTTCCCTTGTCATATTTAGAATGCATAAACAATATATAATGTAACATAGAAACTTGTCAATAATTGCCTACAATGTGTATAAAAAACAAGTGAATTGTTATAAGTAAAGTATTGATATGCGATAGCGGATCCATACTACATTGTTTCTAAAAAGTATTGATATAACACATACTTAAATACGACATTTTTCAATGGAGTGCCCTATGTGCGTACACAACAAGATTATGTCATAAAATTTACGTGGTTCGTAATAATGTGTGTGGCGGCCATCTTCTAAAATGGTCGCCATTGGTGCCATGGTGTTAGTTAGTTTGACATGGCCTATTTGGCCTTTTAAGTCATTTTTCAATGACATGATCTATGTGTATACCAAATTTTAACATTCTGTCACAAAATTTCAAATAATTTGTTGGGTGGCCATCTTGACAAATGGCCGCCATTTGTGTCGTTGGATAAAAATGAGATTTCCCTGTATAGTTAAATCATTTTCCAGGTACATTTTCGTATATTTTGTGCCAAATTTTATATATCTATCAATAAAGACACAATTGGAGGTAAATAGTGCACCTGTACGCAGGACTGTTAATAATTTATTTCACTATAACAAATACCACAATGGTCCCAGGATGACCAAATTTGTATCATTTAATTGTAAATTTATTGGAGAATCCTATTATTACGTTAGATTCATTACACATGTAGTCAAAAGTATAGAAAATGTATTAAAACCAAGTGCGTGTACTAAACACATTTGCCCAAATCAAGATGGCGTCGTAAAAAAACTTAGACCCGGGATGCCAGATGTTTACCCAAGATTTTTTTTATCCTTAAGGTATACCCTAACAGGATCAGAAGAGAAAATCTATAAAGGTCGAAATTCCTACGGGACTTATGGCCATGGACTGCGCTAGTGGTAGCGCGTCGAGCAAACGTTTTACGCTGCTCACCGCACAATGGTCTTGCTTGTCATGTAGCGTTCGGCCATTATTATCTACGGACACAATCTTGAATATGATATCGCTGTGTTTTTTCATGCACTACAACTTTTATTTGAAACAAATTTTCATAAAGTTACTGGTTTTGTTTTTGTTTTGATAAATAGGCAAAACAAATTCAGATAATTTAAAAAAAGAGGGTAAAAATTTGTTTCAAGGACGGCTGGTCGCCAGAGATTCAAAGTAAGCATGCCAAACTTGTTACTTATCACACCCCTAATTCTATGCGAAACTTTAAAAACAGATTTGAGCTATTTCGGTCTAATACCTCACTCAATATTGCTAATTTTCCATTCTTCGACAAAACTCAAAAATCTGTAAATTGATTTTCAAAATGGCGGATAACCCGCAACCGGATTTTTTGGGATTCTGTTGGGGATATTGAGGAAACCATCCTGAACATATCCAACTGGTCCTTGCTTGTTTTTTTGAATGCGTGGGTTCAGGCCATATATGAGCTAATTGCACTGTACTATTATTGATTAATTATTATCCAATTTATTGATAAACTAATAGAACGTTTCCTCCGTTTTTTTCAGTTGTCTTTGACTATAATCTCTGTCTAGCTGATTTAGACAACACTTATAGAGAACACAATATCACAGGAACCAGGATTACTCATCTCCTTCCCGGGCCTGTCTCTGGGATAGCACACAGGATCATTGATCAGGTACTGAGATCTGTAATGTTTGTTTGCGGTCATGTATGTAGGACGATAAATTGGGGTTTGTTTGCGGTCATGTATGTAGGACGATAAATTGGGGTACCAGCTTTGGTCAAGTACATTTAGTAAGTTACCAACATAGAGAAGTCAGTGGTATTTGAGTGAATAGGACACATTAGGCAGTTGGCTCAAAGGTATTCTCTCGGCCGGCAAGAATTCAACGCATCTGAAACTTTACATAGGTGTCAATAGAGCATACATGGACAGCCCTACAGTTAAATTTTCAATATTATATTGAGGAGGATCAATCCAGTCAAAATAATCCAGGATCAATCCACGAATGTAGTCAATTTTAGACTTTTTAAGTAAATCCAAAAACGTGAAAATCATTTTTTTTATTTTTAAGAATAATTTCAATATAAGTGTAACTTTAGAAAAACGTGAAAATCATTTTTTATTTTTAAGAATAATTTTATTAAAGTGTAACTTAAGCGCCCTATGATTTCGCTTCCTTGACAACTTCCCAAAATAGTCAACAACTGCGGTGTCATTCGGCTGAGGAACAAAAATTTGCTTTAAACGAATCCTATTTCACTTTGATAGAATCATAGGAAACCAGCCAACCAAATTTAGCGTTTTTAAAATATAAAAAAAAAACTCGATAACTACAACACTATTTCACAGCTGATTGTAGCCGAGGTTGATGGTTGTGTTTATCCAAAGAGGGTATTAATAAACTATAAGAAGCTTCGCAAACGCTTTTTCAGTCGCGTTGTTAGATTTGCGTAATTGGTGCATTGTATTGAGCTGCCATGTGTTATGCAGATTTTCTGTTGTTCTGTAAAAAAAACATTACTGCAAGACGAAGACATTTTAAAAAACGAAATAAATCGTAATATTAAAAAAATGAAGAAAAAAACGTGAAATTGTGATTTACATCAAAAATAATTTTTCGATTGCGCTTATTTTACACAAATATATAAATTTATAAAATTAAGGTTCTGTGAAAAAAATCATTACAATCGGATAAAGCATATAGGTGTTATAAGTCGATGAAATTGTTTAAAAATCGAAAAAAATCGTAAAATTGAGATTTCATGGGAAATAATATGTCGATTGTCTCAAATTTTACACGAATATATTAATTCATAAAATTATAGTTCTGTGAAAAAATCGTTACAATCGGATCTTGTCGGTGTTAAAGCCTATGCAGGGAATGAAACAGCACCGGCATTCTGAAAAGATATTTGAGTTCAAAGAAGCGATTGACAGGCAATAGAGTTAGTCATACCCTCTCTTTGTGCGGCGCTCGTCAGTTGGACCCACCGAATCGCTGTTGCCAGGTTTACAAAATACATGTTTGAACCTCGGTCAGTTGGACCCACCGAATCGCTGTTGCCAGGTTTACAAAATACATGGCGAACCCTTCGATTCTTTTGTGGCATTGTCTAGGTAATAGCTGACCAATATCGAGTCTATTCACGGCTGTTCTTTTCAAAAATAGTGCTGTTTCATTCCCTGCATAGACTATATAAGTCAAAGAAATTTAAAAAATCAAAAGAAAACGTAAAACTGCGAGTTTCATGAGAAATAATTTTTCGATTACGCTCAAATTTCTCACGAATATATTAATTCATAAAATAAAGGTTCTGTATAAAAATCATTACAATCGGATAAAGCATTTAGGCGTTATAATTTGAAGATTTTTTTTTTAAATCGAAAAAAATCGTAAAATTGCGATTTTTATAAGAAATAGATTTCGATTGCGCTCAAAAACGTGGCAGTTCTAAGTTTAGAGATTTCGAAGGTCTCCAGAAAATTTCATCGCAATTGGAGTATCGGTTTAGCCGGAATCGTGTTAACAAACAGACAAAAATACAAAAAAACACATTCCGGATTTGTTTCTCCAGTGTAGTGAAATGGAATCTTCGCTACGCTCATCCAAAAAGCGATAAAGGTATTTTACTCGATTTCTGGCGTGTTAAGTCACTTCCGCACTTCCTGCGAAGTAGATAAATCTACTTAATAATTCACGGTACCAGGAATTAGTGTTTGTTGTGTAGTCGAAAAACCTAGGTGTCTTTTCACTTACACGAATTTATTCATGCTTCAGAAGTTATCCTCCGTTCCAGCTCAACTACTCCATACATTCTGAACAAATAATACACGTGTATTGTCTACGCCAAACAATAATATGTCCTATCTTTTAGAGGTGTTTCAACAATCTCGCTGTTTTTGTATGTGAATACATAAGACCTTTTGATTAAATCAGAATAATTGTGCTGTGCGTACAGGTTATATGGCGAATAAAAAATTTAAGGTCACAAAAGAAATTGTTCATTTTCACTTGTTAAAATATTTCCGTTTTATACAACGAAAACACGGAAAAAATGCCACTGTTGAAATAACCTTGATAATTTCAATACGTAGTTTGCTTTCATTTGAATTTTGAATCTATTCATGTTTCAGTTATTCAAACATATCAAGGACAGCCGTCAATGTGAGAACGCCCTATCTACGTTGTCATCCCCTTTTCTATACCTCCGTACTCCAAGCATGAATCCCGTCCGACACCTTTAGAAATTGACATTTCTTATCATGTTATAAAATTTTATTATTTTTTTATTGAATTTTGTTACTGATTTTACGATACTAGGCAATGATATAAAACGGTGTTTTCCACGTTCAAACGGACTCAAGATTTTCTCGAAGCCAAACAAACTACAGCAGGATGGTTCTAGTTCACAGCTTGTACGTAGAGTGTCTTGCCCTATTGGTAAGTTATTGGATGATCGTAGCGAGCGAAGCGAAGATTCCATTTCACTACACTGGAGAAAAAAATCCGGAATGTTTTTTTCTTTTTTTCCTGTTTTCTGTTTTCTGTTTTGTTTTCTTTTTTCTTTCTTTTTTCTTTCTTTTTCTTTTTAGACTTGCGGCCTTATAGGTTTGGGAAAAGTTCATACATGTATGTATCTGTGTACATTTAGAGCGCGTCAAGACCAATCCATTTATTTGAGGTAGAAGATATCACAGAGATAACAAAAACTTGTAGAAATACAGCCAAACCTTACACACTCAAAAGAAATGAGATCTAAAAAAAGGGCCAAGCTCATCTACCCTTCCACATTTGCGCATTCTTAATTCATAAACGTACAGTGTCCCATAACAGCATCCTCGAAAAGCTTGGCAAAATAGAATTTGCGATTATTAATTTAAACGTAATAGTTCAACCAAGTTCTTTTTTCTAATTAATTTAAACGTAATAACATGCAAATTTTATTTTGCCAAGCTTTTCGAGGATGCTGTTATGGGACACTGTACGTTTATGAATTAAGAATGCGCAAATGTGGAAGGGTAGATGAGCTTGGGCCCTTTTTTTAGATCTCATTTCTTTTGAGTTAGTAAGGTTTGGCTGTATTTCTACAAGTTTTTGTTATCTGTGTGATCTCATTACTTTTTCAAGTTCCATTGTAAAATTATTTGTTAAAATATTATAATTTTATCAAAGTTGATTTAATTTCTATGGTATTAGCAATAACAAAAGGATGTAAAATATCTAGACCCGGATTCATGTACATCCTGGGTATAGGTGGTATAACCATGGTATAACGACGGTTTAAGGACTGGACCCCAATTCTTGAGTTCGTGGAAGATGAGTTGAAAACGCAATTAGAAAACGAAGTCGTTTTCGTTTTCGAAGGAATTGGTATTCTTGAACGGTATCGTGGAAAACGTCATGGGCTGTTATTTACGTGGGGTGAGGTTCACGAAATCCAGACAAGAGCTCGAAAACGTTCTATATTTATTCTAGATGGCAGTGCCTTCATAAACGCGGGCCAATCGAAAGACGAGTTGCATGAAATGATTTGATTGTTGCAATTATGTAAACAAACAGATGATCACGCTCATATTCGACACCTTGCTTCGACATTGTGTGTAGTAGCAAGCTGACTTTGATCATGGCTCAACATGGCTAAAAAGAAAAGAATATGTGTATTATTTCGGAACATTTTTGTATAGCCTTGGTGGACAATCATACTATTGTTTATCTGCATTAGGCTTTTAGTAATCAAAACTAGTTATTTGTGCGGGAAGTGTGTCAGAACTATGTTGTGCTGGCCTAGGGTTGGCTAGGCTTGTCAAACATGTAATGTAAGTAATAATTTTATCTAGTCCTATAGCCTAATGGAACTTTAGACCTACACTGTTGTATTATAAATAATTTTCTACATCTGGGCCTAGGTCAGGGACGGTTTTCTGATTTGTTTTATGAGAGTATAATGACAACTTTTCTCATTTCACACATAGAAGCAAAATTTAAAATGTCCTCCATTTGTTTACGTATCGCACTTTCCCGCCTAACTCTGCTTATACCGTCAACAAGTGTCAAGTAACTATGGTTACTTGTTGATTGTATGCCTAGTGTTTAAGGCTTATTTAAAACCTTTATTTGGAAGCCTTCCAGCAAACTTTTTCAACTTTTTTTTTCAAAAGAGACTATATTACTATAACCTTAATGTCCATGTAAAATATGAACATTGTAGCCCCACCCGTCTGGTCAGAATCGCGGGCCGATTGAAACTGACGAATTAGATGTTAGCAGTAGCTAACATCCTTAAAGTGATTTTGAGCATGTTTCAAGCCATTTTTTCACCAAGAAGGAATGGTCGTACCCCAATAAAATTTGGCATGTGTTGTCAGGTACCTAAATCTTCTCGATTGTGATAGTTTTCAAGTTCACATCACGTTACATGACGGCTGGGTAACACCTCGAAATCACCCCAACTCTGCTTGGTGTATAAGGTGCTTGAGTGTGTAGCGCACCGCGGCTTGGCTGCGGCGCCCTAACGGGCACCTAGATTTACTGATGTGAACGAAACTTCACATGCATGATCCCAAAAGAACCCTGCATCACCCAAAATTTCATACTTTTGTGAGGGACGTAAGTGTTCTTAAATGCAAGTTTTATTTACTCATGTTTTGCTTTCGATCCGTGCTATGTTGGTCGCAGCTAAGTGATGAAAACTTGAGTAAAGGGTCTGGCCCGCTCTCTTGTTGATTGAAGGGTTGGGGGGGGGGGAGGGGAAGTGGCATGCCTGTGAGTGTGACTCCAGGCCTCTTAGACTACCATCTGGGTTTTGTTTCGAGGTGTGTTTCTGCTAGTTGGTGATTAAGCACGTGTAATCAAAATGCTAGTGTTAATCGGATATTGTATTAGTTCCTTCTTGCAATTGTTTACTTTTCGACGTTAGAAGACGCTGTGAGTGGGCTACGTGCCACAAATACTACCGTATGGCAGTGATTACATTCATGCGCGACGTAAGTTTGAACGTGTAACAATCATAATAATTCGCCTCTAAAAGTAATAAGAGATCGCGCCACCGTCGCGCGGATTCTTGCAATATGGCTGAGGGTTTGGGGGTTCGCCAAGGGTTCGCCTCTGTTTACTACGCGCTGGCGTATGGAAATCAACAGTCTTTTAAAGCGACAACGACACATGTTTATGTCTGACTCTGACAACAATTATAATAATAATATATGCTACTGATATTAAGCTTAAGAAGAAATGGTTAAATTGGCGATTCTCGTTATATAACGGGTTTGGTGTGTCATGCAGATGATATAGTTTTTCGTTGATTTTTGTGCCTGCATTTTGCACTCAACACAGCATTCAATGTTTTTCCAACTGACAACATATACACACACATAACAAAAACTTGTAGAAATACAGCCAAACCTTACACACTCAAAAGGAATGAGATCTAAAAAAAGGGCCAAGCTCATCTACCCTTCCACATTTGCGCATTCTTAATTCATAAACGTACAGTGTCCCATAACAGCATCCTCGAAAAGCTTGGCAAAATAGAATTTGCGATTATTAATTTAACGTAGTAGTTTATCCAAGTTCTTTTTTTGTAATTAATTTAAACGTAAACATGCAAATTCTATTTTGCCAAGCTTTTCGAGGATGCTGTTATGGGACACTGTACGTTTATGAATTAAGAATGCGCAAATGTGGAAGGGTAGATGAGCTTGGCCCTTTTTTAGATCTCATTCCTTTTGAGTGTGTAAGGTTTGGCTGTATTTCTACAAGTTTTTGTTATGTGTGTGATCTTATTACTTTTTCAAGTTCCATTACAAAATTATTTGTTAAAATATAATATTTTTATCAAAGTTGATTTAATTTTTATGGTATTAGCAATAACAATAGGATGTAAAATATCTAGGCCCGGATTCATGTACATCCTGGGTATAGGTGGTATAACCATGGTATAACGACGGTATAAGGACTGGTTAAGTCTAGGCAACTCACATCCTATTAAAACTTTCCCATGTAACAACAAACGCACAACTAATGTAATTTTACACCTATTTCACTGCACCCACACGAGGGAAGCGATATATCTAGACGGCCTTGACCCACAGCCATGTAAATCATCAGATAATCAGAAGAATATTGAAAATTTTCACCATCTTTTGTTTTACATTTTTATTAAAAGTGACAGGAGATTTCGTGAGTTTATTAAAAGTAAAGAAGAAGCTTATTATTGCCGTAAATTTTGGAATAGCCTAGGACTATCATACCATTGTTTATCTGCATTAGGCTTGTAGTAATCAAAACTAGTTATTTGTGCGGGAAGTGTCAAAACAAGGTTGTGCTGGCCTAGGGTTGGCTAAGAAAGGCCTAGGGCTTGTCAAACATGTATTTATTTATCAGTCCTATAGCCTAATGGAACTTTAGACCTACACTGTTGTATTATAAATAATTTTCTTCATCTGGGCCTAGGCCAGGGACGGTTTCTGATTGTTTTATTTTTTGGGGGAAAAAAATTTTTTTTTTTTGGGGGGGGGGGAAAACCCCAAAAAAAAAAACATTTTTTGTTGTTTAATTTTTTTTAAAAAATTTTTCTACATCGGGGCCTGGGCCCAGGACGGTTTCTGATTTGTTTTTGGGAGTATAATGAAACTTTTCTTTTTCCACATAGAACAAATTAAAAATGTCCTCCTTTGTTTATATCCATTTCCCCCCTAACTCGCTTAACCGTCAACAATGTCAAGTAACTAGGGTTCTTGTTTTGTATCCCTAGTTTTTAAAGGCTTATTTAAAACCTTTTTTGGGGAACCCCTTCCAGAAAACTTTTTCACTTTTTTTTAAAAAAGGACTATTTACTATATTTAATTCCATGAAAATATGAACATTGTCCCCCCGTCTGGTCAAATCGCGGGCCGATTGAAACTGCAATTAATTTCGTAGCTAACCCCTTTAAAGTGATTTTGACATGTTTCAACCTTTTTTCACCAAAGGGGAATGGTCGTCCCCAAAAAAATTTTGGGCTGTTTTTTGTCGGGTACCTAAATCTTCTCGATTGGATATTTTTCAAGTTCCATCACGTTACATCGGCTGGGTAACCCTCGAACCCACCCCAACTCTTTTGGGTGTATAAGGTGCTTATGTTAGCGCACCGCGGTTTGGGCTGGGGGCGCCCAAACGGGCACCTAGATTTACTGATGTGAACAAAACTTCACATGCATACCCCCAAAGAACCCCCCCTCACCCAAATACCCTACTTTTGTGGGGGACGAAAGTGTTTTTAAAATCATTTTTTTTCTCATTTTTGTTTCATCCGTGCTATGTTGGTCCAGCTAAGGATAAAAACTTGAAAAAAGGTCTGGCCCGCCTCTTGTTGATGAAGGTTGGGGGGGAGAATGGATCCTGTGAGGTACTCAGCTCTGCTACATCTGGGTTTGTTTCGGGTGTTTTTCTAGTGGTGTTAACTGAATCAAAAGCTTTATGATGTTATTCCTTTTATGTTACTTTCGAGTTGAAACGCTGAGTGGTAGTGCCACATACTACGTATGGCTACATATCGCAGTAAGTTAGTGTATCTATTCGCCCTAAAAGAAAAGTGGTGCCACCTGGCGATCTGCAATATGGCTGAGTTTGGGTTGCCAAGGTTCGCATGTTTTACGCTGCGTATGAAATCAACAGTCTTAGAACAACATGTTTACTATGCAACAATTGTATATATAATTTTTACTCTGGTAGGTAGGAGGTTAATTGATTCTGTTATATAACCTTTTTGTCATAATGAAATTTGCAAAATTTAAATGTCCTCCATTTTGTCTACGTATTCAATTTTTCCCGCCTAACTCATCTTATACCGTCAACAAATGTTAAGTAACTATGGCTAAACTTTTACTAATGCTAGTTTTTAAAGGCTTATTAAAACCTTATTTGAAGCTTCAGCAACTTCTTACTTTTTTTTTTCAAAAAGACTCAAACTTGCAAATAATTTGTAAAATATGAACATTGTAGCTACCACCGTCTTTTAGAAAATTAAACGTGAAAATGACGAATTATTTTAGCATAGCTACATCCTAAATGTTTTGAGCATGTTTCAAGCCATTTTTTAACAAAGGAATGGTCGTACCCCAATAATTGGCATGTGTTTGTCGGTCCTAAATCTTTGGATTGGATAGGTTTCAAGTTTTCACAGTTTTTTAATGAGTGGTAACTTTTCGAAATCACCAACAAATTTTGTGTTAAAATAAGTGTTTAGTGTGTAGCGCACCGCGTCTTGGCTTGCAGGACGCCCAAAGGGAAAATATACTGCGGAATCAAATTCAATCATGATCCAAAGGAACCCTGCATCACGCCAAATATGACTTTTTGAGGCGTAAGTTTTAAATTTGCCAGTTTAATTACTAATTTTTTCAGATCGTTTACATTTATCGCGCGTCACCACCACGATTATTTGAGGTAGAAATATCTAATTGATGCAAACCGAAATTTACGGCATGATCCATATAAAACTTTCACTCTTTGCTTAAATTTTCATACTTTTGTGAGGGTCGTAAGTGTTTTAAAATGAAGTTTTATTCTCATTTTTGTGCCTTTCGATCCGTGCTATGTTGGTTCGCAGCTAAGTGATGAAAAACTGAGTAAAGGGTCTGGCGCGCCTGTAGATTAAGGGTTGGGGGGGGGGGGGTGGGGAAGAGGCATGCTTGTAGATGTGTTTATCTCGGCCTCTTAGCCTAACGCATTTAGTTTTGTTTCGAGTGTGTTTCTGCTATTGGTTTAAGCCGTGTATCAAAGTTCTGTTGTTTATGGAAGTTATTACCTTCTTCTTGCAATGTTAGTATTTTCACGTTAGAAGACCATGAGTGGGCTACGTCGTTCCCAAAACTCCTATGGCCAGTGACATCATGTCAGTAAGTATTTGACGTGTAATAATCTAATTCAAGCTATTTAAAACTTTAAGTTCGCGCCTCCAACGACTTTTGCGATTTCTTTTTATATGCTGAGGGTTTTGGGGTTGCCAAGGGTTCGCCTCTGTTTACTACCCCGCGCGTGGAGAATCGCAGCCAGTTTTAAAGGACAACGACAAGTTAGTCCTTGACTGATTTTGACAATTATAATAATAATTATATCACGATATGAAGGTCTCCAAAAAATGGTTAAATTGGCGATTCGTTTATAACCCGGTTTGTGTGTTTCAATGCAATGTTATGTTTTGGTTGATTTGTGCCTGCATTTTGCCTACAGATTCAAGTTTTTCGCAACTCGACAGCTATAAAGCGGCACGTAGGGTAAACGAAACAAATGTGGTAAAGGCAAATAATGTGGTGATACCCTGCCCCCTCACACACACAGAAAAACATTAATTGCCAATAATCACATCAAAATCTCGTATCATTGTTTCATTTGGTGGCCTACTGAACGATTTGTAATACATAATTGATTATATTCATTGAATTCAATATATTATATTCTAGCACTGACCTGCAGTGAGTGTTTATCTCTCCAACAAATTGGGGTCTTTTACATACAGTGTTATATTGATGAAGACTAGAAATAAGAGAAAGTAGGAACTAAACTAAGTATAGTAAAATGTAACATAGTGTGGTAAAATAATTAGTAATAATATAGGCCTAATGTCATGCAATGTCATGTGTAATACAATAATGAATAATAATAATAATAATAATAATATGTAACTGACAGTAACATAATTATGTATTATGTATGAAAATTTGAAAATGTTAAGCCAACACATTGCGTGGAAATAAGAAGATAATGAAATCATACAATGGTTTAGGTAGACGTAAAATATCATGAACAATATCACCATTGTAAATCATTTTTAAATGAACAGGATAAACGTTAATAAATAAATAAAATAAATACATAAATACATATTATTATGAGTATGACATGTCGTCAATTTCGTCAATAAAATAAAATGGTGAAAGCCCAATCCTCAACATTTTGTCACTTCATTGACTTGCAAAATTAAACGTTTTCAAGATCAATAGATATATTGAGACGTCATTTTTTACTCTATTACAGTATTCTTGATTTTAGCAAACATCAATATTGTGGACTGTTGCATGTATTTATATCGCCAACAGTCTCAAAACTAATGCAATCGTAATACAAATCTGTGTGAAAAAGCATACGCGCGGTAGAAGTTACCCCCAAACCTCCAGTTGAGCGCTTCTCCGCCAGAGCGCATATCTGCAACTTTTAGAGGCGAATATATCTGTGCTATTATAATTATGTTAGGATTAAGAGAAATGACAACTTTATTTCGTCGATGCATGAGTAGTTCGCAATAGAATAACATTGCTTTGCCTTACACTACGTGAAAGTCTCAGGCAACCCCAACCGGATATAGGGAACCTAAGTAGCGAGCGCGGGAAAAATTTGGGATCACACTTGATCACAAGGCATATGAAAATAACCCGTCTTCTGCGCTGCCGTATCTCCCGACTGAGACCAAAATAAGACATTTCAAACACACGACGAGTACTACTTTAAAAACTTTTAATTCTTGGCCATGAACCAAATTCAATGGCCAAGCCATTTTTTCTATGATTTCGAGTTTAAAAATTTTACTTTTTTACCACAAAAATCGTTGGCTTGGCGCTCGTCAACAGGTGAAATGATCTTACTTATTTTCAAAGCGAAACTAGGGAGAAAGAATAAAAAGCTTGGCTCAACTTCTATAACTTACAGCATTCACAGCCGAAGACTTTTGAAGGAGAGCTTGGCTGCCGTTTTTTTTTTTTTACAAATTTTTGTATTTGGTTGGATATTACATCTTTTTGTTGTTCGTTTGATATCAAGGTGTGAATGAAGGACTCTGAATGATTAAATTTGTTAAGTTCAAAGTTATTTTTTGACATTTTTGGGCTCACGGTCCCCCCAAAGATACCCCTTGTGTTTTAAGCACTAGATATTTATAATGGTTAAGAGCATGTTTAATTTCAAGCTTGTGCAAATTACTACGCCTGAGTGATTAAGCGTTTTGATTTTGATTTTGATTTACCCCGGTCTTGATTGCCCGGTTTTGGTTATATAAGGTACATCTCAGTGTGGCCCAAGTTTCAAAGTTCTAAGATGAACCGTTTTCTCAGTATAGCGTTTTATTCATAAGAGTACGGAATTGACGACTTGAATTGTACCCGCTTCCTGACGTCACTAGGCAACATGGCGGAATTAGTTGGTATAAATCCTCATTTCGCAAGTTGACGCCTGCTTCACGGCGCAACACTTATCACGCTCTAACTTTTATTCTATTCATTATTTGGACAATAGTTAAATGAATAATATTTAGCAAAATATATATTCTTTGTAATAGCAATTATTTCGATTTTTTTGACACAGTCGTTAGCTTGTTATAAAAATTTGTACGCATCATACATGTTAAAATTATCAATGATTTAAAGTTTTCTCAATAATTTATTGACAAAAAACTATTGATCGGATTTCGACAAGACATCTTTAAAATAATGCATCAGACTGTTTAGACAAGAAATAAACTAAACTTTCTAGATAGAAAGGCACTGAACGAAAACTTTTAGCATAGAGTAATATGCAGGATACGTGTTTTTATCTAAAATACGCACTTTTGGGACGTGCGGTTTAAACCCGGGTGAAAAAGGCACCCCTGCATATTACTCTATGCTGTAAATTTTCGTTTCAGTGCACTTTCTATCTAAAAAAGTTAGTATATTTTTTGTCTTAACAAGTCTGATGCAATTCTTACAAAAAAATCCTTGTCGAAATCCGATCAGTAGTTTTTGTAAAATTTAAAATTAATGAGAAAACTTAAGTCATTGATAATTTTCACTTGTGTGATGGTACATGTTTATAACAAGCTAACGACTTTGTCAAAACAATCGGAATAATCGCTATTAAAAGGAAATTGATATGTTGCTAAATAATTATTCATTTAAGTGTTGTCCAAATAATGAATAGAATAAAAGTTAGAGCGTGATAAGTGATGCGCCGTTTAGCAGGCGCCAACCTGCGAAATGAGGATTTATACCCAATACTAGTCACGTGACCTATCGATCGTTTTAAGCTCCGCCCATTTCGAGTCGTCAATTACCTACTTTTGATAATTTTGATTTTCTCCGGTACCCGTTACCCAATTTTGCTTTCCATATTCAAAAGTGATAAAGAATGAGAGATATCAAAATGTATTCCACGTTTGAAACATCTCAGTTGTAGCGTTTTCTTTGAATGATTCATTTCTTAAAGTTCAGATATGTTTTTTGACATTTTTGGGCCAATTGTCCCCCAAATTTCCCCCCTTGTGTTTTGGACGCAATATAATATTTATGAGGGTTTAATAGCATGTTTAATTTTTCAAGTTTGTACAAATTACCACGCCTTGGTAATTACGCGTTTGATTATCATCCAAATTTGATTTTCTCCGGTCCCTGTTACCCGATTTTGGTTTTGAAAGCAAAAGTCACTGCGTCTGAAGTACATCCTAAGTGTGGTCCAAGTTTCATAGTTCTAAGATTACCGTTTTCTCTGTAGGCAAAATTAATCTCCGCAAGAGAACTAACCATCCACCCACCCACCCACCCACCCACCCAGCCACCCAGCCACCAGCCACTAGCCAGCCGAAATGAATTTGACGATGTTGAGAGCCTTTTTTAACACAGAACGAGTAGTCGGATCGGGTTGATTTTTTTTTGGTATGTCATGGACCACATACCAGGTCATATGCCGAGTTTCAAGATTGTAACACATTCGGGGCGGCGTGTGCAGATGGCTGAAAACCCCCCAACTCTGGTAGCTGTATACAGGGCTGGAATTCGTGTCGCCTAAGCAGTCGCATGCGCTTGTCTGCCGGGCGACGACCGTCGCCCTAGATACTTTTATTCATTTCCATACACCAGAAATAACTTTCGAATATGATTACAACTGGATTGATATTATCTCCGCATGTATGCATGGAGGTATGCATCTAGTACGTTGCAGAATGTAAGTTGACCTTGACAGAGTTATCGTTGAACGAGTGAGTCGGGCAAGCAATAAATTAGATAAGGCGCTCCGAGTCACGTGGAATTACCCCTTTTCAGCTTCGTTACTGCCATGTTTTTGCGGGGGGATGACCCATTTGGGTTTACGCCTATCTCCCTCCCTTCCCGCTCCCCGCAAGAGCGTAACTTTCTAGAAATGCGCGGAAAAAGTTAGCACTATACCTCTTAAGAGACGTGAGCTCATCGTACTGAGGTTTATAATTATAAATCTGCACATCATCATATTTCAGATTTTTAAACGAGTCATAGATAACTTGAGTTGACTAAAAAAACTCTTCCCTAGTTTTTATTAGGGCTGCGCCAACTTGTTTCTGTTCTTCTGTCATTGTTTAAATTGAAACAATCGAAAGTACGACAGAAAACAGAAAACGAATGACAAGTACACCGGGGGGAGGTCGAGATCAAGAAAGCAAATTGCAAATGAAAAATTTTTAAATGAAAGAAAACCACAACTGTAGAGAAAGCCGAGCAATCAGATGCTAAAATAACACTGGGGGGGGGGGGGGGGGGGCGAGCTCAGGCAAGCTTGCGAAAGCACTGTGAATTTTCAGAGCAAAGAATGAGCAAACAAAACAAAACTACAATTATTCAAATATTGAACATTTGTGAATCCACCAATGAGCGCGATTGAAATATTCTAAATAGAACAATCACTGTGAGAGCGCCAGTTACTATTCTAAGTCCATGGTGAGAGAACGGGAGCGAAGAATAATATGTCCAGCTGAGAGACAGTGTGAATAACTTTGCAAGCACGTGCGTTCACTCACGGAAGCACCACCACCACGAAGGCTATTTTCCACAGATCAAGGTTTTATTCAGATAGTGCAACGCAGAGGCTACATGCTTGAAACCTTCCTTCCATTGAAAATTTCTGCAAAGAAGCAGATGTAAAGTTCCTTCGACAACAAATCACTAGTTCCACAGATTTGAATCCATTTCATCGCATCACTCTAGACAATAAACCTCGTAGACATGACCCAGGAACTTTGATCATCCCTCCTCGTGCACGAACTTCATCATAACAAAACGGATTCTACTGTCGTTCTGCATCGTTATGGAACACTACCGGCTGACGTGAAGACTTCCAGACATTTCTGAGAACATGTCGGTTTTCCAAATGTTTTACATGATTTTGGGAACTATACCCCTATATCTGTGAGTTTTGGGGGGTTGTTTTTTTTTTTTTTGGGGGGGGGGGTTTTTTTTGGGGTTGGTCTAATATAGTATGAGAGAGAATTATGGTTTTTCAAACATGTCATAAATTTTGGGAACCATACACCACTTTCTGTTTTTTTCTCAGAAAGTGCGTTTTGTTGAAAATAACTCAGCACAGGGGTATGCACACTGCAACATATACTCGGCACTTAAAAGGTTAAAATATAATAATTTTATCAAAGTCGATTTAATTGATATGGTATTACCAATTAACAATAGAATTTAAAATATCTAGTGGTCAAAAGACTTGTTTTTTGTAAACAATGTAATGTAGTGATTATTGTCAAGTAACTATAGTTACTTGTTGATTATATTCTTGTAACAGGCTTATATTGAAACTTTTATTTGGAAGCCTTCCAGCAAACTTTTTAAACTTTTTCTTTCAAAAGACCCTACATCACTATTACCTTAATGTCCATGTACAATATGAACGTTGTAGCCCCACCCGTTTGGTCAGAATCGCGGGCCGATTGAAACTAACGAATTATACAGTAGCAGTAGTAGTAGTAGCAGTAGTAGCTACATCCTTAAAGTGATTTTGAGCATGTTTCAAGCCATTTTTTCACCAAAAAGGAATGCTCGTACCCCAACCAAATTTGGCATGTGTTGTCAGGTACTTCAATCCCCATGATTTTGATAGTTTTCAAGTTCACATCACGTTTCATGACGGCTGGGTGATACCTCGAAATCACCCCAACTCTGCTTGCTGTATAAGGTGCTTGAGTGTGTAGTGCGCCACGGCTTGGCTGCGACGCCCTAACGGGCACCTAGATTATTAAAGATACTTAAACTTTTTGACCTTCTGATCTACGGTGAGTAAACGGAGTAAAATTGTCAATGTACATATGAATTATTTATCATTGGGTCAAAAACTTACTTTTCGCCTATTTTTATGTATGTACCACCCAAAAAACCATTATTACACCTTTTCATCAGACGTTATTTATTATTTGAACATGCCAGTATAAATTTCTTGGCTGTCCAGGACAAACGACTTCGATTTAGATAAAATTTTCAGAGAACTTTCAAAATCTCTTAAATTATGCTTTACAAGAATATAAGTGCAACAAAATTTATTTTATTTTTACGTGAAAATCGCAATTTTCCACTTTTTCCACTTTTGAAACTGAAAATTCCACAAAAGCGACAATTCGGTTTAAATCTTTAAAACACATTGTTTATACAACTTGATTTCACCTTTCGCATGTATTGTTAGATGGAATCCCTTTAAAAAATTAATGTAATTCTAAACTCTCAATGACAAAATAAAGTTGGATTAAAATCATCGTTAAATAGAATACAATCCACTGAAAATTCTCAGCCTTCAACGCTTTTGTACTGAAACTTGCAATTATCCGTATTTTTTATAACTGTTGTTCATTAATTAGTTTTATAAATCCTAATAATGTATAATAAATTAGCTATAACTGATAAACACTGATAAAAATAATTGTGAATTTATGCGCGAAAAACATTTTAGTAATATTAATATTATTTACACTATTTTAGACTTGTCTGTGTTTCGTTACAGAGAAATCATATGGTAATTAGAAATTTGTTGTAAACAATATTTAGAACATACAATTTCCCACAAATCGGTATAAGAAAAAATAAAATGTCATAAAATAAAATAATAATAATATCATATAATTAATGTGTCACGTGCTATGTACATTTTAAAATAGTGCCGAATAATCTTTTCAATTATCGCACATAAAAAAAAACGAAATAGCTGCTAAATAAAAACTGATACCACATTCGAAGTGACATCCTCCCTAGAGATGTTCCAAAAGGTGCATACTACCACGTGGTCAAGTCAAATCTGAGATGTTAACTGGTTGAGCCAATTTCGTTTATATAGAGGCCTCAGATGAATTAGCTCTTAGACTATTAATAAGTGGGATGAGAATCGTCTCAAATAAAAGTTCTATTAGCTCACTATATTGTCGGACCTCTAAAGCATAAGTTGCGAATTATACATATTGTTAGTTTCTAGGCTACATCTCTGGAGTGATGGGTTTGGAACACAAGAACGGGGATATTTCTTCGGCCGCCGGCCGTCCACGAATACAGGTAACATTTTGTTTTGATAATGTAGGGCCTAAGTAAAATTTAATTTCTTGTTTTACCCTAAACATGCACACAAGTCAACATGTCTAGCAAAATACGGTCAACTCGAAAGAAATTATGGACGAAAATGACGGAAGATTTCGATGAAGTTTCATCCTAACTCACCTCCGTGCCACTAGCGCTACTTACAACACCATCCTTCTGATTTAAATAACAAAAGATGGTTTACTTCTCGATTTGGTTAGTCGGGAAACACTCTCGTTGGTGGAATAGTTATTTACTACAATTCAGAAATTAAAAAAGTCCGCCCCAACCGGGATTCGAACCAAGGGTCTCCTACATTCCAGGTGAGCGTCTTAACCACTAGACCATCAGAACGGGTACATTTTAATCTTTGAATTGTAGTTGCATTATTTTAGCTTTAAATTAGCTGCAATTCAAAATATCTTTTAAAGAGTAGATATAGAAGTAAGAACATCACTTGTAGTCGTCCAGGAAGCAATCCATTTTTACACAACCGTGGAAGATTGCAGCTAAATCAGTGCCATGTTAATGACCGTACTTTCTTGTAATTAAAATGGTTCCCCTATTCTCCGAGAAACAGCTTGGGGTTTCTCCGACGATGGGGACCTTCCGGCTAGTTCGGTGGTCAGTGGAAGCTGAGTGGGTCGAGGAAGGGTTTTGAAACTATAGTCAGGCCAAACGTTTAATAATTAACTATCTTGTTTATCAGTAATTCATTGTGCCATAATATGACGTATTTTATTCCTATTAGAAATTTTCTGCAATGTTCGGCGGATGCCCCGGTCTTAAATCAAAGAACGTACAAATGAACTGTACCCACCGCATTGAGAAGATAACCAAGGGTATTGACTGCACTAAGCCAGTTCCTGTAAATACCAAGGCCTACTTCGCATGCCCCAACAACACGTACATGGTTGAGAAGTACAACATGATAACCTGTGGAGTTCCTACCAAGAAGAAGTGGAGCGGTAAAGTGGTCAGGTGCAGGTCTTCAGGTAAGAAAAATGTTCAAGCATAAGTGAAAAATATATTTAAATGATTTGTTGTTATTGTCGATGACATATTATTAATTATTTGTTAAATTAATTAAATGTATGTTTCTGTTGTGAATAAAGGCTAAATAATAATAATAATAATAATAATAATAATAATAATAATAATAATAATAATAATAATAATAATAATTAGATCTACTAATTAGATCTTTATTCGTAACAGGATCGTGATACCAGAAGTGCAATATGATATATTGAAGATACGCACCATAAATAAACTCCTATCAAAATAAACGCTACTCAATCTTCTTTCACGTCTATACATATGGATTGTTGAAAAAGTTCGCAGCCCGTTATAAGTATAATTAATATACAAAGTTATTGGGTTAAACCGCGTCGAAATTTTGAAGCAATGCAGAAACTGATCGTCTACCGACGTTTCGTCTGAAATACGTCGGACATCTTCATGGCTTTACATTGGCCGCGCGCGCACAGTAGCAAATAAGGTGCGGGGCGGCGACATACAATTAAAAAAAATGTCAAACATACCACATATATGTATATTTTTATAACATTGGTTTTATAGGTAAGATGATATTTAAAACCTATTTTCATATTATTAAGCACGTGGGACACGGACTTCTATTACTTGTTGTATTTGTCTGGCTCCTGTGGTTGGTCATACTCTTCACGCGTGTTTTGCTTCTGGATTAAGATATATTTTTGCTAAAAGGAAATCATATTTTGAGATTCTATCCGCGAATATTACATAGCAAGTAATTGCTGGAAAGAATACGTACCGAAGAAACTTTTAACATAATATGCCCGCGAAAACATAAAAATAATTCACCTACATTTAATGATTGTTTTGTTGCAGACTTCACATCAACCACTACACTGACAACCACCTCCCAAGCCAGTACTTCTAATGCCACGACTGTCAGTAATGACACTACAGCCAGTGGCGACACTACAGTCAGCGGTGACAGCTCTTCATCTGGTGGTGACTCGACCTCAAGCGTGGATAACACCGCAGCCACTGATTCAGTTGGAAGCACAAAAGCAGTTGCAGACACAACAACTGCCGCTGCAACAATTGCTGAAGTTTTAACTACAACTGCTATTGGAAATGCTACTTCAACTTCTAATGGAATTACAGCTGCTTCTACTGGAACTACAACTTCTGAAGGCACGACAACAATTTCTGCTGGAAAAGCATCAGAAGGTGTAACTTCAACTGCTGCTGTAATAACTTATTATACTGGAACTACGATTGCTACAGGAACAACAATTTCAGCTGTGTCTACAACTGCTTCTGAAACTACAACTGTAGGTGTTACAACAACAACAACAACAACAAAATAAATTCTAGTGTTGCTACAACTGCTGCTCTTTCCACAACCACTGCTGCTTCAACAACTGCTGCTGGTACAACAACTGCTGTGACAACTGCTGCTGGTACAACAACTGCTGTGACAACTGCTGCTGCTACAACAACTGCTGTGACAACTGCTGCTGCTACAACAACTGCTGTACTAACTACTACGACAGCGGCTCCAACTACAATAGGTAAGAAATCATGATCAAACCAAAATGCTGTGCGAATCAATTGATGAAATGCTTCATGATACGAAAAAATAATTGTTCAGGATTTGTGACTGCGGGTTGCTAGATGAAAATTAACTATTTCAATGGCTATTACAAACGGCATACCATAAGATACCCATACAAATTTGGAACGTCCAATATTATTGTGAACAAAAACAAAGTTTAACCAGATGTTGTCAACCCTTTATAAGACAAGCATTGGGGGCCAAAATTTTGCTTTCTACCTTAACAATTTTAAATTCGTGATTTTTTAAAATTAATTTTAGACTTTAAAAGATTTTATTTCTTGATCTTTTGGGAAAATAACCCAAAATTTAAGTCTATTTTCAAAAATTAAATTTCTTTGCTTTTTTTTCCCCCCCATTTTTTCTATTTTCAAATTGAATCTACTTTTAGCAAAAAATATGTCCGGGACATTCCGGAAATTTGTGTATTTTGTGTTTTCATACACTTTTTCAGGCGCGTTGTTGGATGAGCGTAATTTTTTTTAAACGAAAAAAGCGTCAAATAGAGATTTTCTTGAGAAATAATATTTAGATTACGCTCAAATTTCACAAGAATATATAAATTCATAAAATTTACGTTCTGTGCAAAAATCATTACAATCGGATAAAGCATGTAGGATTGTAGGTGAAGTCGAAGAAATTGTAAAAATAGAAAAAAATCGATAATTGCAATTATCACAAGAAATAATTTTTCGATAACGCTCAAATTCCACACGAGTATATAAATTCATAAAATTAAGGTTCTGTGAAAAAATCACTACAATCGAATAAAGCATGTAGGTGTTATAAGTCGAAGAAACTTTTTAAAAATCGAAAAAATCGTAAAATTGCGGATTTTCATGAGAAATAATTTTTCGATTGCGCTCAAAAACGTGGCAGTTTTAAGTTCAGAGATTTCAAAGGCCTTCATAAAATTTCATCGCAATCGGAGTATCGGTTTAGCCGGAATCGTGTTAACAAACACACCAAAATACAAAGGAAAAAAAACATTAGGGATTTTTTTTTCCAGTGTAGTGAAATGGAATTTTCGCTTTGCTCGCTACGCTATCCAACAATTTGATTTTTGAACCGTTACAAAAATCGTTCTAATCATAAGAATTTAGTAAGGTAAAATGATACCAATTCAGAACAAAACAATAGGTCAAAACAAAACAAAACATTTGTGCTTTTGGAGCCCATAAAAAGCCCTCTTCTTCGCCCGAAATATAGATGAGTATCACCCAAAGGTATCACTTGGTAAAGTATTTCATTGGGTCCCTAGGAAGGTGTGTGAAAACGGTCAACATGCCATTTTTTGCAGGGAATCCATATGTGATAGTCCCTAATGTTGGTACTGTCAAGAAATCCAAAGATTCAAAGTTAATAGCTGATGCAAGAGTGGATTGTGCTGCGGACAACGCTGTCCTCATGGCTGCGGGATCCTTGGCAAGGAGCGACTTCATGGTGGCATTCATCAACGCAAACCAAAATACTGGACTATTCACTGGTGCTGGAAACAACTTATCACTTTGGGCTGGTGTGATTAACAGCGCTGGAATTTGGAAGAGTGATTACTCAGGTTTGTCTATACCCTAAGCTTCATTCTATAAGATGATTGTCTGATTGCCGGCCACTAGTGGAGATCGCAATTTGAGTAAGGTGCATGTCATGTATCATTGCTGTGATCAATTTTTGATAAACAATTTCCAATAATTATATGTCTGATAATTAATATATTAATCATGATCTTTTGTACGAAAATGTTGTCAAAATTTGAATACAAGAATGAAGATTTGCGTTCGGTGGTTTCTTCCGAGAAAGTTTGATGACTCCCTGATTTTTGGCAAACCTCATATTCGTTTGAATGATATCTTATAATAAAACTGTTCTTTACGTTTATTTTGTATTTTTTAATGATTTTTTTCTTTCTTTTTTCTTTCCTTTTCTGTTTTTTCTCAACCCATTTTTATATTTGGTTCAATAATTACTTGCATTTCAATTATTTGGTTACAAACGTTGTGTTTTAACTTTTAATACACTACTATTTCAAATATTTAATTAAATGTAGTTCATTGTTGTGTTTGAAACTATGTAATTAGATTTATTTAGTTATCCTTCTTTGTAAATCAGTTTTTTAACTGAATAGGCCGGATAGGTTGGAACAGGGTTGGCTTGGTCGCTTTGATCTACTGTCCCTCACTGAAAATCAGTTATATAACTGAGTGGGTAGACTCTTAAACAATTGATTTATTTATATTAAAATAAAAATTAAAGGTCATTTAAAAACACTCACTTCACTTTAAAATGAATCGTAATGTGTTGACAAAAATGACAAGTGAATGAAGACGATAAATAAAACTTAGTACATGCACACATAAATATTGATCTGAAGTCAGCAAATTTTGAAATAATATTATTTAAAAAAAAAAATACAATTTGAAACATGTGAAACAAACTCATTTTATTATTTACTATAATTCAGAAATTAAAAAAGTCCGCCCCAATGTTAATTATTTATTTATTATTCATATATTAATTTTATTTCCCAATCCCATTTTTTTTTTAAATTTCTGAATTGTAGTAAATAATATAAATTACACCTACGGGAGTATTTCCCGACTAATCAAATCGAGAAATATACTCATTTTAATTAATCAAATTCAAATTGGGAAAAGGAAAAAATAACGAATAAAACAAAAATAATGGAAAAGAAAGAAACTTAAAACTAATTAATAAAACACTGATTTTCTGGACAACTACCCCGATCAAACGAATATGAGATTTATAAAGTTCAGAATCATCAAATTAGGGAATAATCAAACTTTCCTGGAAAAAAACATCGCAAGCGACTCTTCATTCTTCTGTTCAAACCTGAAAACCACTTGTTACAAATTTGACAAATATATCATAAGTTTCTAGAATATTTTGGATAAGTTGTGTTTGGAAATGGCTTATTTATTGGGTTGAAAGTTTCTTCCGATGATGCATATTATTTTCAAGGTTCCATTTATGCCAACTAAAACACTTTTCTTTATTGCTCGAGTCGAGTTAGGTGATGGTAATTTTTTAATGTTATAAACATCTCATTATTCTGTTACGGTTCAAAACGCATTTACATTATTTTTTAGAATTAAAGTGTCTCAGAAGTGAATCTTGTGAAAAACATGTTCTATATTATTTTTGTCCCCCGTATAGCAGTAACGATGTAAACCATTTTTTCTTGTTCTTTTTTACACATAACTGAAAGCAGTACGTATCAGCAACCACAAATAAATTCGCAAATTTTGTATTCTCTTTTACTTTAGACATGACCACATGTTATTACCAACTTATGGTACGAATGCTGCCAAGTCCACATGTTAATTCGTCTGGCATACACTTTTTTACACAACTTTTGTACTTAGGCCTATTATAAAAACTCTATAGTATGTTCTAAAAATATATATTTTGATCACATAAATAGTATCAGTTTTGCATATAAGTACTGTAAATGTGCTTAATTAAAAACACAAACTGATTTATATATATTGTCATCATTTGTTAGTTTATAGTCCGATGTCTATGACTAGGAAACGCTCAGTTGGACGCGTTGATAAGCGAGCACGTGCTATAGCTTGACCCATATTGCACATTTTTTTAAATTTTAAAATTTGCGACGTTCGCTGTCCACAGGGCCATGTTTCCAAAATTATTTATTATTGCCAAGGTATTTGAGTAAACCCGTGTGTAACCTTTACTTTGTGGATAAAATCCACCGCCATCTAGAGGACCTTGACTCCTTGGGAAAACTATTTAAACTCTTTGGTGACAAATAATACACTACTTCCTCGAAAGTATTTTGATTACTTCTAGACGGCAGTGCATTAGAAACTTTGCGCGTCTTTTCGTTGCCATGGCAACGTTACTTTTGTTATAATGTAATTTCCATTTACACTACTTATCGGATCAAAATAAAATTAGCATATTCGTGACCGGACGGACATTCTAAATGATTTGGCCACCTCAGATTTTGTCGCCGTTTAGTTTTAAAAAAAAACTTTCGATTAACTTTAATGTAACTTTTTAACTTTTTGAACGATTTGCCACAAAACTAATGGCATTCAATCGAGAACGAAGCTTGCGGATGGTCAAAATTTCAACTCGATCCGAGCCTCCGTTCGAACGTTATGGCGAGACATACAAAAAAAACAAAAAACAAAACAAAACCAGTGACTAATTTTTCCGGCAGAGTCAAATGGAAACGCTCGCTTCGCTCGCTTAATGATCTTTTCCATTTTATCAGCCTTCTATTCTCTAACATTAAGGGAACTTTGTTTTAGTATACTAATTATTATTAACTAGGAAAACGCTTAAGTCCCGCCGCGTTGTTGGATGAGCGTATTGGTGCATTGAGCTGCCATGTGTTATGCGGATTTTCTGTTGTTCTGTGAAAAAATTATTACTAAGTTCAAATTTTTTTTAAATTTAATTAAATTTAATAAAAAATAAACTTTTTTTTTTTTTTTTTTTAAGAAAAAAAGAAAAAAATTGGGTTTTTTATAAGAAATAATTATTCGATTGCGCTCAAATTTCACACGAATATATAAAAAAATTAAGGTTCTGTGAAAAAATCATTAAAATCGGATAAAGCATGTAGATGTTATAAGTAAAATAAATTTTCAAAAAATCGAAAAAAATCGTAAAATTGCGATTTTTATGAGAAATAATTTTTCGATGGCGCTCAAAAACGTGGCAGTTCTAAGTTCAGAGATTTGGAAGGCCTCCATAAAATTTCATCGCAATTGGAGTATCGGTTTAGCCGGAATCGTGCTAACAAACAGACAAAAATACAGAAAGAAAGAAAGAAAAAAAAAAATCCGGATTTTTTTCTCAAGTGTAGTGAAATGGAATCTTCGCTTCGCTCGCTTCGCTCGCTACGCTCATCCAATTAAATAATGGCGTTTTCCATTGGCACGTACTCGTGCCATTGTTGTCGACCCCCACGTGAATAACATTACAAAACTGAACACATGAAGAGACAAGTGACGATTCGGTGCGTACTAGGGCGCCCTATAGTGCGACCTGAGTGCGGCCAATGGAAAACGCCATAAGTATTTAGAAGTTATGAATTTCTACAAACTTCAAAATTGAACATAATAGGGCAATGCCAAGCTGGTTCGCCAGGATTCTCCGCCAGGATCGCATGATCGGGGTTTGGTCTCAGGACTCTTTACATTGTGGTTCCAGTGGAACTTACACATGGCGGAAACCAAACGTCGATCGTTCTGCACTCTGGTGGGAAGACTGTCACCCAGACCAGAGTCGATAAAGAAGTTTCCCCGTTGGGGAGGTCCTCCAACTCCCTATACCGCCCTGGGTTAAATAAAAAGTCGGTTTTTGGCGTTTGGAATCTAACGTTCCGCGCGACTCTGTGTGACGATTGATGGAACTACTTCAATAAAACTACGTCACTTTTCTACTACTAGGAAAACGCTTAAGTCCCGCCGCGTTGTTGGATGAGCGTAATTGGTGCATTGAGCTGCCATGTGTTATGAGGATTTTCTGTTGTTCTGTGACAAAATTATTACAAAGTCGAATAATTTTTTTAAATTAAATTAAATTAAATAAAAAAATTGACTTTATTTTTTAATTTTTTTTATGAATCGTAATTTTAAAAAAGGAAAAAATCGTAAAATTGCGATTTTCATAAGAAATAATTATTCGATTGCGCTCAAATTTCACACGAATATCTTAATTCATAAAATAAAGGTTTTGTGAAAAAATCATTAAAATCGAATTAAGCATGTAGGTGTTATAAGTCGAAGAAATATTTTAAAAATTGAAAAAATTCGTAAAATGGCGATTTTCATGAGAAATAATTTTCCGATTGCGCTCAAAAACGTGGCAGTTCTAAGTTCAGAGATTTCGAAGGTCTCCATAAAATTTCATCGCAATCGGAGTATCGGTTTAGCCGGAATCGTGTTAACAAACAGACAAAAATACAGAAAGAAAGAAAGAAAAAAAAAAAAAAAAAAAAAAAACATTCCGGATTTTTTTCTCCAGTGTAGTGAAATGGAATCTTCGCTTCGCTCGCTACGCTCGCTACGCTCATCCAAATAGTTAACATTCGATGACGACAAATGGCGTGAAACGTCAAAATATTAAATACGATCGAATGTTGGCGAATGTTTTCGCATAAAGCAAACTCTCTTTATTGATGAGGATATTTCTGATGGAGTAAACCTAAGCTTAGGACCTAGGCCGACAATATGTATTGTTCAAGATTTCGATTTGAGTGCCTAGGGCGTACTTACGTCTGAAAACTGTATTGTGGCCTTGGGCCTAGGCTACACTTACGTCCGTTAGGCTTAAACAAGGCATATCTCGATTAATTTCGCACGAAAATGTCAGTGACGCCTGCGCAACACTTTATAGTACAATAATAAATCAAAAGTAAATCGTTTTAAAAGGCTAGGGCCCTGGGCTAATATAATTGAAATAAAATTGAAGTTTGACGTTTCGTCTGTTGTTTTGTTTATTGCATTGTCACTGCATATCGATAATCTACTGACCGTATTTAGCGTGCAGTGCTTTTATTAGTTTCACATTTGAGCCGCCCTCAGCGCGCAGAGCGTTAAATTCCGTTTTGACTTGGGAGTAAAGGGACCTCCCCAAAGGGGAAACTTCTTTATCGACTCTGCCCAGACCCACCACAACAATAATGCACTGCCGACAAAATGATGTAAATATTCCTATTTTATTAACGTCCACACAACTGTGACCAAATCCCGATCGTTCTTATTTTGACTATTGCCCTATATAGTGAAACCTCCGATTTACTTGGACATGAATATTATTACCAAGGCCATCTGTGTATTCAACTCTCAGTTGAAAAAGTGGTTATTTTCGATGATGTGGTAAAGGATGCCTATTTTTTATAATCTACTTAGGCCTATGTCAGGGAGTGTTAAAATATGATTTTTCCCTGCTAGCCACTAAAGCCTGCTAACTGCTACATTCTTACACCTTTGGGCACAAGCTTTAGAAGCCTACACTGTGGCTACCCACAGCTTACTAAATAGATAAAAAAAAGCCCATCCAGTAGGTGTAGATTCAACAATCAACAGCAACAGCAACGACAATCCTTACCTCACTTTTCACATGAAACCATAGAAAAGAATGCGTGACAGGATGTTCGTATTTGTATTTGCTGTTGCAATCAAATTTATTATAGAAACATCAACAATTCATTACACTTTAAAGGGGTTAACGACTAAATAAATCGGTGTACACTTAGGGACAATGTACAAAAAAAATCAATAAAATTAAACAAATAAAATCATAAAAAAATCAAAAAATCATCAAAAAATAAAAAAATCACAAAAAATCAAAACCATAAAAAAAATCACGAAATCAAAACAAAAATCAAAAATCGCAAAAATCAGAAAAATCAGCTAAAATCACGGAAATTAATATAAATCAGTGAAAGTTTTAAAAAATCGTACAATATCATAAAAAAGTCAATTAAAATCAGAAAAATCACAAATGTTTAAAAAATTACAACAAATCAACATAAAATCAACAAAAATCAAAAAGTTAAACAAAATCACCGAAATTCACTAGGTATTAGGTAAGATAAACAATGAAACATCACAGCAAATTGAAATGGTAAAAGAAATCACCGGAAATCACGAAACCAAATAAAAAATCGAAAACAATCTAAAAAATCACGGATATTGACAAAATACTGAGCTTGAAGAAAATCACAAAAAATCAAGATGATAAAAGAATCACACCATATCACTCCGCTCGCTGCTCTCGAGCTGCATTCGTATTGGATCGAAGTCGAGATCGGTCGAGATCAAAGGAGACAACAAAATTAAGGAAGGGGATGCAAATGCAACATGTCACAATGGCGTTGTTTTTCACAGGCCTATTTGAGTTTCTGTGAGATTTCTGTAACTTATTTGCGCTGTTGTTTGGGCCAGCAGACGATCTGTGCGGGGAACTATGCAGCAAAATTATTTTGTTTGGATGTATACAGGGCTGGATACTATGATTCCACTAAACTGCCAAAGCCAGTGTACACTTGCTACTCTTCTCGCTACAGTAACAGACCGTGCCTTTGTTTCTGCCGCGATTTCGACTTGTACTGCGATGCTACATCGGACAGTCTAAGGGCAGCCTTCATTAGTGCACGGGCATTGAGCTGTGGAGGTGGTTGCTATTTGCTTAGACTGGAGGTGGTTGCTATTTGCTTAGGCCTACCGCGTTGCGTGCTATATGAAGACAAATGAAGATGTAGATGGGGTTGAAGAACCATCTGCGACACCACCAATCAAAATCCAGTCAAGTAGTTGGATGAGCGTAGCGAGCGAAGCGAAGATTCCATTTCACTACACTGGAGAAAAAAATCCGGAATGTTTTTCTTTTTTCTTTTTGTTTTGTATTATTGTGTGTTTGTTAACACGATTCCGGCTAAACCGATACTCCAATTGTGATGAAATTTTATGGAGGCCTTCGAAATCTCTAAACTTAGAACTGCAACGTTTTTGAGCGCAATCGAAAAAAATTTTCTCATGAAAATCGCAATTTTACGATTTTTTTCGATTTAAAAAAAATTTCTTCGACTTATAACACCTACATGCTTAATCCGATTTTTATGATTTTTTCACAAAACCCTAATTTCATAAATTAAGATATTCTTGTGAAATTTGAGCGCAATCGAAAAATTATTTCTCATGAAAATCGAAATTTTACAGTTTTTTTCCTTTTTTAAAACAATTCTTTGACTTATAACACCTTCATGCTTTATCCTATTGTAATGATTTTTTCACATAACCTAAATTTTATGAATTCATATATTCGTGTAAAATTTGAGCGCAATCAAATAATTATTTCTTATGAAAATCGCAATTTTACGATTTTATTCGTTTTTTAAAATTACGATTAATAAAAAAAAATTTAGTTTAATTTAATTTAAAAAAAATCTTCGACTTAGTAATAATTTTTTCACAGAACAACAGAAAATCCGCATAACACATGGCAGCTCAATGCACCAATTACGCTCATCCAACAACGCGGCGGGACTTAAGCGTTTTCCTAGTAGTAATTAACACATTATAATTTTGCAAATCACATACCGGTATGTGGAAAGTGCAATATAGTTGGATGAGCGAGGCCAAGATTCCATTTCACTACACTGGAGAAAAAATTTGGAATGTTTTCTTTTTTTCTTTTTTTCTGTTTGTATTATTGTGTGTTTGTTAACACGATTCCGGCTAAACCGATACTCCAATTGCAATGAAATTTTATGGATGCCTTCGAAATCTCTGAACTTAGAACTGCCACGTTTTTGAGCGTAATCAAAAAATTATTTCTCATTAAAATCGCCATTTTACGATTTTTTTCGATTTTTAAAAAAATTCTTCAACTTATAACAACTACATTTTTTATTCGATTGTAATGATTTTTTTCACAGAACCTTAATATAATGAATTTATATATTGGGGTGAAATTTAAACGCAATCGGATTATAATTTCTTGTGAAAATCGCAATTTTACGCTTTAAAAAAAAAACTTCGATTTATAACACCTACTTGCTTTATTCGATTGTAATGATTTCTTTACAGAACCTTAATTTTATGAATTTATATATTTGTGTGAAATTTGAGTGCAATCGTAAAATAATTTCGCATGAAAATAGCAATTTTACGCTTTTTTCGTTTAAAAAAAAACTTACGCTCATCTAACAACGCGCCTGAAAAAGCGTTTGCGAAGCTTTCTAGTAGGTTGTAACGGGGTGTAAACATCGCTTGCTTGACCGCTAGTACCCCAACCCTGTGCTCAACTTACACCTCGTCTGTCCCCAAAATGGGACAAACATGGACACGCTCAGGGACTCGTAAACTTGTAACCATCAGCTTGCAGGAAGAACATACAAATCAGTGGAAAAATAAAAAATACAAAAAATCGCAAAAAATCAATCAAAAATCAAAAATCGCAAAAAAAATCGCAAAAAATCAATCAAAAATTACAAAATCACAAAAAATCAAAACATTAAAAAAATCACCGAAATAAAAAAATCAATAAAATCACAAAACATCGAAAAAATCCCTAAAATCTAAGAAAATCACTTAAATAAAAAAAATCATTTGTGATTTCGAAATCAAAAATCAGTGTACACTAAAATGTCGAGTTGTCAACCACGCACATTAACTCTATAAATAGCTTCTAGTTGTAGGTTTGTGGCTGCGAAATTACTGTCCGCCATTTTGCTAGCAGACGAAGTAGGCTTCGTAGTGTAAACTTTCGTCTGCTGCCTGCTAGCTGCTAGCCTAGTGACGTCACTCTCGGTGAATGAGTCCACTAGGCTAGAAGACTAGCGTGAAAATGAAGCATTGGAACGTAGGCCTACCCTCATTCTACACAATTTCATAAGAAGTGTAGGCCTATTCATCTTTTTTCTCTAAATTACATTTTGGTTTTTGTGCAAACTTAAAGGACCGACAATGTTGGCTCGAGCGTCTAGCGCGCGACTCGGATTCGGGAGGGCCCGGGTTCAAATCTCGTCGAGATTGGCAATTTTGACTGACGATTTTACAGTGGTTTTCCTCACTCATTAATGCGAATGAAAAGGATTGAGTCCTCTTAAACAGCCCTCGGACATCCTTTCATAATTTTTTTTAACTCCAAAATAATGAACACCTAGGCAGATTTCCAACGAAAAATTTATATAATCTTTTACTACTTTCATCATTGCAATTCAATGGGACATAGTACCTGCTGTGAACTGCAAAGAAATAATAGCCTAGCTTTTACCTTCTCGAAAAGAGCAATATGTTAACGTTAAGTTTGGAACCTATAAGAGCACACTTGTCTCGTAAAGCTGGAGTGACCCAACATCGAGGGTTCTACAAAAAGATATTACTTGTGCATGTCATCTAGTGTATGCCTGGAAACTTTTATAATCAATTACAGTAAATATTTAACTAAAAAAACACAATTTATTTGATTTCAGGAAGTACTGTAGCTGGTACCTTCTATAAATGGAATCCAGGTGAACCAATGGCCAATGCTGAATGCGCCGTTTTCAAATCAACGATTGCTGAGCACAATAGTCTTTTGGCGTCCACTTGCAGCACAAGAAAACAGCCTTACATTTGTATAAAATGAAACCATGAAAACACCAGCTACCACAATAGTCCCTCTGCGTTTATTTGCAGCAGTAGAAAACAACCTTACATTTGTTTAAAATGAAACCATGAAAACACCAGCTGCCACAATAGTCCCTCTGCGTTTATTTGCAGCAGTAGAAAACAACCTTACATTTGTTTAATGAAACCATAAAACACCAGCTTCCACAATAGTCCCTCTGCGTTTATTTGCAGCAGTAGAAAACAACCTTACATTTGTTTAATGAAACCATGAAAACACCAGCTTCCACAATAGTCCCTCTGCGTTTATTTGCAGCAAACCTTACATTTGTTTAATGAAACCATAAAACACCAGCTTCCACAATAGTCCCTCTGCGTTTATTTGCAGCAGTAGAAAACAACCTTACATTTGTTTAATGAAACCATAAAACACCAGCTTCCACAATAGTCCCTCTGCGTTTATTTGCAGCAGGAGAAAACAACCTTACATTTGTTTAATGAAACCATAAAACACCAGCTGCCACAATAGTCCCTCTGCGTTTATTTGCAGCAGTAGAAAACAACCCTACATTGTTTAAAGTCACTATTAAAAAAAAATAATAATAATAAATAAGATTCAGTTTGCGTTTCATATTTATTATTTCAAGCACATATGCACTAATCACTATTAATGAATCAACTACGTCGATTTTGTTTTGATTATCTTAACTGTGAGCATGTGGACATTATTGAAAAAAGTTACACATAAAAGATCAATTGAATTTTAAATACATCCATAAATATAATGCACTAATAATGTAGTTGGCCATTTAATTTGTTTTGTCTTTACCAGTTATTAGATTTATAGAATGCCTAGTATTAATAATATCACTGGTTTGAACAGTATTTTATTAAACACCATTATACGCATTTAATGTTATAGTGTTATTTCAATTATTATCCATCTTGTCCTAGTCAGTTTATTGCTAAACGCTGTCGTTTGATAACAGTTTTCAATTCGACGTCGATTATATTTTTAATATCCTACTACCCGAAATGATTTTAAAATAACTGGAATTGTTGCTTTCGGTCATTTTTGGCTAAGCATAATTCGACAAGCTATCCAAAGCAAAGCCGATCAACGATAAGGATGACTGAATACGACATTGCCTTTAACCCTTTCGTTCCCAGTGTAGCCATATGGCAATGGAAAGTTCTAATTTTTTGGCGGGTAAATTTTTGTTTTTTGAGTTTAACCCCTATTTTTTAATTTTTTTTTTTAGTAGGTAAAAAATATATACATTTTCCCCCAATTCAGTGTGACGAATAGTGCCTTTTTGAGAGAAGATTGAAAATACAAGGTGCTAAAAAGTCTCAAAACAGAAAAATGTTGTTTTGTCCCGGAAAAATAATAAATCTCCAGTACTGGTGTTATTTGAGATACTCAAAATGTAAACTATGCAAAAATTCGGGAAAAATCTAGTTTTAGAAATGTACTTAAAATTTCAATATAAAAAATGAAGATTTTATTCAAAATTACAAAATTCACGAAAATTAAAAAAAATGCTTAAAAATCATGATTTTTTTAAGTACTAAAATTCCTTGAAAAAAAATGTAATTTTAATTGAATTATTACAACTACCTGATTAAGACAAAAGGATTCCGGTAGTTTTCGCCGACAGACGTTCGTCGAAGACAATCAATGTGGAGACCATAAGCTCCAGTACGCGTAACAATCGTGCAAATCGTAAAGAAAGCATGAAATTTTGTGAATTTACTAATGTACAAGAAATCCAGGAATCAATGGCCCCAAGTTGAGATCCTTTAACTTTCAAATTTATTGAATTAATTAAATTAATTCGTAAATTAACCTAAACATATATTTAGCAAAGAGACTACATATTCGACATTGGTATGAAATAAAGCATTTTTTACAAGAAATAAATATCTGAAAAAATATTTATGACTAATTAGCTATAGGCCTACATCTAATAATAACAATTTAGTTAATTTCTCCAACTTTGACTTACGTATAATTATGTTTACCTAAAACTATACCGATTGTCATAAAATCTTTCCACTTAACTAACATAATGTCAATAAATCCCAAATTTTATGTCCTCAAACGAAATTCCTACAACTTACAGATTTATTGATTAATGAAATTAAAAATTACTTTAATCTCAATTAATTATCGGGAATTTCACAAACCACAATCAACTAACTGGTGAATCAAATTAAAACAGTGGCACTATAAAAGAAAAAAAACAATGGAACCAAACCTGAGTTCTTGTAACTTTCCCATTATTCAAGAAAATTCAATTAATGACATTCCATCCAATCAAATCTAAATTTTATGTGCAAAATAAATACAACATAGTCAACTTGGGTATGAAACAAAAACTAATTTTTCGAGTTATTAATATCCCACGCATGACAAACAACTAGTAAAAATACAGCCAAACCTTACACAATCAAAAGCAATGAGATCTAAAAGAAATGCCAAGCTTGTACCCTGTGACTGCATCCTTGCAAAGCGTGGCAAAATTTTATTTGCAACTTATGTTTTAAATGTAAAAGTTCAAGCAATTTTTTTTGGTTGGTACTTGGAAAAGGTTTACTTTTTCAATTTTATTTTCTGCATTGTTAAAAGATTGGTTTATTGTTGCAAATTTAAATCAACATTTTTCCAACAAACTACGGATTTTCTACAACAAAACATTGCAACAATCATAAGGAAAAGGAATATATAACAAATAATAATTTTAAATGATATCTCGAAAATAACGCATTGAAAACCGAAACATGGTAAAAGTACAATATTCATGAGAAATATTTCTTCGATTGTACCCAAAAACGTGGCACCTCTAAGTTCAGAGATTTCAAAGGTCCCCTCTAATTTTCATCAAGATCGCATATTATGCCGTTTGCCTGTGGAGAGCGAACAAACAGACAAAAAACAAACAAACACAAAAACGGGGAAAAAAACACTCGAGCTAATTTTTTGGGGGGTCAGTGAAATTGAAGTCAAACGGCAAACGGCATATGCGATCTTAATGAAAATTAAAGGGGACCTTCGAAATCTCTGAACTTAGACCTGCCACGTTTTTGGGTACAATCGAAGAAATATTTCTCATAAATATCGTACTTTTACGATTTTTAAAAATTTTTAGTGCGATATTTTCGTGACATATGGGTCGATTTTGACCAAACGGGTAGGGCTACAACGTTCATATTTTACATGGACATTAAGGTAATGGTGTTGCATTGCATTTTGAAAGAAAAAGTTAAAAAGATTGCCAGAATCCATAGAAATAAAGGTTTTCATATAAGTTTTTTGAGGTAAATAATAACAATTAACAGCAGTAACAATAGAAACTTGTCAACAATCACCTAAAATGTGTTCAAAAAGCACTTGCAAAATTAAAGAGATCCCACGCAAACTAAAAACTTACTTAAACTTAAACTAAAAAAGCGTTTGCGAAGCTTCCTAGTTTTAAATGTAATTCCCTATTTCATTTAGCAAACATGGCCATATTTTTGCACTTTTAATATTTGGGTCCAAAGGCAATAGCAGTCAATAGAACACCTACAAAAGCAAATGCGTAAAATAATACCACTTATCATAGAATCGATTATTTTTAACCTGTGTAAATCCAACTGTCTGCAAACGTTAGAGGATACACGTGAAACATCCGATCTTTTTCTCCAGAGAATAGTGAAGAGCGAGGTAGACTGCACCGATCCATTAGAACTAACATCATTTAATTAACACACACCGGACTTTTTAATTAACCGGATGCAAGAATAGACGTTTATGAAAATTCATTTCTACCTAGAACGTTAAGAAACTACGTCATCAACCGTGCGCGGTCGCGACTAAACTTACTCGTGATGCATGATGCATGAATTTTTAAGGGTATGTAAATAATTCAAATTTAAAAAAATCGTAATTAAAGTCTACTAAGTCATTATAACTGATTTTCAATGAGGTACATTAAAACAAAGCGACCAAGTCAATCCTGTAGACCCCGACGCATTCGACGACAGAGCGATAACTAACCAAAGATCGATAGTTTTTAATAGGAAATAAAGCAATCAGTGGTATGGACAGGACAGTGCGAACACTCGCGGATCAACGCCAGAATCAACAAGGCCGATTCAGAACAACTTTGAATGTATTATTTGCCTCGTTGCTATGACGGCTCCAAAGTCACCGCTTACAAATTCCTAAACCAAGAACTGATGGACTTAAGTCGAAATAAGTTTTTCTAGAAACTTCTGCTTCTAGTGGGAATCGAGCCCCGGACCTATTGAATTGGAAGCACAAACTTAACCACAAGACCAACGAGCCACACAATTTCTTGTAAATCTTGTAGGGATGTGAAAGTTTATATCATTAGCGCTTCCTGTAGCATGGTCATTATCGACAGGTAGTATGATGGCATTGGGTATACAAAAAGGTTGATGGCCTTACGGGAAGCGGTAGAAGGCTTATCGTAATGAGCATATTCGAATGTATTACCTTAGAAATGTGGATAGGATATCCTATTCATTATTCCATTGAATATTACTCACCGTTGGTTGCAAATCAATCATATGTAATTGATGGAAATGATATAAATACATATATGTTCATTACACCTTTCGGTTATTTGTGTCGATTTAACTAAGACAACGTTTCGTTCTAACTTCATTGAACCTTTTCAAGTCAAATACATTTTGAAAACATAACAATATCAAAAGAAAACCTATAAACAATCTACTTTTCAAGGTGTAACTAAAATATGGGCTTATAGATAAAACAATGAAAGTAATTTAGGCTAAAGTGGGGGCTGTAAGCCTAAAAATCGTGCAAATCGTGAAGAAAGCATGAAAATTTGCGAATTTACTTAGATGTTCACAAGAAATCCAAAAATCGATGGTTACAAGTTGAATTCCTGTAACTTTCTTATTTATTGAATTAATCAAATTAATGAATTAATTCTAAAAAAAAGAGACACACAGTCGACATTGCTATCCAATAAAAGATTATTTAACAAAGAATAAATAAATGAAATAATATTTTCAAATTTATCATCTAATTAATTTCATTTTAGTAAAATTTTACCACTTTTACTTAATTTTATTATATATACCTTAAACTATACCGACTGTCATAAAATTTTACTAGTTTACTAACATATTGCCAATGAATCCAAATTTATATGGCTCGAGACGAAATTTTTACAAGTGACAGATTAATAGATTAAATGAAATTAATTATTAGTTTCATATCGGTTAAAATGTTTGACAATAACGAACCACAGTGAACTGGAGTTTAAAATAAAAACGAAACAAGCACAAATAAAAAGTCCCAAAAGTCAAGTTACTTTTACTTTCCCATTAATTAATTCAATTAACGATAATTAATCCCATAAATCTAAATTTTATGTACAAAATAAACACGGCATATTCGACTTTGGTATCAAATGAAAGCTTATTTTACGGGTAAATAATATCCCCACAAATACAAAAATTTGTAAAAAATAAAAATAAAAAACGGCATCAAGCTCTCCTTCAAAAGTCTTCGGCTGTGAATGCTGTGAGATTAAGAAGTTGAACCAAGCTTTTCATTCTTTCTCCCTAATTTCGCATAGAAAAGAAGTAAGATCATTTCACCTGTTGACGAGCGCCAAGCCAACCATTTTCGTGGTAAAAAGTAAAAATTTTAAACTCAAAATCACAAAACAAAAATTGCTTGGCCATCGACTTTTTAGAGTTCTCGTAATGAACCAAATTCAATAGCCAAGCAATTTTTTTTATGTTTTTGAGTTTAAGATTTTTACCATTTACCACAAACATGTTGGCTGGGCGCTCGTCAACAGGCGAAATGATCTAACTTCTTTTCAATGCGAAACTAGGGAGAAAGAATGAAAAGCTTGGCTCAACTTCTATATCTCACAGCATTCACAGCCGAAGACTTTCTAAGGAGAGCTTGGCTGCCGTTTTTTTTTTTTTAATTTTTGTATTTGCGGGGGATATGACCTCTTTTTGCTGTTTGTTTCCTATCAAGGCGTGAATGATGAACGTTGAATGATTAAATTCGTTAAGTTGAGAGTTTTTTTTTTATTTTTACTTTTTTGGCCCACGGTCCCCCCAAATTTGCCCCCTTGTGTTTTGGGCGCTAGATATTTATAATGGTTAAGAGCATTGTTTAATTTCAAGTTTGTACAATTTACTACGCCTGAGTAATCACGCGTTTTGATTTTCATTTTGATTTTCCCCGGTCCCTATTGCCCGGTTTTGGTTTTGAAAGCTAAAGTGATTGAGCATGAGTGACATCTAATGTGGTCCAAGTTTCAAAGTTCTACTATGTACAGTTTTCTCTGTATAGCGTCTTATTCATAAGAGTACGAAATTACCTAGCTTTTGATGATTTTGATTTTCTCCGTTACCCGTTACCCAATTTTGCTTTTCATATTCAAAAGTGATAAAGAATGAGAGATATCTAAGTGTATTCCACGTTTGAAACTTCTCAGTTGTAGCGTTTTCTTTGAATGATTAATTTTTTTAAAGTTCAGAGTTGTTTTTTTATATTTTTGGGCCCACGGTCTCCCCACAATCAGTCCCTTGTATTTTGGACGCTAGGTATTTATAATGGTTAAGAGTATGTTTTATTTCAAGTTTGTACAAATTACCACGCCTTACTTATTACATGTTTTGATTATCATTCAAAATTTTGATTTTCTCCTGCTCTGTTACCCGATTTTGGTTTTAAAAGCAAAAGGCTCTGCGTCTGAGGTACATCTAAGTGTGGTCCAGGGTTTTAAGTTCTAAGATGTACCGTTTTCTCTGTAGGCTAAATTAATCTCCGCGGAGAATTAGCTAGTTAGCTAGCCAGCCAGCTAGCCAGCCAGCCGGAATGATTTCAACGATTTTCAGGCACATTTTAAACACAGAACGGGTTATCGGATCGAGTTGATTTTTTTTGTAGGTCATGGACCACATATTCAGCTCATATACCGAGTTTCAAGATTGTAAATCTTTCGGGGTGGCGTGTGCGCAGATAGCTGATACCCCCCCAACTCGGGTAGCTGTAAACAGGGCCGCGAGTTCGTCGTCGCCTAAGCTGTCGCATGCGCTTGGCTGCGGGCGACGACCGTCGCCCTAGACGAGAAAAATATTTTTCATTAATTAATTAATGATCCAATTAGTTAAATTCTAGTTAAATTACACCACTTTCGACTTATATATAATTATTTTTACCTAAAACTACGTCGATTGGCCTAAGATTTTACCACTTTAATAACATAATGCCAATTAATCCAAAACAGTATGGCTCCAAACGAAATTCGTTCAACTCATACATCAATAAATTAATGAAATTGAGAATTAGATAAATCTCACTTAAAAATGTTTGAACATTAGTTCTGCCCTACGAATGTCAACAGGAGCTTGCAGCTGCAAGCGAGGTGGCATGGTGTGGACTGTTCTGGTTGCGGATCGGTCGAATATATTGGTAGTTTGGGCTCGGAAGAAACTTATCTGAGCCTGGATGAACGGATTTCTTCTATCTGGTAGGTCGTTGTAGAATCTTTGGGAGACATCAAGGTGCTCGGGGCTCGGCTATTGTTGCCATTCCTAGGTCTTCGTGGAGATGGTGGATGGGAGTTTCGCGTGAGGCGAAGGACACATAGTATTGTATATTTGTAGAAGTTTTAGGGCAGCTAAGATTATTCGCGCCTCCAAGATAAAATAATTTTTATAAGTGTGTGTTACCACCATGTTTACTTCTTTCCAGGGGGAGGAACGTAAGGGGAGACGGGGGGGATAAGGGGTGGACAGGCCTGTGCTAGTCAGAACCAGACATCAAGCGTATGGGGAGGGCAGGGGTTCCCCCACGTCGTGGTCGTCTTCGTCTGTGTCATCATCCGTCCGTGTTGTCATTGTCGTCGCCGTCGGGGAGGTATTCAAAGGGGAAAGTTCCCCGACGACGACCCAGAGCTCGCCATTAGTTTTAGGGAGTAAAACTACCCTACTCATGGGCCAAACCACGAGAAGGTTGCGAGTTGGACTTTGATTAGCAAGATTCTATTCTGTAGCCGTTGTAGTGAATCAAGATTGCTGAGTGTCACATCGGACCATACTGGGCATGCATAGGCGATGGCCGGTCGGAGAATCTGTTGTAGATAGTCAGACGGTCAGATAAGTCAATTTGCGTGGAAGTAAGTAGATGCGTAGGGCTGCCAATTTTCCAGTGACTTTGCGATAGATATTTTGAACTCCAAGATACCTTCACCTAAAGAGGAGCATGTTTTGAATCCTGGGCAAGTTTTCCTCGAGAAATAAGAATGAAAATCCGTATACTTTTATATTTTATTGTTCGATCAGGACAAAATATCTTTGTCATTCAATATTTTTTATCAAGATAATAGGTTTAATAACATAGATGAAAACATTAGTAAAAAATTAAAATTAACAAAGAATATGAAAAACAAAAAATGTCAGTGCTACTGGCAAGCATTAGGTTGGAAATCGTAGGTAGAGGCGCAAAGTAATTTGGTAGTTTGAGGTTCACGAACCATTGATAAGTTTTGAGTGATCCCGAGTACAAATTTTAATTGACTTAATTTAAATTCTAACTGACAAACCTAATAGTTGATATAATCAATTAAATATTAATTTACAAAATTTTATTTGGAAATGATTCCAATTTACATAAGTTTATGTAAAGTGATATTTGGTTTAATAATGCGGTAAAGTGATCTATTGGCAAGGGTCAATTGATGTGAAATGATGCCAATGCCAATGAAGGTGTTGGATTTGGATATTGTTTAAAGGCTATTCCAGAGCACTTTTACAAATTTTTTAAAGTCAAAAAAAAGGTTAAAGGGGTTTGGATGAAAATGAATTTTAAAAAAAAAGAAGAAAAAAAAATTTTTTTTTGGACGGGACAAATGCTCCATTTTGGCCATTTATGCAAATTTTGAGTCGTAAGGAAAAACCACCGTTCTAGGTGAAATACTTTTTTAAAGTTTTTTTTTTTTTCAACAACCTTTGTCTCGGCTTGGTATAAGGGGAAAATTTTTTCTGAAATAACGCTTGATGTACGTTTTTTCGTCCCCCGGTTCAAAATCTTATTTGTGCATGTGAAAAAAAATGTACATCAAACGTTATTTCAAAAAATATTTTTCCCTTTATACTCAAAGCCGAGACAAAGGGTTTTGAAAAAAAAAAAAATAAAACCCCTTTTAAATTAAGTTTTGCACCTAGAACAGGGTTTCCTTTTTGACTAAAAAATTTGAATAAAGGCCCAAAAGGGTTTTGTCCCCCCAAAAAAAAAGTTTTTTTTTTCTTCTTTTTATTAAAGTTCACTTCACCCAACCCAAATTTAAGCCCTTTTCCCTTTGGACTTTCAAAAAATCGGTAAGAGTGCTTGGAAAAGCCTTAACGTTCATATTTTGCACTTTGGGTATTCGAGACGAAAGCCAAGGAAACATTTTTTTATGTGAAAGATGGCAATGGGTTTCATTTCAGTTCAACTTATATTTTTTGAGATATCAATTGGTTTAAACAATTTACAGTTCCAAATAAAATGGGTGGCGAAAAATTCGAGCAGTGCCTATTTTCGACACGGGTCATTTATAATTAATGCGCAGTTTGTGAAGTTAAAAACAGCAACACCTCAATTTTTCATAGTGTGGAATTTTTAACAACAAGTGGAGGGGTAAGGTTAAAGACCTACATATTTTAAGGGGGCGTAGGACTTGATTTGTGGTTTGGCTCGTTACTATTTCTGCAGCCATAAATTATTACATCTAACAAATTTTTGTATAGCCTGATTATAATTATAATTTACATGTAGAAACCCATCATTCGATTCTAGAAATAAAAGTCAGAAAAACGTAATTATTAATGTTTTGATATTTTTCGTTCTAATTTGATTTTTTTTTTTTAATTTTAAATTTTTTTTAAAAATTTCAGAAAAGGTGTTTTCAGTAATCATTTTTACACAACAATCTAGTACATATGTGACCAATATTGGCAGAGTTATTTAAAACCGGGTAAAATGAGCATGCCTGCCTTCTCCTCACTCCCGACATGATATACCACTTCTAAAGCAATATTTGGCAAGTTATGTCTTAAGAGGCTGCAACTGGGGCTGAGTGAATGGACGCGTCATCAGGGACACAATGACACCAACAACGAGGGTTATCAGGGAAAGGGGATGGGCCGTAACGGGAACGACACCCCCCCCCCCTACAGCGAAAGCCTCCTCTTGTGTTCTGGAACAGAATTAATAAAAAACAATTGTCGAGTTATTAAATTTAAACCCGTATCTTATATCTATCTGATCTATCTAATTCAATATAAGCTAACCAAACCTAATTTATCTAAACATCTTTTTCAGTTAGTTTTATCCATCTTATAGGCTACAACCAACCTATACTCCAACCGTGGGTGGCTTGTCCCAGTACCTGAGCGATACCCTTGTTTTAATTACACCCGCTCCGGCTGGCGGTCAATGGATAATCCCTAGGAAATACTGGTAATTCAAATAATGAAGCAGTCAATATAATCACACTTTTTATAAATATTTTATAAAATTCTTACTTGAAATTGTGTTTAGTTGACAGGTAATACATTGACGAAACTATCACTTTTTTTCTTTCTAAGCTCAATTTTAGCCACTTTTATTCAATCCACGTTGCAAAAATAAATGGCTCAAAATTGAGCTACAAGAAAAACAAAAAAGTGGTATATTTGTATATGTTTTATCTGTCAGCTAAACACAATTTTAAGTAAATTTTTTATAAAAATATAGTTTATAAAAAGTGTGATTTTATTGACTACTTCAATATTTGAATAACCAGTATTTCCTAGGGATTATTCATTGACCGCAAGCCGGACCGGATGTAATTAAAAGAAGGGTCTCGCCCAGGTTTTGGGACAAGCCACGGTTTGACTAGAATATAACTAATTTCCTTACCCTATCAAATCTAATCTAATTTATCTAATGCAATCTCATTTATCTAATGTAATGTAATCTAATTTGAGGTATTTCATTGCATCTAATCAATTTTCTGCAATCTACTAATCTTATCTTACTACTTAATTTTCACCAAACCCAATCAATATCTAATCGTCTCGTTACTTTTCTAGTTACAATGTGGCATCAGTTTAAAATTACAAAATATCTTGATTAAGTTACAAAAATTGGTGCGAAATTTCTGGGAGATTCACGTAAAATAAAGTACATTTTTGAAGTTAGTTTTTAATATCAGTTAAGTGATAAACAATTTTAAAAAACTTTGTTAAATACTTACATTTGTTTCGTGTGCAGCGTAGTATAGGTGAGGTTCGTAGCTGGACAGTTCTCTACAGAGGTAGGCAAACTGTCGTAGAGCTTCTGGCCGTGCTCTGCAGCGATCTGTGCTCCTATCGTCATCCAGCCCACGATACCACAGCCGGATAGAAGACCCACGCAAGCGCCCTAAGAATAAATCACAAACATCCATTTTGATTTTTTTATTATCGTGATTTCGAAATTTTATTATGCAAATATTTGGAAAAATCAAAACAAAATTTTTCAAAATGTGGGCTTTACCACTGATCTTTCGTCGTTGCCATGGTTAACAGGCGCAACTTTTTCAGTATGTGTATCTGACTCTTTTCCATATATATGACTGCGTTGGCTGAGGTTCGCCCATTCACGGCCAAAACTCTCTCCACGGTATATTATTTGTTCCTGGTCATTTATCAATATTGTTACACATGTTTAAAACAATATGTCATTACCTCAAGAATTTTCTGCTCTTTCTCATGAACAATGAATTTTTTGAGTACATTCTTAGTTATCGTTTTGAGTATTACAAGCAATGACATAATATAAGCTAAGCGCGCTTTGCTACGCAAAGTTTATGTACGTCATTGATTACAAGTGATAAATGACTCAAAACAAATAATATATACCGCGCCGTGTGTTTTGTTCGTGAACAGGCGATACTCAGCCTTTCATCACAGTAGTTATATAGAATAATAATTTCTTTAAATTGGAAAGTCGATGAACAAAACAAATAAATTGATGTCATCGTACTCTGTCACTCAAGGTTTTCTTCATTCATATATTCAAGGAGTTGAGTTCTATCAATTAAACATCTGTCTCTTTCCAACTATATCAGTCCACAACAGTTCCTAGATAATAAATATACATCATATTATTTACTACAATTCAGAAATTAAAAAAAATCCGCCCCAACCGGGAATCGAACCACGGATCTCCCGCTTTCCAGACAGGTGTCTTAACCACTAGACCATCAGGACGGGTACATTTTAAGCTCTGAATTGTAGTTGCATTATACATCTGAATGGATGGAACAGTACTGCAACGAATATCTGCTGCCTTTGAACTGACCACCAAACATTCATTATGTCATTACCTTTACGCATTTTTAATTTGTAATTTCTGAATTGTAGTAAATAATATCAATTATACCTACGGGAGTGTTTCCCGACTAAACAAATCGAAAAATTATACATCACTACTCTGAGGTCTGAATAGGGTTCACGTGAGAAATAAGAAACATATATTACTTACAATGGCGTTCGCAAATGGCACATAAATTCCTAGCACGAACAGAGCGAACAATGATCCCGAGAAGAAACTGTTAAGAGACATTGTAATCTGGAAAGAAAGAAGAATATCAAGCGCTCTGGAGAAGGAAAAAGGAAAACCATTTTGTTAATGAATGAGCCCTTTATAGGGCAAATTAGAAGGACACAAAGTTTTGCTTTCTTGCTTCACAATTTGAAATTCATGTTTTTTTAAAAGAATTTTAGAATTATTTTAGATTTTTTACTTGATCTTTTAGGAATAAAATGCTGATTTTGGATTCCAAATTGACATTAAAGTTGCAAACATACAGCATTTTATTTTATTGTCAAAAATATTTCTATTGCAATTTTTCATTTTTCTATTTTTTCCATGTTCAAATTGAATTAACATGCAAACAAAATATCCTGAACATCCCGGAAATTTGTGTTTTTGAGTGTTTTTATACACGATTGGATTTTTGAATCATTCCAAAATTCCTTCTAATCATTAGTATTTAATATATGGAAAAAATTCCAAATAAAACAATGCAGCTAATTATCCGGGTTAAAAGTATGAACATCTGGCAGATTTAATTGTATAGATTCTGAAAAGAGGTGGTAAGTATACTTACCGGTAACCTATAAAGGGTTTGTTTACAATAACTTAGTTTGTCAATTAGTTTAGGTCTTGTGTGTTTGATATCAAGGGATGTGGTGGTTGGATCAGAACAACCCATCGTCTTGAATAGCTTAATTTACAAGAAAAAAATCGTGGTAAATAAACTAGGAAAACGCTAAAGTCCCGCCGCGTTGATGGATGAGCGTTTTTTTGTAAGTTTTTTTTGCGTTTTGTGCGTTTGTTTGCACTTTTCCTTTGCAAGTGCTTTTTGAATGCATTGTGGAGGTGATTGTTGTCAAGTTTCTATTGTTATTTGTTAATTGGTATTATAAACTTCAAAAAACTCATATTAAAACCTTTATTTCTGTAGATTCTGACTAATTTTTTCAACTTTTTCTTTCAAAAGGTACTACATCACCATAACCTTAATGTCCATGTGAAATCTGAACGTTGTAGCCCTACCCGTTTGGTCAGAATCGGCCCAAATGTGACGAAAATATCGCACTAAAAATTGAAAAACTAATATTAAAACCTTTATTTCTATGGATTCTAGCTAACTTTTCAACTTTTTCTTTCAAAAGGTACTACATCACCATAATCTTAATGTCCATGTGAAATATGAACGTTCTAGCCCCACCCGTTTGGTCAGAATCGGCCCAAATGTCACGAAAATATCGCACTAAAAATCGAAAAAAATCGTAAAAGTACGATTTTTATGAGAAATATTTCTTCGATTGTACCCAAAAACAATACACCTCTAAGTTCAGAGAAAACGAAGGTCCGGTCAAATTTTCATCAAGATCGCGTATGCCGTTTGCCCGGAATCGAGCGAACAAACAGACGGAAAAAAAAAAAAAAAAAAACACCCGAGCTAAATTTTTTGGGGGGTCAGTGAAATTGAAGTCTTCGCTTCCGCTCGCTACGCTCGCTCGCTCATCCAAAAATATGGAACACAAATTAATAAACCAGTAGAATATTTAACTTTAATTGTAATTATCTGTGGTTATGGACGTATAGAGAGTAAAATCACATTGCAATTAACTTATTGATTCGTTCTGAAATAAATTCCTTTAATAAATGGAGGTATGATCAAATAAAACTTCAGGAAAGTCCTGTAAGGTACTTTTAGTGTGATTGAAAAACATAACCATTTTACCCCTTATTATCGATACGATTGGAGAACAGAATGAGTTTACCCTTGCTATCGATTCATGCCACATGTACAATACAAATTAAATTAAGATGATACTTACAGGAACCAAGGAACCCATGTAGGGTACCAGGAATACAACGGCGAAAGAGATCAGACCAAACCCAAAAGCCAATAACTTGACTGTTAGGCCAGACTTGCTTTCACTGAGGCCAGCTTTGAAGGATGTCCCGTTCAGCTCAGCAAACCAAATAGCAGCCAGGGAGTTCAGGCCAGTTGATACAGTACTAAAACCGGGGAATAAATATTAGTTTTGAATATAATTTATGTAATTTTTTACAGTCTTACAAAACAATACAATAGCTTTTACTTCCATAAATAAAACATAGCATATCTCCTTGACCCTTGTTACGACGGAATGGGTTTGTGGAAGTACGAACTCGAAACATATAAATATAACACAAATCTAAATTCATAATTTATATACACAGAGAAAAATATTTACAAAATTATTGCTGAATTCACAGAACGTTTTGCACCAGCAGCAAAACGTTTGCTATTATATGGACAAGAAAACATTTTGCTGAAAACACCAAACGAGTATTGCTAATATTTACAAAACATTATGCTACTTTAGGAAAATGGTTTTGCTGGGTTTACATAACGTTCTGCTGGTCAGCATAATGTTTTGCTGGGATTACAGAACGTTCCGCTGGGATTACAGAATATTCTGCTGGCCAGCATAATGTTCTGTAATCCCAGCAAAACATTCTGCTGGCTTGGGACAAGATGTCGCTCGTTCGTGGCAAAAACAAATTTATTAAAATATCACAATGTTATAATAATATAATTATTTTCACCAAAAAATTCACACAGATACACGCGAGAGTTATTCAATATTAAGAAAACACACGACGGCATTGTTCCTTTTTTCCTCCGACAATCACAAATGGTTGTATAGTTTGCTTCAAAGTTTCTGTACTCTTGCCGCCTTCCGTTGTTGTCTCGTTATCTGCAACGAAGTTGTAATTTTGTAATTAGCTATTTCTCTGAGTTTATCAGCACGGTACATATTAGGTATAATACATAATAATAATTGTACTATATAATCACATGTTGTATTATACATACCTTTATTATTTGCAACTACTTTGTTGTTAAACCTCACAGTCATAGGTAAGGTAACTGGCAAGTAAACGGCCATGCTTGATGCTCGGTGCTTCACTTTGCTATTTCTTCCTCGTGGCGTGCGCACTGTAAGCTATCTCGTCAAATCTCGCGCAGGTCTCGCGAGATGGCTTGCAATACATATCGCTACATTCGAATCAGCAAAACGTTTGGTAAATTTAGCATAATATTTTGCTGCAGGAGCAGAATGTTTCGCTAAGTACCAACTAGCAAAATATTCTGCTGTTGCAGCGAAATATCATGCTGGATTCTTTATTTTAGAGTTAGCAATAATTGTATTGCTGTTTCAGCATACCTGTTCTGTTAAATTCACCGAAAATATTGCTGGAACAGCAAAATAAAGTTAGCAATGATTGTTTGGTAAATATTTTTCTCTGTGTACACTAGGAAACGCTCAGTTGGACGCGTTGATAAGCGAGCACGTGCTATAGCTAGACCCACATTGCACATTTTTTTTAAATTTAAAAATTTACGACGTTCGCGTTTCCAGTATTATTTATTATTGCCAAGGTATTTGGGTAAACCCGTGTTTAAATCTTTACTTTAAAATCCACCGCCATCTAGAGGATCTTGACTCCTTGGGAAAACTATTTAAACTCTTTGTTGACAAATAATAGACTACTTCCTCGAAAGTATTTTGATTATTTCTAGGTGGCAGTGCATTAGAAACTTCGCGCGTCTTTTCGTTGCCATGGCAACGTTACTTTTGTTATAATGTAATTTCCATCTACACTACTTATCGGATCAAACTAAAATTAACATATTCGTGACCGGACGGACATTCTAAATGATTTGGCTATCTCAGATTTTGTCGCCGGTTAGTTTGAAAAAAAAAAACTTTCGATTAACTTTAATGTAACTTTTTAACTATTTGAACGATTTTGCCACAAAACTAATGGCATTCAATCGAGAACAAAGCTTGCGGATGGTGAAAATTTCAACTCGATCCGAGCCTCCGTTCGAACGTTATCGCGAGACATACAAAAAAAAAAAAACAAACAAACAAACAAACAAACAAACAAACAAAAAAAAAACAGTGACTAATTTTTCCGGCAGAGTCAAATGGAAACGCTCGCTTCGCTCGCTTAATAAAATAAAACAATTAATAAATAAAATTATTAGATGTTGCTTGTTTGAATGCTCCATTTGGGATCAAAATGGGAACATATCAAACGAATACGGATATTAAACAATGATAGAATTAGATTTTTGCAAAATTATTACATACATGTAAAGCTAGATATCACATAAAATAAAATTAACTTAAACTAAATATGCCCATTATCTAAAGCAAATCTCCTAGACATTTGTTAACACGTAAGCAGTGGGATACTGAACAAAGCTAAACGATCGATTCGTCATTTGATTTCCTTAAAAAAAAATATATATATATATATCGCAAATATAAAATGTAAAGTATTCAAACGCAAGTACTGTGTTAAAACATACCAAATACAACTTTGTGTCCTCTTATTCAAAGAGAATAGATTTTGCCACCTTTTCTATCTATGAACCTACCTCAATCCTGCACTGAAGATTCCAGCAACAAATAGTCCAGGGAATCCGGGGAATTCTCCTAACGTGTCCATTACGTAAAGCGGGAACAGTTGGTCCGCCTTCTTTACAACCTGAATAAAAAAAATAAAAAAATACAATACAATACATTTCATGAGAAAATACTATTCGGAATTAATTTCAGACAATGCCCTAGGCCTATAGCTAGAGTATATTCTTGGAATACGTTGCTAAATGTAGAAGGTCACTTCGTCATATCTTTGTTTATATTATTTAATGACAATTGCAATGAACGCACGAACAATTAGACGTGGCCATTGCCAGTTAAGGGTATAGCCCTGATCACAAAATGTGTATGACAACCGCATTATCAAATAAGTAAATGTTTGAACTTCAGTATTGTTATAGCATAAAAACTTAAATTTACGACAAATATAATATTTATGTCTTACCCAACAAAGGGATAGAATTCCAGAAAACTTTAGATGCAATACTAAAACAAATTTATCACATATTTTATGATATTTACCTGCCCGTAGGGCACGTTTGGCTCTATTTAGCCTAATACAAGTACAAATATTTCAAATTGACCAATAAATAAAATAAAAATGTAGGCCGTAAACACTTACATTAAAAATGCTTAGTAAGGCGTGATTAACCACTTAAATATACCCATACAGTTTTCATACTAAATGCTTTTACCATGGTGGGCTTATACTAATGATGTGTCTATTAGACACATAAGTGAAACATAAAACTCGAACTAGGCCTATGGTTATTAATGGCAATTGAGCTACCTCGAAATTGTGTAACGGTGTAAAAACAATTACACCTTGTCATACTCAAGAAGGTTACAACTATTAGCTTTTAATCTGCAAGATGCAATTAACTTTATTTATTAAAAACTGAATAAAAAACTACTACATTAATATACAATCTACACAATAAGGAATCTAAATAAGGTATTGCAACAAATTGAATCTGCTCTTTATCAATATTTATTGGTGATATTTCGACTTTTATTCAATAGTCTTTTTTAAACTGAAGGTTTGAAGGTAAAAAATAAAAGTAAATATTGATAAAGTCAACCTTCAGTTTGTAAAAAGACTTTTGAATAAAAGTCGAAATATCACCAATAAATATTGATAAAGAGCAGTGTTATGTCCAATAAACAAATAGCCATTCTACTAGTTTATTTTATCTTAATTTAAAACAATTTTATGTGGACGAAGACAGACTATATTCAAACTATGCTCACCCCAATAGCAAGGGGATCACAATCGAAGTATGTGGCGAATATCAGCATTCCCGCAAACACTATCAGCAATGTAACAATCGTCCAACCTACGGCGCTTATGTACAGCATACTGAAAAACAATTAAACATAAAATATTAGTTATTAGCCTTATACCGACAGTGTTGGTTCGAGCGCCAAGCGCGCGACTCTGATTCGGGAGGTCCCGAATTCGAATCCCGTCGAGACCGGCAATCCTGACTGAAGGTTTTCGCCGAGGTTCTCCTCAGATGTGAATGAGAATGCAAGGGATGAAACCTTTAAAATAGTCCTCGGACATTCCTTCACAATTGTTCAAACTCTAGGTAAAATTCGAAAAGTTATTATTATTCGTGTCAGATAACATGAGAGGGCCATAGATGCCGCTGTTATTTGGGATGGACGTATTTGATCCGGACACGGAAATTCAATTCAAACATAAGTTTGAAAATAATGGTTAAACAAAGAATATGCGTTAATTTCCTATATTTGTGAAAGTATATTAACAATGCACAAAATATACACTTCCGCCCGAAAGTCGTTAGTTGATTCAGTAAGGTAGCGGTTCTTCTGGATGAGCCGCCAATGTTGGCAATACTTTTCTTTTTTGTAAAAGAAAAGCATGTACAGACAAATTTTATCGAGCCATGTAAGAAAGTAAAAATCTAGTAAATTTTAATTTTAAATGCTTATTTGTTCCCGTCAAACTTGATTTATGGAATGTAAATTTTTTACAATAAAGAATTAAATAATGAATAAATAATAAATTAATTAATTGTATTTAGAGTCTACCCACTCTGTTGTATAACTGATTTTCAGTGGGGGACAGTAAATCAAAGTGACCAAGCCAACTCTGTAGGCCCTGACGCAATCGACGAGTGAGCGGTAAAAAAACAAAGATCGATATTTTTAATAGGAAATATAGCAATCAGTGTGGACAGTGCGAACACACGCGGATCAACGCCAGAATCAACAAGGCCGATTCAGAACAATTTTGATTTTATTATGTGCCTCGTTGCTAGGACGGCTCCAAAGTCACTGTTTACAAACTCCTAAGAAAAGAACTGATGGATGTTTGTTTTGCTCTAGAAATAATCATTGTTTTCCCAAAAACTTGATTTAAATTAGATGGTATGCAAAAATGGCAATTGTTTGTACGTAAAAATTGTAAGGAGTCCTCCCGGTAAGCTGAAGGCCCAGGTTTGAGCCCAAAACTAATAAATTATTTTTATATATGGATTGTTCTACATTAAAAAAATGGGACGGGAGTGTTTCCCGCCAAAACAAATCAGACAAGATAAATATCACTTATTGTTTTACCTTCTTCCTGCACTAACTGATTTAACAGTGAGGTATCTCTGTATATGGAGTTGATTAGCTCCACACGAAGCAATGTTCATGCAAGTAGAACCAATCAGAACACCCCAGACTGTGTAGATGTCTGTAGGGTCGGGGTTCAAGCTGTAACAATCATAACACAGATTTGCATTATGCTTTAATGTTATCCTATTATAATATAGTATAAACTATTGGTAAACATAATTATAATACTTTTATTTTATTATATATTTAAAAATGCATTCAAATGAAACATAATATGCCAAAAAATATATTTCATATTAATACTACTTTATAAATGAGGATATCCGAGATCAAGTAGGCGTGAGGAATTTAATGGAGCGAATTGGTGAGAGAAGATTAAAGTGGTTCGGACATGTCAAAAGTATGGAAAGATCGAGATTACCGAGAAGGATGATGGAATTGGAAATTCCAGGTAGGAGACCAAGGGGCAGACCACGACAACAATGGCAGAATAGTGTAATAAAAGATGTAGAACAGCGTGGAGGAGACTGGAATGTGGTGGAAGGAGAGGAGTGGTGGCAGGACAGAAGAAGATGGAGAGGCCTGTCTTCAATGCCGACCCAACGCAGAGTTGGACGTGGCAACTGATAATGATTATGATACTTAATAATATAATGTGGAAACTAAAAAAAAAACTGTTTCATATTGAAGACCTGTTTCATTCATGCCACTCAAATAAAAGAGGAAAAATGGTATTAAATTAGTACACTGAACCCGTGGTCATGTATGCCCAATGGCCATGCAGCTGTCAAAAAATATTGAAAGCATTATCTTTTTTGTCGTTGCTTCACTTTAAATTTTAAAATGTTCAAATAACGTCTCATATTAATAATAAAAAATACAAAAAATACAAAAACACTTCAAGAGGGAACGAAAACAAAAACTCTTGAAGTGTTTTTGTATTTTGGTTTTTACTTGAGTGGCTTTACTGTCTTTGACAAAGATTGGTGAAATCCAATCGAAACGTCAGATTAAATAAACATTATACGTGGTAAACCGAAAGAAGTAAATTTAATTATTTAAAGATGGTAACATATATATATGGATTGTTGTAGGTTTTCGCGGCCCGTCATAGGATAAAAACAAGGATCTTGGGTAAAACCGCGTAAGATCCTTGTTTTTATCATATATATATTTTATATATATATATTTTAAAACGGTATCTATTCAAGAAAATGTAGAATCCGATGGATTTACTTTATAATCATAGGCACCGATTTAAAAACAAAAACAACACAATTTCTATTATTGTTGATTTAACACACACATTAAATTACAAATAAAATAAAATATCAAATAGATGATGAGATATAGTTGAAAGAGGCGATAATGGTTTTGATTTTGGAAAAATAAAAAATATGTAATTTTTCGGTCACATAAACTTACTTGAAGAAGTTCGTTCTGCCCATTGCCTTATTTCGCTCCCAAACTACATTGAAACCACCGATATCAACCGTTCCTTTGATTAGTACGGCCAGCATGGAGGTGTAGAGAACAAGCACTTGGAAACAGTCAGTCCAGACCACGGCTTTTATACCGCCCTGAAGGCAAAATAACGAAACACATTCCGAAGAACTATCAATGTTGTATTATTGTATATAGGAAATATTAAACCATTCGTAAATTAATGGCAGACAATCATACAGATACCGAAGAAAAAATTATTAGTACATTATATATTTAATTTTATACTAAAAACTGGTGTGCGAAGTCAAAAAGGGTCTCAAGTCAACTGCTTTTAGAGACATCACGTTACACCCTTAAGTACAATTTGTATTTCGTGGTGAATTTCTTGGGTATGGATTATGAATTATCTTTCGAGCATTGCACAAATTTTCTCATGAATGCAATACTGTTTTTTTCTTTTTTAAACAATTCTTTGATAATAATGCTTGTTGTTTTTGAACAATATGAATTAATTTCGTTGAAATTGAGCGCATCGAATTATTATTTCAAATCAACGAATTACATTTTGGTTAAATAAATTTAAAAAATTTTCTTAAAATGATTTTTGTGAGCTTGCCCAATTACGTCTATATAAGACATCATTACACCTATATAAACAATACAATGCGTGTGAATAAGTATCTAAGCCAATGAATCATAATTGACATCGGTTTTGAGTATCTTTGGAAACGTGTACAATTTGTTCAAGGGAATGCTAGTGGATTGGTGTCAAGGGACATGATTATTTTCAAGAATGTACAGTGTGTAAATTAAATTGTGTATGTCTTAAAGACCCCAACGTGTTCCAACGCTTTTGGTTGTGTAAGGCTTGGGTCTGTCTGTCTATTACAATTTGGTTTTCTTTGGATAATAAACCAGTATTATTTATAACTCCATGAATAAACAATCATCCATCAACGCGACTGTAAAAAAATATTCGCGAAGCCTAATGAATATAAATATGGACATTCGTTTACGACGTACAATTTGTTATGGGTATGTTAGGTGTATTGATACTTACAATAGTTGTGTAGAAAATCACAACGACGTACATTATTGAAACCACCTGGTTAATATTCAATCCAGTGACTGAAAATAAAGCAAATAAGACATTAGGCAATTAAAAAAACACAGCTTCAATAGAGTTAATGAAGATAAATTTATCTGATGACATGTGGTAAAAAAGTCATATGCACATCAAAAATTGTCTGAAAATGTTAAATAATGTGATTTGCCTGAAAACCTTTTCTATGAGGATAAAGAGTAAAAATTGTTCTTTGAGTCTACTTCGTTTTTTTTTTTTTTTTGGATAAGAATTAATTATCGTCTTCTGACTTTGAAGGGGCATTTACTCACTAAACTAAAAAATATATTACATTCATGCTAACTTGTTATGAATTGATAAATAAACAGAAAAATTATTGGGTCCAACATGACCCGCAATTAAATTGTCAAACTTAATATTTTTCGAGCTACGTCCCATCGCCAAACATCTCACACAAGAAATAACATGGGGACGATCTTTATGCCCCGTGACTTTGGAGGATTTTGATCCAAAAAAATATTGATTATTAATGAAGTACTCTACAGACTATTATGTAGATCCTCTATGTTTTGTTTTGTAATTTGGGCAAGATGTTCCGACAAAATATGCTGATTACCAAGAAGGGGTGTGATCTTGGAATACATATTTTTGTGTGTTTGAGTGTATATTCGTGCACAGTTAGAAGACACGATGTTATAAAAGGGCATTTTAGGTTGGTACGATGTTTTGGTATCCATGTGGGGGAAAAAATAGCAAGTTAAAGCCGATTCACGAAATTCCCCAAATCGACAATTTTCAACAATTTCAGGACCAAAAAACTAAAAAAATCACAGTTCAAGATATCATTTTTTAAACGGTCATTTTAGTGTAGTGTTACTGTTACGCTCTCGATTATGTGATAAAAAAATATTTTTTGGGGTAATAGCCCCTTGAACTTTGTTTACACTTGGAATACTAAAATAAATAATTATCTTAAAAAATATATGATTTTTTTCAAATACACTATTTTTGTGAGCATCCCTCCTCCCAAGAAAACAATTTGTCAGTTCGTATTTTCTAGTTTGAGGTCCAGTCACTGAACCAAACTTACAACAAAATGAATTTATTTTAAAAATCGTATAAAAACACAAAGTCATAAGCCAAAAGTTAAAAAGAAGCCTTTATGCAAATTAAGTATTTTCTGTGGGGTAATGGAGCGGGCTAATTGAAAAGCAATACCGGGCCGTACTTAGCATTGCCCCACAAGGTGGAAGAGTGTAACATCATAAAAAGTCTTGGTCTACAATAGGAGATATCATTGTATAGGCATAGGCAGAATCTGTAATACCATTGATGTATGTATTCAGTGGACTTACAAGTTGTGGATCAACCATATAAAACGTGCAATATTTTTATAGTTTTTTATTTTATTCGGATAAAGGGCGCGTCAATCGTAAAGTAAGAATGCACCACTCATGCCTATAAGGGGATACAGGGAGGAAAGTCCCATGCTGGTCAGAACCAGCCAAGGGAAGGGAGAAGAAAGGGGCGAATTTTACGTCGTGGTCTTCATCGTCTTTGTCATCGTTCGTGTTGTCGTCGTCGTGGAGGTCGGAAAGGAAGGAGGAGGGATCCCCGACGACGACTACCAGAGCTCGCATCTAGTTTTGGGGAGTGATATACTCTATTTCATGCTAGCTGATGTTTGAGAGATGGCCTTTATTTTTTTATCGCCATTTACGAATAGTTTAGACATACTCTGGGCCAATTCTACTCTAGGTCCAAAATTAAAACATGCATCTTACCTTGGTGCATTGCTAAGGCTGGAGCGTAGAGAACTAGAGCCAAGTAGAGCAAAATTTGCAGCGAAAACATAAACGAAGCAAACAGCTGTAGAGGTCGGCTGAATCTCCTGCCAAAGTACTCGTAAGCAGAAGTAACTTTCAAGTTGACGAAGAAGGGAATGAAAACGTATCCAATGATAGGTATGATTAAGAAACATGAAAATCCGTACATCCATTGCATGGGTCCATACAGATATACTTGAGCGGGCTGACCCAGCAGAGTTATCGAAGAGAGAAAGCTGGAAAAGAAATCATTGTTAGGCACATCCTGCCACGTATGAGCATGATTTTAAACATGTAATTGTGAAGAACGATATTTGCAAATTATTGGAAAATAGTTCACGAACCTTTAATGACGATGAATGATAGCATTACAACATAGAGAAGATTATTATTAATTAATATGGATTTAATATGGATATGGATTTAGTAATTCGAACACGTCTAAAATATGGTCCCGATATCAAAGTAATGTACACTATTTTAAAATTCACATTAAAACACATTTTAACAATAGTAATCGTCACGTTGGTGTTATTCTAAAGCAGAGTCTCAATGCTTCGTAGATACCTAAATTGTTGCCCATGATAGTCAATTTGGGTGTATATTATATATATATAGTTTTTTTTTACGGATTAGTCACCCAAATAAGGTAACTTTTCACGAAAGAGACTCAATTCTAAATTATAACCATGCCTTTATTCTCAAGGACCCATACTGTTATGATTGAAAAGTGTTGAACTTCAGCTCGAAGATTCTAAAGATTGAGGTTCCATTATTGACTGCTGTGAGAATGCGCAGTCTTGGTACGATCCAGGACAAACAAATCAGGTTAAACCTACTAATTTTTCGTTCATCATTGATACTAGCATACCAATCCAAAATGGCCCTTTAGACGACCGTGTCTAGAAACTGCGCACAAATATACACCCAAAACACGCAAAATAGGCATTCCGAAATAACAGCCCTTCTTGGTAATCCGCATATTTTGACCGAACCACTTCCTAAATTACAGTGAATAACAATTACACGCATACAAAAACTTGTAAAAATACAGCCAAACCTTACACACTCAAAAGTAATGAGATCTAAAAAAAGGCCAAGCTAATCTACCCTTCCACAGTTACTCATTTTTTATTCATAAACGTACAGTGTCGTGTCCCGTAACAACACTGTTGAAAAGCTTGGCAAAATCGAGTTTGTAACTATTAATTTAAACGTAGTAATTCTTCCAAATTCTACTTTTCAAATTAATTTAAACATAATAGTCATGCACATTCCATTTTGACAAGCTATTCAACGATGTTGCTACGGGGCACTGTACGTTTATAAATTAAGAATGCGCAAATGTGGAAGAGTAGATGAGCTTGCCCCTTTTTTTAGATCTTATTACTTTTAAATGTTTAATGTTTGGCTGTATTTTTACAAGTTTTTGTATGCGTGGGATCTTATTACTTTTTCAAGTTCTTCTGCATTTTTTTTATTGTTTGTAATTATTATATTTATTTTTTATTTACCTATTTATTGATTTTTTTTATTATGTTTATATCTCATACTTAATTGTTTATGCCAGTTTACCAACATGACTCATTTATCACTCTTGTCACGTTATCAGTTTTCACCTTTTCACCGGTTTTGTATTTACTTCATTCATCTTGGGCTTTCAGCTGTCTCATATATTTATAGTTTTTTATTCAAGTTTTTCTTGTTGTATTTGTTGATAAATTTAATTTTTTTATTACTCGTTCATGTATTGAATGGTTTGTATGACGTATTAGTATGGTTTTAAATTGTATTCTTAAATGTTTGGTTTAACTTACACTTATGGGTCACATCTGTGTCGACACTTCGCACTGTAATTCTCCTATACACGTGTTTTACTTCATCTGCCATGTGAAGAAATATCCAGGTGCTAGCTTCCTCGTGCGTACATGGGGCGACACCACATAAAGCGGTGTTCTTATCAGTGCAAGGAACGTCTTCACCATCCTTGACAATAAGCATCCCGGGAAAAGGGAACTGTTGCAAATGAAACAATTGCTACTTTTTGTAAACTGCTTCCTGATATTAACAACGATCTTGTCACCGTAGCAGCAGTTCCGTCTAGGACCTCGGGTGCAACCAGTGCGGTGTTACGGATTTCGTCATCTTCCTCACCCTCCACTCCCCCCCCCCCCTTCGCCCGAGTTGTCGGGAAGACGCTCAAGACACAGCAACAAGATAACTTTGTCACGGAAGTTGAGAACAACTCAGTCGAACAAACCTCCTGATTGTCGTGTCAAAAGCATGTTTCAAGACACGCCAACGCACGGTCAGACACGCATGGCACGGTCAGCACCGCCAAAGCATGACCCTACTGGGGCTTATCAGAAGATCCTCTATTTCATAAAATGATCATATGGGTATGTGGAGTATGTCTGCCAAATTCCATGCCTCTCTCTAAAAAAAAAACACGTGATTTTTAAGGAGAGGGGGGGGGGAGGGGGCATACCCGCCCTAGGGCCGATCAGAATGAAATCTATTTCTTAAATTACCCTATGGGTATGTGGAGTATGTCTGCCAAATTCCATGCCTCTTGCCCAAAATGCACGATTCTTACAGTTATCTTCCTGACTATGTAGGTACCGTATATTCATTTAAAAGTTTTAATGTTATTGATTTTGTTTTGATTGTATTAAGCCTTAAAGGGGTATTTAACCGCTAAACTCAAAAAATATATTTCATTCAGGCTAACTAGTAATGAATTTAGCAATCCACAGAAAAATATTGGGGCCACCATTACCTCCCAAAAAAATTGTCAAACATGACATTTTTCGAGCTAGGTCCCATCGGCAAAAATCTCCCATAAGAAATAACATGGGGACGATCTTTATGCCCCGTGACCTTGGAGGTTTTTGATACAAAAAAATATTGGCCACTATTGACGTACTCGACAGCCTTTTCTGTAAATTCTCTATATTTTGTTTTGTAATTTGGGCAAGTAGTTCAGTCAAAATATGCTGATTACCAAGATGGGGTGTGATTTTGGAATGCATATTTTTGCGTGTTTGAGGGTATATTTGGGCACAGTTTCAAGACACGATGTTATAAAGGAGCATTTTAGATTGGTACTATGCTCTAGTAAACTATGTGGACCAAAAAAGAAGCAGGTTTAAAGCCGATATAGGAAATTTTCCAAAACACCAATTTCCCCCAATTTCTGGATGAAAAAAATAAAAAAAATTCGTGTTAAATCACAGTTACAAGATATAATTTTTTAAACGGTCATTTGTGTAGTATTGTGCTATAGATCACGTGGTAAACAATAAATTTTGGGGTTTTTTAGCCATCGAGCTTATATTTGGGTAGAGGGAGCATGACGTCACGATCGTGAAGCAAACATATCGAGGCGAGACGAACCCCCAAGACCACGTGTCATTGGTCCGCGCGGCGATGCTGTAGCCTTGTCTATATATTTAATGGTCTGGTATTGCTGTGTTTTTGGATGCACAGAAAAGTGTTCAAAAGACGGGCAGTATTCGTTTCACAGGAATGTAACACTGCTTTTATTTTTAATAATTTTAGTAGATTTTGTGCGTCTAGGGCCAATAACTAATTAATAATCAGCAAATATGTGACACCGTTCAGGCGTTAACCAGCCATTGGGTCATCATAAGTATACAGTTTGGCCTAGAGTTGACCTGTCCTTAGGTCCTGAGCCTACCTTAACCTAAAAACCAATTAATTACTATTAGATTTTGACATAGGCCTTTGCAAACAATATAATGTGACGTTTTGTTTATAGTTTTCCGAATAATGAAATCAGGAGTAAATTATGGCTCACTAAAGAGACAATTTTACTCCCACCATCGCATACAAAAATATGTTCGAAACATTTTGTGGAAGAAGATGAAGTTTATTATGTTTAAGGCTGCACAGGAGTAGCTATAATATCGGCGCGATGCAGTGTCCCCGCATTTCAGTTGGAACTCGGCCCACAATTGTCATATCGGCATAATTTTTTTTTTAATCTTTTCACGATAAAATTTACAAGAACTTGTGTGATGTCGATTTTCGAAATTGTATATAAAATGGGCTTATAAAAATTGCGAACTTGGACAATATTTTGAAAATTTACCTTCACTTTAGAGCTTTAAAAAAAAAAAAAAATTTCCCAAAAAATGTGTGGGGGTTACCGAAACTACTGAATAAAGCATGTTTTCCCCGCATTTTAGGCCCTTTTCAGCCCCAGAAAGTGGCGCACCTGGCGATACGACTTTTTGAGTGACAGGATGGTTTTTTATTTCGAAATAATAATTTCATTGCCACAGGTAAAACGTTCAGCAATGCAGAAACCCCCAACCAATGCATAATACATGTTTATGTTTGCTTGAACAGGGAACAAAAAAGACATTATTTTTATTTTTTAAAAGCGTTAATTTGAATAAAACCATTTTATTTTCAGCTGAGCCCAATAAGAAACGACACAGCATAACAAATGTGCTACGATATAAATTCGAGGAAAATGCAAATTATAGTATGCCCTGCAAGGTTCATTTCTTTTTAGGATTACGCCTCCCACATGATTGAAAAAATATTTACTTTATAGATGTAACGGAACGCAATCTTGTTAGCCCTGTTATATACTGTAAATTATAACAGACAAAGAATTAAATTAAAAAAAAATTCTCGTTTTGGAGTCGAACCCCGTATTTGGTTCTACCGCGCGTTTTTTTTTGCGGAGCGGAGTACCCGACAAAGTACTCGGACTCTTTTGCGCAAGCCCTTTAAAAAGGGAAAAGTAAAATAGTGTTCCATTTGGAGTCGTTCTGTTTTTAATTTAACGACTGCCCAATACAAAATATTTTAAAATATATTGCTTAAAAATTGTCCCCGGGGAATAGAACCCCCGGCCGGTATCCCGCTGTCCGGGCGGTCGGGGCGGAGCTTTCCAAAATGAGCATTGGAGACGGCGTATGAATTCAGTTTTTTTGGTATTTATTTTTTTTAGGGGGGTGTGAAGTAATGTCGAATAATCAAATACAAAGGGGAACATTGGGGCACTACACCGAAAAATCAGAACTTTTAAAGTTATTCAGTGAGAAAATCTAAAGCCGACTTTGTACAAAACTGATTCGCAGGGGCATACCCCTCTTTACACATGAAAGATATCAATCTTTTTGGTTTTGTTTGGGCCTTCGGAACGCGGGGAACGAAATAAATTAGTCCAAAAGCTGCCCCACCCCCTCCAGCGCAAGCTTTTCTTTGCAATAGAAATTTTCAAAAAGGCCATGCATGGGGTTGTAAAGCTGGGCTCCGAAAATTTAGCCTGAAAGTATTTACTTTTTTTACGTGTTACCCAATCCGCATCTTTTATTTGTGAATTTGTTTATGTGCCTGCAAGACCAACCAACATCGGATGAATAAAAGGGGATCGGGGACACTTTTGGGAAAATTTCCCACGTATCGATAAAAAAATTTTATTAAAGTTTACTTTATCAACTTCAAATAAAATTTTGTCTTTCAAACTTGTCATCAAGTATTACCTTTGTTTAAATGTTTTTTGTAATTATATTTTGGGTGTTAAATGACCTGAGTTCCTATGGGGGAAAAAGGTTAAAATAATTTCGAAGAAAATTTTTAAAAACGGTTCTAGTTACTACGATGAAATCTTTGACATAAAACGAGAAATCTTGTGTGCATGTAAAAAAAGTAGTACAATAAAGAGATATACCGATTGGAACAAAAAGACAGACAATGAAAAAAATAGGGAAAAAAAATGGGTTAAAAATGTTTATTAATAAAAATATAATATCTGCGAAATCTGTTTCCCGCAGTTCAGGGAACTTACTTAGTCCCCCAAAAAAACTGCATAAAATTGGGAAAAAATCTTTAACAAAAAAAATTAACTTATTTAAACTTTTAAAAAACATAAACCCTACTAAGGAAAATTTGGAAAATAAACTTTTGTTTTTGAATCAAAAAAAAAATAACCCCTTTTAAAAATTAAAACGCAAATTCCGAAGTATTTAAAATGTCGTGTTGTGGCGGGTTGGGATTGGAACATTAATTATTGAGCGTAGATTAATATTTTGTCAGCTTGCATTTCACCCTTTAGTTCTTGAGTAGGCCTAAATATTTTGTATTGCTATGAAAATAGAAAATATGTAATGAATAAAGAACACTAGTGGTGTATCCAAATGTCCAATGGGGGGGGGGGGGTTGTCCAATAGCCAAAAAGGGAGGGCCTGGGGAAAGCCCCACCCGCCGGGGGGATTTTTCAAATTTTTTTCTCGTATTTGACTTTTTCAAGCCCTAAACAGTTGTAGATTCAATACTACCTAAAGTGCTATGCGAATCATAAAATTTTTTATTGGCAAAGCTGACTTTGTAAATAATTTTAATTACCATGTAAATATCTAGTTTTGGTTGCTCCCTCCTTTTATTTTTCTTCAATCGATTACACTCGTTTTTTTTTTTTTTTTTGGGGGGGGGGGGGATGGGGGGGGGCTTCAACCCCATACCCCCCCCCCCTCGCCCCCTTGGATACGCCATTGACAAAAAACTACTACATATACCCACTATAAAAACAAAACAAAGTTTCAAAATCAGTGTTATGAGTTATGCCCTAACGGGTTGACGCGCTTTTTTTTTCCAAATAAATAAAAAAATCTTTGCAACTTAAAAAAAATGAGAATCCCATTAAATTTTTAGGTGAAAATCACACAATAGTTTTGATATTATAAACCCTATTTTAACCTTTTTTGGCAAGGGGGCCCTGAACTCTAGCTGATTTGGGAAGGGGGGTAAAAGATCACTTTGGGTTGATTTTTTTAATGTGTGTATCAATAAAAAAAAGTATACAATTTTTTTGATATCTTTAATTTTTTATTTTTTAATGAATGCTTTGGGCTCAAATTTTGGTGTCTTGAGTGGGGGGTCTGTTTTTTAAGGCCACACATTTATTTTTTGGTACCAAAATAAAATTTTTGGGGGAAAATATTGGTAAAAAGGGTGATAGTAAGCATATCGACAATTTGACAAATTTTAATTTGGGCCACGATTTTGGTCGAACGGGTTGAAAACCAAAACAAAAAAATACTAAACTTCTGAAAAAAAAATGTTTTTCTTTTACCTTTATTCACTTTCACTAAAAACATCGCCCCCCCCCCCCCCCCACAACACAATCGCATGCAAGTCGGTTTTGTCGGGGAAAGTGAAAAGCACACACTGGGGGCCCAAACGAGAAAACGCGTGTGACACATCCTCACCATAGGGGGCCACCCCCTATCTTACATTGGGTTGGTTTGGGGGAAAAGTGAACATTACTTTCAAAACCTGCATTTCAGAGTCTCAAAAACAGATAAACATTGAGAATCGTCTCGAAAAAACTAAAAGAGGGGTGAGATCCCTCAAAACCTATGCCATCAATTTAAAAACCCCAAATTTGTAGTTAAAAAAAACTGTTTCAATGTATTCTCACAAGTTTTTCTGTTGGTTTTTATCATATAAAAATATGAAAAATCTTTGGGCGTTGGTTTTTGAGGCTCGCTTCCAATGAAAGGTCCAGGGTTCGATTTCCCCTGTAGGGAGATTTTTTAGGTTTGATGTGGGGTTCGAGCCATCTTTTGGGGGGGTAAACGGGACTTTGGGCTTGGAGCGTCCCAGCATCGTGCAATAAAAAAATAAGGTTATAACACCCTAATAAAGCAGTATAAGTGAGTCTGCGTGTGCGGGGGCTGTGAAGTACCTAAAAATATTTGTCTTTTCCCCTCTTCATATAATCGTGGCGAAAAATACGGAGGGGGAAATTTTTGGGAGAGGGGGGCGAGGGGACGCAACTTTTATTTGAAATAATTATTTTTTTAAAATTATATAAAGTTTATACTTTTTTTTATTTTGCAATTTTTTATAATTTTTAAGTTTTTGAAAAAAAAATTTTCAAAAACTCCACACACTTAGAATCGAAATTTTTGCCGGGGGTGTGCGTTCGCACCCGTACAACGGGGGGCCAACCCCCCCCAGACCCCCCCTTTTCCCAAAAGTGTCGTTACCCGGAAAGAGCGAAACCCAAAATTTTTTTTGGAGATACCACTGACTAACTGTACCAGTTACTACAATCCCCTTTTACTAGTTGTGCGACCATTTATTTTGGAGGATAAACAAGTTCGCTCCCCGAAAAAAAAAAGGGGAAGTTTTCGCCAATGTATGTAATATACTGACAAGGTTGGGTCAATGGCTTTACTGATTTGGGGGGGTCTGGGGTTTTGAATCCCGTCACAACCTGTCCTGATTATTTTAGAGTACGATTTTTAGGTAGTACGTTGCTAGATATTATATATGCATGATAGCAGAATAGGCTATAAAACTTGGTCCTGACCGGGGAAATTTTCCGGGGTTGGTTTTAGCAGTTGAGTGGTGGTATCCCGTGACCCAATTGTTCTGGACTTGAACCCAAGTCGCGTCACATTTTACTGACAATAATTTTTATGTTGATGGTCTAGCCTTAGCCTGTATTCAGAATAATAATAACATTATACTTGCGTAATGTTCTTTATTTGCAATCCCTCATTCCATAGAATAATGATCATTGCATAGAGACAAAAACTAAACATTAATTGAACTATTTTGGTTTTCCTCTCATTATGTGATGGGTTCGTAACACTCAATACAAAATGTGAGAATGTAAACATTTCTTTATACTTGACGGACGACACGTCATTTTACGCCAGCTCGTGAATGGTGATATTTTATTATTATTATTATTATTTATTTTCAATTGTCATGACATAATACACATTACACAAAACAATATATACCAGTCAAACAATTGATGGTAGTGAGAATTAGAGCATGCCCCATACCACATAATAATATGTGTCTCACTACCATTTACTTATATATACGTCTATTATGATACATAAATGATACAACTAAATAACTATGAATGATATTCTACAGTGATGGATGCGCTTATTGTAATTGATGAGATTTGGATGATTGATGGTAATTTACACTAGCCTATACATTGTGAATGTATGTGCCTGTCTGTGCGTGTTGACTAGTGTGGTTGTCGGTGTGCGTGTGTGTGTGTGTGTTGACTTAGTGTGGGTTTGGGTGTGGGTGTGTGCGTGTGAGAGTGAGGGATATGTGTGAGTGTGAGTGACTGTACATCAGACTGCTTGACTCTCTTTGAGGTAAGAATTGACTTGCTTTTGAAATAAGTTATATTCTCTGCAATCTCTGGTCTTGGGTTCGAGTGCATTGTATAGTGCGACAGCACGACAGAAGAACCCGTTTTGGTACTGCACGGTGCGGGCGAAAGGGGGGCACAGAGTTACTCCTCTACCATATCTGGCCGACCTATATCCCAATTGTACTCTCTCTAACGGATCTACATCTACTAAATTTTGGAACATTTTTTTGAGGAAGATTACATCGATTTCTTCAAAGAATTTTCTAAAGACAAAATGTTGCAAAGCTCCAGCCGTTCACAACCCTACCGCAGTCTCTCCTGTTCGTGATGAATTTGGTTGCCCTGTTTTGTATGCCCTCTAATTTTGCAAGGTTACCCCGTGAAGTCGGATGCCACGCAGGGCACCCATAAACAATACCAGACTTCACTAGACTCAGATAAACAGTCCTTTTTACACTAGGGCGAGCACCATACAAAGTTCGAGAAAGAAAACCAAGCAGTTTAGCAGCCTTACATCTAACAATTTTCTGTATGTACATTCCATTTTTAAAGTATTTGTTATAGTGATTCCAAGGATTTTTATGGCTGTTTCAGATCCAATTGTTTTGCCGTTTATAATGTACATTGTTTTTCTAGGCGTCTTGGCATTAGTGATAGACATATGATGAGATTTGTCCTGGTTAATTGACATACCATTAACTTTACACCATATTTCAATATTTACCAAATCAGCCTGAAGTAGCTGCACGTCATTTTCCGATCTTATCACTCTGTATAAAGTGCAGTCATCAGCGTACTGCCTCATATTGGAACTGACACACTTAGGCAAATCCATCATGAAGATGGTGAAAAGTAGAGGCCCAAGGACGGAGCCTTGTGGCACTCCAGACACAACACTACACTCACTGGATCTTGCTCCGTCATAAATCACGCACATACTGCGACCGATCAGGAAGCTCTTGATCCACTGGCAGAGTTGACCTGATATGTTGTACCCCATCAGCTTGGCAAGGAGACGACGGTGTGGGACTTGGTCGAATGCCTTAGCCCAGTCCAGCGAAACGACGTCTACCTGCGCGCCGGCCTCGGCGTCCAACGTGTGCTGCCAGTCGTCTATCGCTCCAGCTAACATGGTTACGCACGATCTTCTTGGCAGGAAACCGTGTTGTTGTTTATTAATCGCTTTCACGTTTTGAAGGTGCTTCATGATTTGAATATTAATTGTTTTCTCCATGATTTTGCCTACAACTGATGTGAGGGAGATGGGACGGTAGTTTTTTATGCAGTTCCGTTTACCGCTCTTGTAAATCGGTACCACATTCGCCCGCTTCCAGTCATCCGGGAGCCTTCCTTGTTGCATAGATACAGTAAACACATGGCACAAGGAGGGGGCTATTTCAGCGGCGCATTCATGAAGGATTTTACATGGAATGTTGTCGGGGCCTACTGCACCATCTGCACGGATTTTTTTTATTATTCGTGATACTTGGAAAGGAAGGAAATTTACAATGTTTAAAGGAGTAGAAGAGGAGGCGTATTGGGAACTAGGAGGGCATAGGTCACATCTTCTTTAATAGGAGTCGTAAAAACTTTCTTTAAACTTACGTGAAAATGCCTCTGCTATACACTGCGAATCGCTTACAGTAGCGCCGTCAATGACGAAGTGGTGAGGTGCGGAACTTCCGTGTTTGCTGTGTATAAATCTCCACAGTTGTTTCCCATTTCCGTCCCCTAGTTTCCACATGTAGCGGTCATAGGCGACTCTTGCTGCAATTTTCGCTTGGTTACGCAATGCCTTGTATTTATCCCACTGTTCGTCGTTTTGTTCTCTCTTCCACTTTCTGTACTGGACGTCTCTTTTACGTATTTTGTTAATTATTTCTTTAGTTATCCACGGCTGTTTTCTTTTTGTACTGACTTTAACTTCGGGCACTGCTTCATCCACGCACGCCCAAAAAACTTTTTTTCCACTTGGCCCACACAGATTCTACGTCATCATTGATGTTGTTAGTCCCTGGTCCGCGTGGCAGTTTGTTGGTAAAAAGACGTTTCAGTTTTGTCCAGTTAGCTTTGTTGTAGTTAAGCGTACGCCTATTAACGTTCTTTGGCCTGGGGGGCTGACATCTTATCCCATACCGTATTGCCAGGTGGTCGCTAATTCCAGGCACCACTTCCACGTCTTCTATTATCAAGGGGTTATTTGTTAGAACGAGGTCTATTGTTGAACGACAAGTAGTGTTTGTGATCCGGGTGGCTTCGGTTACCATTTGATTCGGTACAACGTCTAGGAATGCAGACAGGAAGGCATTTCCTAGAGGGTTGCTAGGCATCGCGTAGTGTTTCGGTGTCCAGTCGATGTCCAAATTAAAATCTCCACATAAAACAATTGAACTGTATTTGTGCTCAATTTCCTGTGCCATTTCAATGGAAGTAATTAAATCATTATTTACAAGTTCGGTGTTAGCCGTCGGCGCTCTGTAGGCTGAACCTAGAAGAATCTTCTCTTTGTTGCACTTAATCTCCACCCAAACAACTTCCGCATTCGTTTCGAGTGACGTCACGCGTGTCGGTTGCAGCTCGGGTTTGACAGCTATCAACACACCCCCACCCCTTTGACGGTTCTTCTCTGACGTGCGGTCTTTCCTGAATACCAGGTAGTCCGGCAGTATTTCCGCATCGCTGACAGAGGAATTCAACCACGTCTCGCACGAGACGATAACAGCAGGGTTGATAGCTTCGAGCCACGCCTCGACTGTGGGCCGCTTCTTGGTATTTACAAAGCTTCTGGCATTGAAAGAGAGACAGGTCAGGTTCGTAGGGTTGTGTTTGGGTGTTTGGTCAAGTGGCCGCGAGATGTCGTCATTTGAGCTTGAGATCGAGCTCGGACTGAAGTAGGATCCGACAAGTTAGCAGGGAGCAAGACCAACACATCCAGTTTGCCTTACCTTTATTTATTTGTCTGAATTCCGCCGGTGATTGGTTTGCACACGTCCGATGCGCCTGATTTTTACAATATGTACAAGATATATACAACTGGTTCTTCCGTCCGGTACTTTCGCAGATGACACAGGTTGAAGCTGTCAAAGTAGGGCCCGGGTTTAGTTCAATGTCGCCGCTGAGGGCTAGCATAAGCAGCCCGGCGCCAGTGAGCCTGCAGATGGTCGGCTCCCGACCCCTACCCGCCTGACGAACACCGAACGAGAGAAACACACGCCTGGCCGAGATTCTCGCACCGCACAGCGTGTAGTTGGAAATTGTACATTTTCCGACCACTAGTAAATTTTCTCGCACTTTTTCACAATGGATTTTCACATGGATGTTGTTTCTCAATCAGCAATGATGCACTGGAAAACTTACAAGTTGATTTACAGCTAAAAATACAAGAAAATTGAGGAGCGGTCGGCACGCACTGACACTGCTGGCGGCCATCTTGGCGGCCATCCCCGGCCATGATCTCAGTGCGACCTTGGGCAATGTGTGAGCGCATCTCGCGTCCTCTCAAACCTTTCTGCAGTACAAACAGATCCCACTGCCTCGTCGTAAATATACGGCTCGCTATTGGAGGGACAAATTAAAAATATTTTGAGCGGAACTTCAGAGGCCCTCCTCCAACACGTCTCTCCCGCAATCCCCTCACCCATGTCCGTTTCATCTCCAAGATTATGCTTAACGCCTGTGACACCTTAAGGGCGCGTCAACCGTTACGTCGTATTGCGCTTGTAATGAAAATTAACATGCATGCCTACCCTAACCACACATGACTAATCTTTGCCCTAACAATAGGCTAATGAGTGTGATGCCTACTTGTTTCTTGTTTACAGGGCTGATACTTATTTTCAAGACTGCCCAGTGCCCACGTAAGTTATGTCAAATGCATGCTTGCTATTACTGGTGTCTTCTTATTTGAGCAGCAAGAATAACTATTTCTTTATAGGTCGTCCGTCATATGAGATAAGCCCAATGCTTACACCTTTCATATAATTAAGTGCCAATCATATTTTTAAAAAACCTTCAGTATAATTGCCGTTCTCGACAAGATTCGAACCCGGACCTCTTGACTCTGATTCGGAAGGTCACGGGTTCGTATCCCGTCGAGACTAGCAATCCTTACTGAAGGTTTTTGCCAAGATTTTCCTCAGTCGAATGCAAAGGATTGAGTCCTCTGAAATAGCCCTCGGACATCCTTTCACAATGGTCCTATCAGCAACATAATACCTAGTTAGTCACCTGGGTCATTCCGGTTAAATCTGATGTGTCTCTACAGTGGGCATTCTACAAAAATATTATAGTATAATATTATATTCGAAGTCTGTTGATAGGTGTCAAAATTGATGTTATCCATTTATTATTTTTAGTCTTGTAGAGTTCTAATATAATTTTTATTTTTCAAAAACTTAAAAATATAATATCATAGCTAATTAACTGAACTATGAGTAATTGATATGAGAGTAACATTTAATAACAATTAAACAATTAAAACAACAACTAACAACAACGATAAAAAAAATTAAAAAAGTGTTGATAGCAGGCAAGGCGATGAAAAACAAGGAAATATAATAATGTATCTCTTGATGGGAATTTGCTTTAATGTTGATAATGCAAGAAGATAGTCTAGGCGGCTATGCCTATGCATTAAAATGGTTCACACAAATAACATGCCACATACAAAATACGAATGTCCAATATTAATTATAATAAAATATTAATTATTATTTAATTTCGCCCACATAAACCGTCTAGATCAAGACGTAGGCCTAAAGAAGGGGATTTACATAGACCTACAACCAAATCTTTGCTACAACGACCAAATATTCACGATTAGTAGGCCTAAGTTGTTTGAATACAAAAATAATTGTTTGTTTCTTAGCTGTAGTTCTGAATGAATGAATCCTTAGAAAAAGAGTGGGAACTGACAGATTCTCTTGGAAATGTAGGCTTGCGCTAACGTTATAGCCTTGCGCGCTATAGCAGCCGAGTTCAAAAGATACCAATGTCACGTGACTTTCCCGCTGCCCGCGCTGTGGATATGTTTGCTTCAACTCGCCGCGCTGCCAGGTATGCGCGATGCTCCCTCTACCCAATATAAGCTCGATGTTTTTAGCCCCTTTAAGTTACGAATGTGATGTGTTTTGTTCACAGCATTAATAATTATGTGACACACCGCATGATGAGCCACTTTCATAGTGAGTTGTATGCTAATATTGTTCTTAATTGATTTTTGCTTGAATAAAAAAAATTAAAAAAATAAAAATTTTATTTTTATTATTATTTTATTAAAATTTATGAAATATCCGGGATTCAGAACTTGACACCCCAAGAATTATATCCCTTCCGTCGTTGGCTTTTTTTTTATAGAATCGCAGTCAAATTGCTGAAAAGGGTTGGTGAAATCGATGTGAGTATAAACATATGTTAAAAATTGCATTTCTTTTTTGCCCAAAGAATCATTTGCGTACGGCAAAATTAAACAATTATTTATTGTGAAAAAAACATTCAAAAAGCTTTTGTATAGTTCAATTGAAGGTCGATCCCTTTGAAATGTGGTTGGGTGCATCTTCTGGCCCTAGTCTATCTCGGGGGCGGAGGAAGCTGTCCTGTCTGGTCTACGCCGCCAGGGTGCGCGCCAAGCGGTCAGGGGGGAACCCCTAAAGGGGCCAGGTGGTCGGGCCTCACCCGACTCATCAGCGTCCATGTCCTTGTCGGCCGCGCGGATGACGTCATGCGCCGTCTCGATGCGCTGTAGATTCCTTTTTAATTGAATCATTCCTCCACCCCCATTCATCATATTTAACATGTGTCTGTTGGGTCCATCATCCCTGTTCCTTCCAAAGCTACTTCCAAAGCTACTTCCAAAGCTACTGGTACTACCTTCGCCAAGCCTATTCCTTCCGAAGCTACTTCCAAAACTACTAGGCTTATCTTCTTCACTACTGTCATCTTCTTCTTCACTACTGTCATCTTCTTCACTACTGACAATGTCACCAGAGGACGACGACGACGATGTATGTGATGTGATGCTCGGTTTGATTTGCTGCATATTCTTCACCATGCCTTGCATTCCGGCTCCCAAGGTGTTCATCATGTCTCCCATCATCTTGTTCACATCCTGCATACCGGCGAACGTGTCACCGCTGCATGGGCCGGCGCGGCATCCACCGTCACAGTTGCATCCGAATATGTTGCAGCTCCCGGTCCGGCTGCAGTAAGGAGTTCCTGGGGAAAAAATCGTCCACCCCTTTTGGACGCCTACCCCGGGGCATCCCCCCACCTTATCGGCACAGCCACGGCCTCACCTGGGAACAAGGGGGAAGTAGAACGTTATGGGGTACGAAATATGGGCGCTGTAATTGCCCAATGGAAGGGGGAGGGGGCACTTGCCCTCGCCCCGGATTTCAAGAAACATTAAGGTGTAACTGGCTGTACGCTTTATTTTATAGCGGCTAGCTGACAGTGTTCTACACACATAATATGTTTTCAAATCAACATTGCACTATCTGAATTGTGGATGGAAGAATGGTAGTTCAATCTTTTTATTACACTTTGCAAAATACATTTTTCTGGCAATTTGCAACTAAGTTTTTCTAACCCTATTTTTAACATCCCAACATCGGTTATTAAGTACCAAACACTTTTTTAAACCGCCTTTCGACGTTGTACGCCCATGGTACGAAAGAAGACGACATGATACAAACGTATCTAAAGGGTCTAAGTCGAAATGAATGGAAATACAAGATTATTTAAATATAAAATAGGTCAACCACCCCTTCTACATATTTCGACTCTCTCCCTTTTTTCCTGCCCATGTTAACAATATTGATTGGTGTCCTGTAAATCGCAATAATCGGAGACTGGAGCGCTCTATAGCGCTGGTAATCTATAGGGAACCGCCATGTGACGTCACAGCTAGTATACGTGACCGCGAATCGTACTGATGGACAAGCATCCCCATTTCGCAAGTTGACGCCTGCAAAACGGTGCAACAAATATCACGCTCTAACTTTTATGCTATTCATTATTTGGACAAAACTTAAGAAAAATAATTAGATGAGCGTAGTGAGCGAAGAGAAGATTCCATTTCACTACACTGGAAAAAAAAACGGAACGTTTTTTCCCCTTTTATTTTCCCCTTTTTAAATTTTTTTTTTTTGTATTTTTGTCTTTTTTTTTTAACCGTTTTCCGGAAAAACCGATCCCAAAATTGCGATAAAATTTTTTCGGGAGGTCTTCGAATCTCGAACTTAAAACGCCACGTTTTTGAGTGCAATCAAAAAAATGTTTTCTTATTTTAAATCCCCAATTATACGATTTTTCTCGTTTTTTTAAAAATTTCTTGACTACTAAAACACCTACTACATGTTTAAATCCGATTGTAATGTTTTTTACAGAACCCAATTTTATGAATTTAATATTTGTGTAAAATTGAGCGTGATAAAAAAAAAATTCTCATGAAAATCGCTTTTTAAACCTTTTTTTTTTTTATCAAAACATACGCTCACCCAACAACGCCCCTGAAAAGCTTTTGCGAAGCTTCATGTACTAAAAAACATAAAATTTCCTTCAGTAGAAATTTTTATTTTTTTTTTACTCAGCGTTAGTTTTATAACAAAGTAGCATTATAAAAATTTTAAATTCCAAATTTTCAAAGATATAAGCTTTTCAAATTAAAATTTCAAAAAAAACTGGGGCGTATTTCGACAAAATTTTTTTCATCCAACTATTTAACAGGAAATAAAAGAAAAATTTTTAGATGAAAAGCACTGAACGAAAATTTACAGCATAGCGTGCAGTTTTTCACGGCTCATCCGCACGTCAAAAGTGCAAATTTTAGATATAAACACAATACACTGCATATTACCCTATGCTATAAATTTTCGTTCAATACACTATCTAGAAAGTTGATTTATTTCTTGTCTAAACATCCCGATGTATAGTTTGAAAGAAGGGCTGTCGAAATCCCTCACTTGATTTTTTTTCATTGAAGTTTTAGGTGAGCGTACGAGCAGCGAAGAATCCCTTTCACTACACTGGAAAAAAAAAATCCGGTTTTTTTTTTTTTTCTTTCTTTCTTTTTTGGGGGATTTTTGGGTGTTAGTAAACATTTTGCTAAACCCATACCCAATTGCGATAAAAATTTTTTGAGGTCTCAAAATCTCTGAACTTAGAAAATGCCCCATTTTTTTGCGCAATCGAAAAATTTTTTTCTCGGAAAAAAGCAATTTTTCGATTTTTTCGATTTTTAAAATTTCTTTGAACTATAACACCTCATGCTTTATATGATTTAAAGACTTTTTTACAGAACCCTTTAAATTTTTTGAATTAAAATTTTTCGTGTGAAATTTTAGCAAAAACAAAAAATTATTTTTCCTGATAATTGCAATTTACGATTTTTTTTTTTTTCTTCGAATAACACCTACATGCCTAATCCCATTGTAAAAATTTTTTCACAGAACCTTAATTTTATGAATTAATTATTCGTGTGAAAAATTTTAGCGTAATCAAAAAATTATTTTTTTAAGAAATTTGTATTTTATCTTTTTTCGTTTTTAAAAAATTACCCCAAACCCGAAAAGCGTTTTGCGAAGCTTCCTAGTTTAATTTCATATATAAAAAAAAAAGTACAAGCCTTGAATTTTATTTCAACACGTACATTTATATAACACGTTAACGGCTGTCTAATAATTCAAAATAATCGCCATTAGAAGGAATGATATGTTTGCTAAATATTATTCCTCTTAAGTTTTGTCCCCAAAAAGAAAAGAAAAAAAGTTAGAGCGTGGTAATACGCGCCGTTTGCAGGCGTCAAATGCGAAGTGGGGTTGCTTGTCCATCATTGGGGGTCAAGCGGAGAAAACCCGGCATGCTTCTGGATGCGTGACGTAGTTGCTAGTACCCTATACAGTATACATTACACACACACCAAGCGCACTTTTATATGTTGTTTTATTTACCGTTCACCAACTTTTGAGACATCAAAATAGTTATTGTTTTGAAAACCTGGTTTCCTGATTTGTGTATTAGTGTAATGGCGTTGTACTTCATATTTTTCCATTTTTCGCCTTGGGGGGTTTCCTACCGCTAAAAAAGTGCACTCACGATCAAAAAGAGCGAATAACAATCAACATTGTTGCATGGACAGGAATCTTAGCTGGGTGAAATAACATTAAAAACGAAAATATGTGAAATTTATAAAATAAGTGTAAAGATTGTGAGAAATAAAGTATCATTCAATCAATACAACATTTTATTGATTTTCAAATAATTTTAAAACAACTTTATTATTGTCTAGTAGAAATGTTGTCTTACCTCCTGAAGGAAGCTGCAGCCACACGGAAGCCACGATACAAAGTAGTAACATCTTCTCCATGGTTCAGCTCCGCAAGAATTCTTCCGCCTGCTCTGTTCACCGCCTTGGTTAGAAAGTATCTGAATCTATCTCTCTCATCGGTTTTATATCCACCACCGCCCTCGCATATCAACCGGGAGAAACGCCCAACGAAACAGAGAACTTATCAGCATTGCCAAAAAGAGTTTAATAAAAATAATATACGCCTCACAAATTAGTGGTAATGATATGAGCGATTTCCTGTTGAAATAAATATTTCAACAGTTTGATAACTGGAGTAGATAAATTGCTATTTCTTATCAAACTCCCGAAAATAATTGAATTATTAGCGTGACCATGGAACTCTGATAATGGTTTGAGAAATTATAAAAATAATAGTTGATAGCACTTTCCTTCTTGTTTAAAATCTCGAGGGGAATGTGACCAAATAACTTGGTTAAAAATGTTTAAAAAAACAAAACAAAAGAGAATTTTTCAAGCACAAGAAATGGAAAAAAATAATCGAATTATTAGCGTGACCATGGAACTCTGATAATGGTTTAAGAAATTATAAAAATAATAGTTGATAGCACTTTCCTCCTTGTTTAAAATCTCGAGGGGAAAGTGACCAAACAACTTGGTTAAAAAGTGTTAAAAAAACATATAAGAGAACTATTATACGCAAGCAGAAGAGTACCAGCTAGATAGAAAAAAAACAAAAAACAAAATGGCTTGGTTATTGAATTTGGTTCATGGCCAAGAATTTTTTTTATGATTTCGAGTTTAAAAATTTTACTTTTTTACCACAAAAATAGTTGGCTTGGCGCTCGTCAACAGGCGAAATGATCTTACTTATTTTCAAAGCGAAACTAGGGAGAAAGAATAAAAAGCTTGGCTCAACTTCTATATCTCACAGCATTCACAGCCAAAGACTTTTGAAGGAGAGCTTGGCTGCCGTTTTTTTTTTTTTACAAATTTTTGTATTTGGTTGGATTACCTCTACAGACATAACCAAGTAGCTAACATTATTCATCAAAAACTAGGAATTAAGTACAACCTCATTGACACACACACACACCTTACTACAAATACAAATCAGAGAAAGTACTAGTAATCCTGTCCAATAAGAATTTTTGAAAGAAAAAATTGCGATGTCGCTCAATTTTTGCAGAGACCTTCCTTAAATGATACTTATGAACATACTAAAACTCCCCTACAATCGGACTGGAGCTTTGGCCGCCATATTGGAAAATGGCGGCCAAAAAGTGTTGATTATCGAATATCTCCATATTGGTTGAAGATAGACAAAATGTTTCGATGACAAAAATATTCCCCATTCAATTTCCTACAAAAAAGTATCTTCTATAGTTTTGGTAGGGGCAAAGGTTACGTCACAAAATCGTGGTTTATATGTTGCTCATTGGAGTACCAGCTAATTTCCTAATTTTCACGCCCAGCATCAAACAATGCCCGGTAAATCCGTGAGAAATCGATTAAAATACAAAAGGACTTTTGTACGGGGTTTATAAAACCTTCCATTAGTATTTTAAAAATCAGGTCTCTTAAATCGGATTTTGCATTTACCCGGAATTTGGGTTTTTCCATTGTTGGCATTTCCTCAAAAAAGCCGTATTTGACTGTCCATTATTAAGCACTAAATAGCTTTGGAGGAAAAATTCTTTCTATGCACACTGAAATGACTTAAATAATGATCCGATTACAACCAAAGTTTAAATCCAATATGGCTGCTAATTCCTAATATCCACAACATCAAAGTGAATTATGTAACAAAAAGAGTGTAAAAATAGCACGAAAACAGTATTCATATTGTGAATATTAGGAATTAGCAGCCATATTGGATTTAAACTTTAGTTGTAATTGGATCATTATTTAAGTCATTTCAATGTGCGTAGAAAGAATTTTTCCTCCAATGCTATTTAGTGCTTAATAAAAGACAGTCAAATATGGCATCTTTTAGGAAATGCCAACAATTGAAAAACCCAAATTCCGGGTAAATGCAAAATCCGATTTTGCAGACCTGATTTTTAAAATACTAATGGAAGCTTTCATGAACCCCGTACAAAAGTCCTTTTGTATTTCAATCGATTTCTCACGGATTTACCTGGCATTGTTTGATGCTGGGCGTGAAAATTAGGAAATTAGCTGGTACTCCAATAAGCAACATATAAACCACGATTTTGTGACGTAACCTTTGCCCCTACCAAAACTATAGAATATATCTTTTTGTAGGGAATTGAATGGGGAATATTTTTGCCATTGAAACATTTTGTCTATCTTCAACCAATATGGAGATATTCGATAATCAACACTTTTTGGCCGCCATTTTCCAATATGGCGGCCGAAGCTCCAGTCCGATTGTAGGGGAGTTTTAGTATGTTCATTAGTATCATTTAAGAAAGGTCTCTGCAAAAATTCAGCGACATCGCAATTTTTTCCTCTAAACGTCAATATCAGATCTTATTTGACAGGATTATAGATAGTAAAGATTTCAAATTATATTACAATCGCACAGTTATTACATACCAAACTTAAAGATCGTATTGAATACTTGCATGTATAACCAGTCTAGAGCAGTGTTTCCCAACCTTCCCAGCTCAAGGCACCCTATTGCTACATTTAACAATTTCGCAGCACCCCCTTCAGCCAAGTAGTAATTTAGCAGGTCTTGTAAACAATTTTTTTTTTAAATTCATCAATTTGATGTCAATTGTTGTATGTTTAGTAAAAATAAATTACATTTTAATTTGCTAGGAACCGTAGCTTGATTTTCTAATTTTTCTCCACAGACAATGCACTCGGGGCTAGGCCTTTCTTCATCACCGCACCATGTAAATCCCACAGCTAAGTAGCTGTCGTCATACAACTGTGTATTCACAGATTGTTAATAGGATCACTGCTCGCACATTTAACTTATTTGTGCGGTAGTTTTGAACATCAGTTTATACACATCACTTCAGTCCATTCGATATCGCCCAATTTGGGGGGGGGGGGGGTGGCAGCTAGCATAGGAATCGAGATCAGCATCGATGCTGTGTGATTACGCAATATCCATTTTTCAATTGGAACCATTTTGTTTTGAATAAAAACTGTTGTAATGAGTCGATTAGTAGCCTATATTAATTTTTCTTGGTTATTATCTATATTTTTGTATATTAAAAAAATTGTTGGTTTTACTTAGTTATATCTACAAGGATTTTGCGGCACCCTGGTTGGGAACCACTGGTCTAGACTCTAGAGTATTTTATCAAGCACAGCAGGTAGAAAGCAGATGAAACATGGCTAACAAAATAATGTGGTGGTGAAGAAATGTACAAAGCTCAGATTGAATCCCCTTTACAATTCTTGACATGTAAACGTTTACCTCAGAATCAATTCGGTAGTCGATACCAATACAATATATTATTAAACCTCCGTGTAAACGTAACTGTTGTTTCAGTAACTTCTCGATAATATGATTTAAAGCACCGACAGTGTTGGCTCTTGATTCAGGAACTCCGGGGTTCGAATCCCGTCGAGACCGGCAATCCTGACTGAAAATTTTTCCGAGGTTTCCTCAGACGTTAATGCGAATGAAAGGGACAGCCATGGAACATCGCTTCACAATTGTCCTAACTCCAATGTACAAAGATAGTCACCTGAAGAGAGGCATGTACACTGGGCAGGTTTCCCACGAAAAATTAATTTTAAATTAATTAAGATTTAAAAGCGTTATAGATAACCCCGAACAAGTGTGTACCCTATTATTATATATGCCTACCCTGCAAGGTTGGATATGGCCACAGGAAGTGTTCCCAGCTGTCCGTTAGCCGTGAGGAACTCCTTGGTTGCAGTCTGTCCCTCTGGGCTCGGCCTCTTCTTGCCCCAGCTGAACCCGTGGTAGACTCCAATAGCTGCGGACACTGCCAGCATTAACCCGAACACCAGGTAGTCGGCCCAGCTGAAGACACGGGACCCACTGACGGCAGCACCGGCTAGAGCTAGGAGAGCCATCGTTATAAATCCTAGAAAAAATGTTTAAAATATAGCAACAAAATTCGAAATTAAAATTTTATTTATTCGCAAAGAATTTAAGGAACATTATAAAAATATGTGTTTTTTGTGATAAAGCATAAAAGTAAAAGGCTCTTTGAAAAGATCTGGGACTTTGAACGTTCCAAGATTCTACTTATGATATTTTCTCTTGAATTCTGTAAGTATAAGAATAATAGTAATAATAATAATAATAATAATAATAATAATAATAATAATAATAATAATAATAATAATAATAATAACAATTAAAATAATAATAAAAATAATTATAATAATTTTACAAGTTATACTTATAATAATAATCAATAATAATGATAATAAAATTTAGTTTCCATCTCGTTCGAGGTTCGAACCCGGGTCTCCCACATTCCATGAAGGTGGCTTAGCCAACTTAGACCACTGAGACGATATTGTACTCTATGTTATTCAATCCAGAAATTTAAAAAACCATCTCAGCAGGGTATCGAACCCCGGTCTCCCGATTGCCGTTCGAGTGAGGTACCCCTAAGCTACCGAGACGGTTAGATTGTTGGTGCAATGTAGATGTGAATAGATTGGGGACCGGGGTTCGATTCCACGCCGAGATGATTTTTTAATTTCTGGACTGATTCACATAAAATCAATTACACCAACGATCAATGAAATTGGGGAATTCTTAATTATTGTAGTTCCATTATTGATCTGAATAGTGGAACCACAGATAATAGAGTACACTACGTGAACTCTGTTATCGGTGGTGGAACAGTAAGGTAACGAAAAACTGTCGACTATGAACTGACCACCGAACATTATTATAATGGCATTATACCTACCGCAGGTATATGAGCGAGAGTGAATTTCTCGATTTGGTTAGTCGGGAAACACTTCCGTAGAAGGGACTGTTAATATTTAATAATTTCAGAAATTAATTAAGTTGTTTATTGTTTGGTCAGCTTAAAGGCAACAAACATTCGTTTAAAAATTAATTTTTAAGCTATACAAATAGGTCTTGAATATTAATTTGGGATTTGAGGAAGTCTCTGAACCACTTCATTCTTCATTAATTATTAATATAATACAAATAAAATATTATGCTATTGTTATTTTTTTTTATCAAAACGCGTCCAAATGATTTTTTTTTTTTTAAAGAAAACAAACAGTCAAATTTATGTTGCCAAAAGCCAAACAACACATTCAAATTATTTACGGTTAAGGAGAAATCAGTTTTTTCGTTTTACTCCGAATTTACTAATATGGATTTAATGCGTTTTGAAAAAAGCTACACAATTTAGAGTTGCCAGTCTTGGCAAGTTCCCCAAAACAAGGAATTTCAAGAACTAAGTTACGTCGTAAAAAAGAAAGAAATCACTTTCCCATTTTTCTTAAAAATGGGAACTTATGTCTCGAAAGTTTACCTGTCAATAGAATGTAAAACATATCCATACCATTGTCCATTCAAGAAAGAAAAATCTAAAAGACGCACAATTATTTTGAGTCTGGAGACGATTATTGGATGAGCGTAGCGAGCGAAGCGAAGATTCCATTTCACTACACTGGAGAAAAAAATCCGGATTGTTTTTTTTGCTGTTTGTTAACACGATTCCGGCTAAACCAATACACCAATTAATTGCGATGAAATTGTGTGGAGGCCTTTGAAATCTCTAAACTTAGAACTGCTACGTTTTTTAGTGCAATCGAAAAATTATTTCTCGTGAAAATCGCAATTTTACGATTTTTTTCGATTTTTTAAATTTCTTCTACTTATAACACCTTCATTTATCCGATTGTAATATTTTTTCACAGCACCTTAATATTTTTATGAATTAATATATTCGTGTGAAATTTGAGTTCAATCAAAAAATTATTTCTCATAAAAATTGAAATTTTAAGATTTTTTTTATTTTTATTTCTTGTCTTATAACACCAACATGCTTTATCTGAATGTCATAAATTTTTCACAGAACCTTAATTTTTTGAGTTAATATATTCGTGTGAAAATTGAGGCGAAATCAAATAATTATTTCTCATGAAAATCGCAATTTTACCCTTTTTTCGTTTTTAAACAATTACGCTCATCCAACAACGCGCCTGAAAAAGCGTTTGCGAAGCTTCCTAGTAGATAAAAAGTAGATACAATTAAGCTCGTAATATTATTTTGATTCCTTCACATAATAGTGACTTTTTACTTGAAAAAAATACCGACATGCCGGTCGATACTCTGAACTGCGGTAAATTTAAAGTTAACGCCGCCTTACGCTTAATATGGTGGCGTTACTTTTAACTTTTAACGCGGAACTTAGAGAATCACCCCGTTGATTTTGGATAAACGATTACGATTGACGTACCTTAAAAAGGAACTCGTTACCAGGAAAGACGCGTTCGTCTCCAAGATTGAGTTGTTCCCTATTGAATTGATGGAGAGTTTTAAGTTCACTTACGTGCATATGATCAAGGCTTTCTAACCAACTATACTCCCAAGTCTACTCTGCTGTCCTATGTAGCCTACAAGTAACAGCAGTGTTGTCACGTTACGCAGCACTACGCACATTTATCGTAATGATTTTAATTCCAGATACAAAGGTGAGAATCCTTATCTCATTTCTAAGCATCTTGTATTACAATGATTTCCTTATTGCTTCTTCTTTTACTTCCTAGAGATTAATGCGACAAAGTTTATTAGGCAACCCAATATTATTGGATGAGCGTAGTGAGCGAAGCAAAGATTATATTTCACTACACTGCTGAAATAAGTCCAGAATGTTTTTTCCCTTGTATTTTTGGCCGTTTGTTAACACGATCCCTGCTAAACCGATACTCCAATTGCGATGAAATTTTGTAGAGGCCTTCGAAATCTCTGAACTTAGAACTGCCACGTTTTTGAGCGCAATCGAAAAATTATTTCTCATGACAATCGCAATCTTACGTTTTTTGTCGTTTTTTAAACTAGGAAGCTTCACCAATGCTTTTTCTGGTGCGTTGTTGGATGAGCGTATGTTTTTTAAACGAAAAAAGTCGTAACATTGTGATTGTCATAAGAAATTATTTTTTGATAGCGCTCAAATTTCACACAAATCTATAAATTCATAAAATTAGGGTTCTGTGAAAATATCATTACAATCGGACAAAGCATGTAGGTGTTATAAGTCGAAGAATGTTTTAAAAACGAAAAAAGCGTAAAATTGCGATTTTTATGAGAAATCATTTTTCGATCGCGCTCAAATTTCAAACCGATATATTAATTCATAAAATTAAGGTTCTGTGAAAACATCATTACAATCGGATAATGCATGTAGGTGTTATAAGTCAAAGAAAGTTTTAAAAAATCGAAAAAAAACGTAAAATTGCAATTTTCATGAGAAATAATTTTTAGATTGCGCTCAAATTTCACGAATATATTTATTCATAAAATTAAGGTTCTGTGAAAAAAATCAATACGTATTCGTTATTAAAGAAAGATGGGGAAGAAAAGAGGGTTGCCAAATGTGTTGTGAAATAATATTATGCAAATTCCCTTTTCAGTAGTAAAAAAATCCATCCCGATCGGGGTCCGAACCCGAGTCTCCCACATTCCAGGTTGGCGCCTTAGCCAACTAGACCACCGAGACTTTGACGCCTAGCTGAAATGCGGGAGACTTGGGTTCGAACCCCGATCGGGATGGATTTTTTAACTTCTGAATATTGTATTAAACATGTACTCTATTCTTGTATACAACAATACGCTGAAACCAAAAAGGGGTGCAATTATGGGGAGAAAATTGTTATGTGTAGAGTAAAAATTTATCATTCACCATTCGGAAACCGAAAACTAAAACTAAATTACAATTCCGAGGTGATTTTGGTTGTTGTTATTTAAGATTATAGTCAAGTAATGTTAAAACAGAAATCTTGGGTGTATTAGACCTTTTAAAAGAAATTACTATCATTTCTGCGTTGCTTCTATAGGCGCTCCACGCCAAGAAAGCAGTTGCGCGCGCTTTTAACGGGTGAATTGTAGCCATTCAGCAGGCCCCAATTTAAAATAACGATCGCTGATTGGTCCGTCGAAAGCGCGCGCATCTGCTTTCTTGGCGTGGAGCGCCTTTAATTATATGAACATGTGTTTAACATACTTTATCAGGCCTAATACTAGAAGTAACGTCACGAACAATTCCTATGTAAATTTGATGAAACTTTTAGAGCAGGTAAGGTCTAGTTGTAATTAATCTATTGGATTATGCACATTATGCAATGCACTTAATTGGATGAGCGAAGCGAAGACTTCAATTTCACTGAACCCCCCCAAAAAAAAATTTAGATCGGTGTTGGTTTTTTTTTCCTGATTGTTCGCTCTCTACCGGGCAAACGGCATAGGCGATCTAGATGAAAATTGGAGGGGACCTTCGAAATTGCTGAACTTAGACCTGCCACGTTTTTGAGTACATTTGAAGAAATATTTCTCATATTTCTCTACTTTTACGATTTTTTAAATATTTGTAGTGCAATATTTTCGTGACATTTGGGCCGATTCTGACCAAACGGGTGGGGCTACAACGTTCATATTTTATATGGACATAAAAGTTATGGTGATGTAGTACCTTTTAAAAGAAAAAGTTGGAAAAGTAGAAATACAGATTTAATATAGGTTTTTTGAGGTCTATAATAACAATTAACCAGTAACAAGAGAAACTTGACAACAATCACCTACAATGCGTTCAAAAAGCACTTGCAAAAGTAAAGAGATCCCACGCAAACTAAAAACTTACAAAAAAGCTCATCCATCAATGCGACTAAAAAGGCGTTCGCGAAGCGGCCTAGTTAATAAATAAAAAGATTTAAAACAATATTTTGACGACTTATCAGTCGTCTTCTTCTAGTTATTCTGTTCGAGAAGACGACGTCGACGACGGATCTTGATATTGTTTTATTAAAGTGCAGCTTAAAGTGCAATAGATTTATTAAAAACAATTAAGTCTTGCCCTCTTACCCCAACCAAACCTAGAGGTAACAATATTTGCTTGTTTGTTTGTACTTTGTATCGTTGGATATTAATTCTTAACTATAGGTAACACACATAACAAAAACTTGTAGAAATACAGCCAAACCTTACACACTCAAAAGGAATGAGATCTAAAAAAAGGGCCAAGCTCATCTACCCTTCCACATTTGCGCATTCTTAATTCATAAACGTACAGTGTCCCATAACAGCATCCTCGAAAAGCTTGGCAAAATAGAATTTGCGATTATTAATTTAACGTAGTAGTTTATCCAAGTTCTTTTTTGTAATTAATTTAAACGTAAACATGCAAATTCTATTTTGCCAAGCTTTTCGAGGATGCTGTTATGGGACACTGTACGTTTATGAATTAAGAATGCGCAAATGTGGAAGGGTAGATGAGCTTGGCCCTTTTTTTAGATCTCATTCCTTTTGAGTGTGTAAGGTTTGGCTGTATTTCTACAAGTTTTTGTTATGTGTGTGATCTTATTACTTTTTCAAGTTCCATTACAAAATTATTTGTTAAAATATAATATTTTTATCAAAGTTGATTTAATTTTTATGGTATTAGCAATAACAATAGGATGTAAAATATCTAGGCCCGGATTCATGTACATCCTGGATATAGGTGGTATAACCATGGTATAACGACGGTATAAGGACTGGTTAAGTCTAGGCAACTCACATCCTATTAAAACTTTCCCATGTAACAACAAACGCACAACTAATGTAATTTTACACCTATTTCACTGCACCCACACGAGGGAAGCGATATATCTAGACGGCCTTGACCCACAGCCATGTAAATCATCAGATAATCAGAAGAATATTGAAAATTTTCACCATCTTTTGTTTTACATTTTTATTAAAAGTGACAGGAGATTGCGTGAGTTGATTAAAAGTAAAGAAGAAGCTTATTATTGCCGTAAATTTTGGAATAGCCTAGGACTATCATACCATTGTTTATCTGCATTAGGCTTGTAGTAATCAAAACTAGTTATTTGTGCGGGAAGTGTCAAAACAAGGTTGTGCTGGCCTAGGGTTGGCTAAGAAAGGCCTAGGGCTTGTCAAACATGTAGTGTAAGTATTTATTTATCTAGTCCTATAGCCTAATGGAACTTTAGACCTACACTGTTGTATTATAAATAATTTTCTACATCTGGGCCTAGGCCAGGGACGGTTTCTGATTTGTTTTATGAGAGTATAATGACACCTTTTCTCGTTCCTGAAAGAAAAATTTTAAATGTCCGCCATTTGTTTACGTATCGCACTTTCCCGCCTAACTCTGCTTATACCGTCAACAAGTGTCAAGTAACTATGGTTACTTGTTGATTATATGCCAAGTGTTTAAGGCTTATTTTAAAACCTTTATTTGGAAGCCTTCCAACAAACTTTTTCAACTTTTTTTTTCAAAAGAGTCTAAATTTCTATAACCTTAATGTCCATGTAAAATATGAACATTGTAGCCCCACCCGTCTGGTCAGAATCGCGGGCCGACGTATTAGATGTTAGCAGTAGTAGGCAGTAGTAGGAGTAGTAGGCAGTAGCTAACATCCTTAAAGTGATTTTGAGCATGTTTGAAGACATTTTTTCACCAAGAAGGAATGGTCGTACCCCAATAAAATTTGGCATGTGTTGTCAGGTACCTAAATCCCCTCGATTGTGATAGTTTTCAAGTTCACATCACGTTACATGACGGCTGGGTAACACCTCGAAATCACCCCAACTCTGCTTGGTGTATAAGGTGCTTGAGTGTGTAGCGCACCGCGGCTTGGCTGCGGCGCCCTAACGGGCACCTAGATATTGTAGGGATACAAGGCTTTACCTCTAAAGCGGTAAGCGCACTGTAGCCGGCCAGCTCTGCTCAGTTCAAACGCACATTCCATTACGAGTAATACTACTAATTGGATGAGCGTAGCGAGCGAAGCGAAGATTCCATTTCACTACAATGGAGAAAAAAATCCGATATGATTTTTTTTTTTTCTTCTTTTTTTCTTTTTTTTGTATTTTTGTCTGTATGTTGACACGATTCTGGCTAAACTGATACTCCGATTGCGATAAAAATTTGTGGAGGCCTTCGAAATCTTTGAACTTAGAACTGCCACGTTTTTGAGCGCAATCGAAAAATTATTTCTCATAAAAATCGCAATTTTACGATTGTTTTCGTTTAAAAAAAAATCGACTTATAACACCTGTCACCTACATGCCTTGTCCGATTGTAATGATTTTTTCACAGAACCTTTATTTTATGAATTTATATATTCGTGTGAAATTCGAGCGCAATCGAAAAATATTTTTCGTGATAATAGCAATTTTCCGTTTTTTCCGATTTTTTTTAAAATTTCTTTGGCGAATAACACCTATACATGCTTTATCCGATTGTAATGATTTTGTCACAGAACCTTACATTTTTGGATGAGCGTAGCGAGCGAAGCAAAGATTCCATTTCACTTCACTGGAGAAAAAAATCCGGAATGTTTTGTTTTCTTTCTTTCTTTCTTTTTTTTTTGTATTTTCGTCTGTCTGTTAACACGATTCCGGCTAAACCGATACTCCGATTGCGATGAAATTTTATGGAGACCTTCGAAATCTCTTAACTTAGAACTGCCACGTTTTTGAGCGCAATCGGGAAATTTTTTCTTTTTTTACGATTTTTTTCGATTTTTAAAAATTTCTTCGACTTATAACACCTACATGCTTTCTCCGATTGTAATGATTTTTTCACAGAACCTTAATTTTATAAATTTATATATTCGTGTGAAATTTAAACGCAATCGAAAAATTATTTCTCATGAAAATCAAAATTTTACAGTTTTTTTCTTTTTTAAAAAAATTCTTTGACTAATGACACCTACATGCTTTATTCTATTGTAATGATTTTTTCACAGATCCTTAATTTTATGAATTATTATTATATTCGTGTAAAATTTGAGCGCAATCGAATAATTATTTCTTATGAAAATCGCAATTTTACGATTTTTTCCTTTTTTAAAATTACGACTAATAAAAAAAAAAAAAAAAGTTAATTTTTTATTTAATTTATTTTAATTTAAAAAAATTCTTCGACTTAGTAATAATTTTTCACCGAACAACAGAAAATCCGCATAACACATGGCAGCTCAATGCACCAATTACGCTCATCCAACAACGCGGCGGGACTTAAGCGTTTTCCTAGTATGAATTAATATATTCGTGTGAAATTTGAGCGTAATCGAAAAATTATTTCTCATGAAAATCTCTATTTTACGCATTTTTTCGTTTTTGGATGAGCGTAGCAAGCGAAGCGAAGATTCCATTTCACTACACTGGAGAAAAAAATCCGGAATAATTTGTTTTTTTTGTATTTTTGTCTGTCTGTTAACACGATTCCGGATAAACCGTTACTCCGATTGCAATGAAATTTTATGGAGGCCTTCGAAATCTCTGAACTTAGAACTGCCACGTTTTTGAGCGCAATCTGAAAATTATTTCTTATGAAATTCGCAATTTTACGATTTTTTTCGATTTTTAAAAAATTTCTTCGACTTATAACACCTACATGCTTTGTCCGATTGTAATGATTTTTTCACAGAACCTTAATTTTATGAATTGATATATTCGTATGAAATTTGAGCGTTATCGAAAAAATATTTTACATGAAAATCGCAATTTTACGATTTTTTCCCGATTTTTTTTAATTTCTCAGCTTAACACTTATATGCTTTATCCGATTGTAATGATTTTTTTCACAGAACCTTAATTTTATGAATTTATATATTCTTGTGAATTTTGAGCGAAATCGGAAAATTATTTCTCGTTAAAATCTCTATTTTACCCTTTTTTCGTTTATAAAAAATTACGCTCATCCAACAACGCGCCTGAAAAAGCGTTTACGAAGTTTTCTAGTACTACTACTACGTACTCCGCGAGTCGCGATGTACCTCCATTATTCGTCGAGGAATGTGCGTTATTAGCAACCGTGGGTGTACAATGCATTAATAGCATTATGTACGACTGGACGAAATTCTTAATCGCAATCAAGTTAGCATGGGAACGCTACGATTCGTGCCTAAATGTGCGTTCGTACTTTTCGAACTACGCCCATATTTTTGGCACCGATGAAGGTAATTTATTGTTGTGTTCGTACTAAACAAGATTGTAAAAATCCACGCTCATGGCTTGTTTGTCAAACTCTATGCCCCGTTTGGACACACTCCATTTTTATATTTCGATCATATATTTCTAATCTTTTTGGACTTTAAAAACTCGCACGAAACAGTCTGTGACTTGAATGCAAAAAGGGAGCTATGTACGAGAAATTAGTATATTTTTATTATTTGGAAAGTGAAAACAGAACCAGAAAATGTTGATTTTCTTTCATGTAATCCTAAAAGTGTGAAAGTAGCTAAACTGCACTCTAAGTGCTGAGCGTCCTCACCAAGCCTCTTAAATCAGCTCGTATAGTGTGCCTGATTGGATGAGCGAAGCGAAGACTTCAATTTCACTGACCCCCCAAAAAAAATTGCCCAGTTTTTTTTGTCTAGTATTCGTTCGCGCTCTACCGGGCAAACGGCATATGCGATCTTGCTGAAAATTTGAGGGGACCTTCGAAATCTCTGAACTTCGACTTGTCACGTTTTTGGGTACAATCTATCAAATATTCCTTATCATCATTATCGTAAATTTACGATTTTTCCTATTTTTTTAATGATATATTTTCGTAATATTTGGCCCGCAACCGGTCAAACGGCTACTCCGATCTTAATGAAACTTTATGGGAGCGTTTAAAATCACTGAAATTATATATGTTATGATTTTAGATACATTTGAAGAAATATTTCTCATAGAAATCGTACTTTTACGATTTTTTCCCCGATTTTTAATACGATATTTTCGTGATATTTGGTCCGATAATCAACCATTAAAGCTCATCCATCAACGCGACTGGAAAAAGCGTTAGCGAAGCGGCCTAGTATAGTGATAAGCTTAGCATAGACCCGGTTCAACAATATGCCGAGCAGTCAGTGGCGACAAAATAACGTAAGGATCGGTGGCACTGTAACATTTTAAAGGTTTTGACACTTTGCGATACCGATAAGATTAGTCCAGAATCTAGCACAAGGCTAAAGTTATTGTAAGTAGTCCAAGTTTTTTATATGGCCCAAAAAGGCTTAATTTTATTATCTTATTGAGTACAACAGAGCTGAACAACAGATTGCGCTTAACAAAGGTAGTAGCATTACCAATGTAAGATCCAAAGTTTTATATGGCCCAAAATTGGCTTAATTTTATTATCTTATTACGTAAAACAGGGCAAAACAACAGATTTCTTTCAACAAAGGTATAAGTATTCAACAAGGTAATACTATTGAACGTAACCTTTTTTATATTTGATTCATTCATTAATTGCATTTAATATCCTTTTTATTTGTTATCAAAATTGTTGTGTTTTAATGTATTTTTTTGTTATGGTACTATTTCAAATATTTACTAAACTGTAGTTCATTGTTGTGTCTGCATCTATGTAATCAGATTTATTTAGTTGGCCTCCTTTGTAAATCAGTTTTATAACTGAAGAGGATAGAAGTTAAATAAATAATAGAAACAAAAAAACGGAAATTAAATGCAGCTTGCGAACAATACATGGATAAATTTTATTAGTATTAATTTTTTTTTTGTAGAAAAATATGCCTAATTTAAACAGTTGATTTTAGTGCGCAATGTGAACTTCATAAATCACTTTTCTATCCGTCCGTATATGAGTGTCACATTACTCACGTATCACGATCACATGACCTCCGATTGGCAATTGTTTTGTGTGCCAAGATTACAACTTGTTGACAAGGATGTCCGAATGTTTTGGCGACCCTTGGAGTCAGGGGGCGATCTGTGAACTCGGCACCTCCAATGGTTTAGAAGTAAAACTTAATTATATTAATGATGGTTTTCGTTAACTTCTTTTGGTACTACGGCACCCGCCTTTGTCAATTATCGTTCAAATAATCATGTTTTTTATGTTGTTGAAACTCAATACATAAATATTAACGTTCAACTATTCATTTAAGCTTCAAACTTATTAGTTAAAAAAAACTCATTTTAATTCACTTATTTTGGAAATTGAATGAAAATCCGTCAAACTCAGCTGTTTCATTTAGCGTAAGACTGTAAAGTAATAACCATTATTATATTTTCTCCAACAAATAAGTCGAGACCAGGTTCTATGGAAGCCTGTAGCTCTCCCATATTGCCTCATCTTCCCCGGTCCCACATCTTTCTTCCCATCTCGCGTCCAATTTTCAGTTTTCTCAATCTGCGTTTCTATTCACATCCATTCCTATTACCTCTTCCCACCTCAGTCTAGGCCTCCTTCGTTTTCTCTGTTTATCCACTTCATGTGACCCAAACACCATAGTCTTTCTTTACCTAGCTTGGTGATTCAGTTCAGTTTCTCCTGCTACTCCGTATTCTGAAGATCACACTTTTCTTCTTTGTCTGGAAATGGTCACCACAATCATCCGCATGTGAATGATATATTTAAATAATCTAGCTAGGAAGCTTCGCAAACGCTTTTTCAGGCGCGTTGTTGGATGAGCGTAATTGGTGCATGCATGCATGCGGATTTTCTGTTGTTCTGTGAAAAAATCATTACTTAGTAGATTTTTTTTAATGAAATGAAATTTAAATAAAAAATTAACTTAAATTTTTAAATTTTTAATAAATCGTTATTTAAAAAAAATTAAAAAACGTAAAATTGCAATTTTCAAAGAAATAATTATTCGATTAGCTCAAATTTTACAAGAATATATTAATTTATTAAATTAAGGTTATTTGAAAAAATCATCACAATAGGATAAAGCATGTAGGTGTTATAAGTCAAAGAAATGTTTTAAAAATCGAAAAAAAATCGTAAAATTGCGATTTCCATGAAGTATAATTTTTTTAATGCGCTCAAATTTCACACAAATATCTGAATTCAGAAATTAAAGGTTCTGTAAAAAAATCAATAAAATCGGATAAAGCATATAGGTGTTATGAGTCGAAGATTTTTTTTTAAATCGAAAAAAAATCGTAAAATTGCTATTTTCATGAAAAATAATTTTCCGATTGCGCTCAAAAACGTGGCAGTTCTAAGTTCAGAGATTTCGAAGGCCTCCATAAAATTTCGTCGCAATTGGAGTATCGATTTAGCCGTAATCGTGTTAACAAACACAAAAATACAGAAAAAAAGAAAGAAAGAAAAAAAAAAACACTCCGGATTTTTTCTCCAGTGTAGTGAAATGGAATCTTCGCTTCGCTCGCTACGCTCATCCAATTAAATAAGTAAGCACACGCAGCAAGTAAGTGCAATAAATAAACATTATTTTAAGAAACCAGCCCAGGGCAGATCACTTATAAGTACCGACTATAATAAGAAAAGGCAGAGAAGATAAATTAGTGCCGCTGGGAATTTAAGACTATGTAGGAACTTCCAACTCACCTGAGACTAATTTCTAAGTCCCCCGAAAAATATGTTTTTAAAACAATTCATAACACCACAAAAAGACAAACTTTATTACAATTATTTAGCTCAGCATTGTCAGTACAAAATACAATTTGACCATGCAATTATTCTTTTAGATTGGTTCTACACATCTTTAAAACGTTTAGTTGTATGGTGAAACGTGTGTTTGTATTACCTTTCGGTTACCGTTTAATAAGATTTTTTGTCAGACTGTACAAATATTCGTTTGTACGTTTGTACGGCGGTCTAAAGAAAATTTATTTCCCTTTGTATTGGTGACATTTGTTTTTTATCAGCTGTTAGGAAGATGTGACAAATAATTTTAATATAATGCCCCATTTTGTTTTGTTTTGTCCCGCCCATTCCCGCCCAAGCTGCTGGTTAAATTACGCAAAAAATGGCGATCAACCGAATTTAGTTTAATTTTAATTAATTAATTTAATTTATTTATTAATTAATTTATTTATTTGTGTCTGACAACGGGTTATAATCAACACACTAGTGTCAGTTAAGTAAAAGTTAACAATAAATAAAAATACACATTCATTACCATTTAAATCAATACAAATACGTTATACAAGTCATTAAATAGATGAACAATAAAATTAAAATTATACAATAAATACAAAAAGTAAATGCTAAAAAACAAAAATAAAATTTAAACGATTGAAAACCAAGATGAATGAAAAGCTAATGTTAAAAAATTAACATTCAGCACCGCAATTAAATCTTGGCCCGAGCTTGTCAACTGGTCTGCAATCTTCACTCAGATGATGACGTAAGATATCATCTGAAGCAGGGACTAGCTGGAGAGCTGTGAGGATGGACGGCTGGAGGGATCGTCCTTCACAGGTTCCTGCTGGAGCTGAGTGAATGGACGCGTCATCAGGGACACGACGACACCAACAATGAGGGTTATCAGGAAGGCGATGAGGCCGTACCACAGGAACGACACGCGGTACAGAACGAAAGCCTCCTCTTGTGTTCTGGAAATGAAATAGATCAATTCAATTATTCATTCATTTCTGTAACATCCGGAGTACCACAGGGATCGATTCTTGGACCTCTTCTATTTACTCTCTTTGTAAATGACCTTCCATCGCAAATTAAGAGTGCAAATTGTCGGTTGTATGCAGATGATCTGAAACTATACCTTCCTGTCACGGATTTAATGGCCTACTTCAGTCTTCAACTTGATCTTGATTCGCTGTCAGGATGGTGTCGGACATGGTTATTGAATCGTAATGTGTCAAAGTGCTTCGCCATATCCTTTACAAACAAAAGGAAACAGTTACATTTCAATTACTGTATAAATAGTTCTGTTTTTCAGCGTGTGGATGAAATAAGAGATCTTGGAATTACTTTTGCCACATACTTGTCATTTAATCAACATAATATATCAAACATAGTTCCGAAAGCACATAAAATGTTAGGATTCATAAATCGAAACTGTGTGGACACCTTCAGTGAACGAACATAAAGTCTTTTTTACATAATTCTAGTCAGGCCACAAGTTGAATATACTACCCAAATTTAGAACCCAAATCATGTCATCAAAACTGCCATTATAGAGAGAGTACAACAACGATATTTCAAACACTTGTGCTTCAAGGCTAAAACGGAATACACAGTGTAAATTATCTGGATATGTGTTCTGAATTAAGCTAAGTACTCTTGAAAGCCGAAGGAAATTTATGGACATTTGTTCTGCTCTTTAAAATTGCAATAACCTGCTGATAAGGTTACAGTCTACTTAAAACAATATTTTGCCATTGAACAGGCCTAATTTAGATTTGGACAATAGTAATATTTATCACTTTCGTCATCAAGTAAAAGTAATAACTGATAACCAGCTTCACTAATGTCTTCAGTCACTCCTTCCTGCATTTTCAATTTATATTCACACATACACACTCAGTAATACAATCATACACTCAAACATATACATGCAACACCACTCATACATTCATGTTTTTATTATTTTTATAGTCGTCTTTATGTAAATAATTTTATATTGAACTGTATAGTTATGTTTTGTATTGTTTTGTTACCCTATGTAATATTTGGTAAATTGTACTTGTGGGACATTGCGTCACGTTGTAATGTAGCCACAAATAAACAAATTAACAAATAATCATTACTTATGAAGGAATTTTACTAAAGTCAACGACAGAATCCAGAAATTAAACAATCGAGGGGCCGCGAGTATAATCTGACTAACTAACAAAACGTCGATCTGAGATACGAGCTGTTGTGGCGGCTGCAATAACGGCCGGTAAAGCTAGAAGCCACGCGTAGACAACTGCATGCTGAAACATATTCGTTCCGTGTGGCGCTATCTGTGTGAATTGGTTAACCCAAAGTGTATTATGACTTCAAATAGAAAGGCGGAACCGGCCGTGCGCGCATAAACCGGTTAACGCGCGTTGGACGGTTTATGCTTGCGTCATTTTTTTTGTTGCCTGTTATTGATTTGATTTGATTCGAACAGTATGGTTGTTAACACCAATGTTTAACGTCGTTACATCATATATCCAGACACAAGGGTAACAAAGATGCTCTGTATTTCTCGAGTTCATTTCGTGTGTAGTCTAATAGGTAGTGTAATCTACTCTACACACAAACCACGAAATATACAGAATTTAATGTGGTGTCTTCATAGCTCAGTTGGTAAGAGCATGACCTGGACAGCGAAGGTCCGGGTTCATTCCCTGGTGGAGGCAGTTTTTTTCATTTCTGTCCACAACAGCGTCATAGTCGTCAACTATAAAACCAATGTTAAACAACACAGTTTCAAAATATCAACAAATACAAATCAAAAACATGTATTAAATAAAAGAATTAACGAATACAATGCTGGTTTTATGATTAGAAAGCAACAATACCGTATAAATCATGAATACATTCTGGATTGTTAAATATAAAGATAAAACTCTTCATTTTTTAGACGTGATTAAGGCCAGCTAGGCCTTATCTTCCATTCAACCAAGCATTATATATTGTGTATATTTATTACTTTAAATTCGGGATGTAGCATACAAAAACTATTGTCCACAATTTTTAACTATAAGTATTAATAACAAAATAACCACTGCAGACCTAGGAACACATCTTAGCTAAGATTTCAGGGCTGTCGTGGCGAAACCATAAATATACGTGGGCCAAGAATGGGACCCTGTGGGACTCCTTCTTGGACGTTGCTTTGGGCATCTTCAAAGATACATCTTAATAAGTAAATAAGTAAGACAAATAAATAAGTAATAAATAATGGAAGTAGTAGTATTAGTAATAAAGAAGTAGAAAGAATTTAGGTTTAAAATATTATTTTAGTTATTTACTAGTTAAAAAACGAATGACGTTAATTTGTCGATTTCTTTCATGTAAATGGTAAAAAATATTGCAAAGAAATTCAAAGTTTTTCCTTGCGTGTAGTTATTATTAAAAGAATGATGTTTAGTAACTAAAACAAGTTCAACAGCAAGTCACAAATTCTTACGTTTCTTTAGTGTGCAGCGTAGTAAAGGTATGGTTCGTAACTGGACAGTTCTCTACAGAGGTTGGCAAACTGTCGTAGAGCTTCTGGCCGTGCTCTGCAGCGATCTGTGCTCCTATCGTCATCCAGCCCACGATACCACAGCCGGATAGAAGACCCACGCATGCGCCCTAAGGACAATATTCCCACATTTAATACATTGTTAATATGAAAACAATACGGAAATTGTTAATAAATGTATGAATGTCAGTTAACTACGATTACTGACGACACAGAGATCATATCATAAATCACAAAGTAGTACAACAGGTAATTTGATCATTAAAAGGAACAGAGTTAACACTGTTCTTAAATATATAATATAATACACCCTTATTGGTCTCTGCAGCCAGCACTGTTGTCTTACGACACAGAATAACACTCAATTGATAAAAATACATTGAAATTAAAAATGAATATTTAACAAACATCTTAAATATAACCTACTAACTATATTATATAAGTGGTTTCTAAGTGAGTGGTAAGTGGTTTACGAATAGACCATCGCAGAATACATATTACAATCTCATCCGTTAAACTACTTGTAATACAAAATTTTTCATGAAAGTTTTAAAAAAATACTGGAATTGACCCACTTGCTCCTATCATTAGCTCTGTTACACTTATTGTGTTTGTCATAATGCGTTGCGTCATAAACGATTGCGTGCTATCTGCATTCTTTCATTGAAACTACTATAACATTCAAAACTCCAGCCGAATGGTATTCTATTAACATAGCCAAAAAAAAAAAATCATACTTACGATGGAGTTAGCGAACGGTACATAGATCCCTAGTACGAAGAGAGCGAACAGTGAGCCAGCGAAGAAACTATTCAGTGATATCGTTATCTGAAAAGATAGATGAATGTCAAACTCACCCTGAAATCTATTTACGATGATATCGATTATTTTTTTAAGACGGTCGGATGTGTTTGGGCTAAAAGTTACGTAAAATTCGCTTGATCGTCAAATTTGGCGAATTTCACATGCTATATGGATAGACAATCGTTCTTATTCATTGTGATAGTACTAATGAATTGTTGAAATATCATTCAATCTATATAAATAAAGACGAATGTATGTATGTCTATCTGCATGTTTGTCCTTCATGCATTACTTCACCATTCATCCGATCTCCATGAAACTTGGCACATATATGTATTTTTTCACGAAGAAGGTTTCCTTGATATCCATTTTGTTTAAGCCCATTCATGTGGTAATCGGTGCCTGCAAAGAGGATATATTCGTTTTCATATATATAGACTACACATTCATCCGATCTCCATGAAACTTGGCACAGAAATGTATTTTTCACGGAGAAGGTTTCTATGCTATCCATTTTGTTGTAACTCCTCCACGTGGTGATCGGTGCCTGCACAGAGGACTCACCAATGAATTGATTTCGACACCGTTGGACATATCACCATGAAAGTTGACACATTGTTTTTAAATGGGGAAGTACACTTCCGCGAAGGGTTCTGGCATACGTCGGAGCAACGCGCGACGGGTAAGCTAGTATTGTAATAAATAATGTATTGTATTAAAATATTGGTGGTTGGACGTACCTATAAATTAATATTAACCCATATCATATAATATACATATAAAAAAATTATAAAAACTTAAAAAAAGGTATTTAAAAAAGTAGAAGACACCTTATAATACCTTATATAAACAAACATTTTTTTAATAAGAAACCGATTTTATTACAAACAAAAATATTAAATGTTTGGAATGCATAAATTGACTGATAGTTGAATATATGCGATATGTTGCAAGAAAGTTAACTGAGTGGGTGATACTTACAGGTGCCAAGGAACCCATGTAGGGGACCAGGAATACAATGGCGAAAGAGATGAGACCAAAAACAAAAGCCAACAATTTGACTGTTAGGCCTGCATTTCTTTCACTGAGGCCAGCTTTAAAGGACGTTCCGTCCATCTCAGCAAACCAAATAGCAGCCAGGGAGTTCAGGCCAGTTGATACGGTACTAAAACCAGGGAATAAAAATTAATCATTATTAGAATATTAGTTTCTACAAATTGTATAATAAAATAACAATACATTATATACTTAATCAGTATTTTCTAATATTTACAAAATAATTAAGCAGAATAAAGAAATTGTTTTACCGTGGGAATTAACCTGTTAGGTGTGTTGCGAGTAGGACAATAAGCTGTCTAAGAGAACTCAATCCCTTACATTCGACTAAGGAAAACCTCAGGAAAAATCCCTCAGTCAGGATTGCCGGTCTCGACGGGATTACAAGCCGGGACCTCCCGAATCCGAGTCGCGCGCTTTGTGCTCGAGCTACCATTGTCGGTTTAAAGCAGGATTCTTCATTTTACCAGCATTGCCTCTTTTGCCGCTCTTCATTCAAGCGGAATAAGTAGTCTTGTAAACCTGTCAACCCTTAATTTCTCTTGACCGCCGTTACAGACTTCGGTCAGCGTTGTCGATAAGGAGGCTCCACTCCTTTCAACACAATAGAAAAGCAATTTAAATGTGTCGTGATTGAAGCGAGTTCTATTTGGCAACATCGAGGCACGCGTAACGAAGTGGTAGGTCCGGCTTTTTGACGAAAATTGGTACATGAGTCGGCCTCTTTTTAAATTTAGTTTCTTTGAGGGAATAGCAGTGGTTATAAATAATGATCCGAGCTTTAATTTACATTGAAGATATATGTAGGCCAGATGAGTGTACTGGGATTTGCCTGGAACGTACGTGTCCTAGATTGCCTTGAATAGATTCGCTTTCTCTCGCCTGGACTTACCTCAAACCCGCACTAAAGATCCCAGCAACGAAGAGTCCAGGAAATCCTGGGAATTCTCCTAACGTATCCATGACATAAAGCGGGAACAGTTGGTCAGGTTTCTGGACAACCTACGCACAATGAAAACAATGTATAGACATATTTTGAATTCGGTGTACGATTACTGAAAACATCTATAAAAAAAGAGCTTATTGGCCCGGAACAATATTAAAACGTAACTTAAAAACTTATGACCGAGGCCACTACTTACTTAAAAACGAATTTTCGGGTGAAACTTCCTCACCCATCATCAGGTTGATGCCGACCGATGCCGGCATCAACCTGATGATGGGTGAGGAAGTTTCACCCGAAAATTCGTTTTTAAGTAAGTAGTGGCCTCGGTCATAAGTTTTTTAAGTTACGTTTTAATACTAAAAACATTTTGACAATTTAATTTATATATAGTTTTTACTCTATCCTATTCAGCTACGAAATGTGATTTACAAATGAGGACAAATAAAACTAAGAACATACATTTTCATAACTAGGAAAACGCTTAAGTCCCGCCGCGTTGATGGATGAGCTTTTTTAATAAGTTTTTAGTTTGCGTATGACCACTTTTCATTTGCAAGTGCTTTTTGAATGCATTGTAGATGTCTGTTGTCAAGTTTCTATTGTTACTTGTTAATTGTTATCATAAACCTAAAAAAAACTCATATTAAAACCTTTATTCTATGGATTCTGGCTAGCTTTTTCAACTTTTTCGTTTCAGAAAGAAATACAAAACCATTACCTTAATGAACATGTTAAATATGAACGTTGTAGCCCCACCCGTTTGGTCAGAATCGGCTTAAATGTCACGAAAATATAGCACTAAAAATCGAAAAAAGGTCGTACAAGTACGATTTTCATGAGAAATATTTCTTCGATTGTACCCAAAAACAATACAGGTCTAAGTTCAGAGATTTCGAAGGTCCCCTACAATTTTTATCAAGATCGGATATGACGTTTGCCCGGTAGAGAGCGAACAAACAGACAGAAAAAAAAACAAACAAACAAACATTGGAGCTAATTTTTTTGAGGGGTCAGTGAAATTGAAGTTTTCGCTTCGCTCATCCAATAATAAGTAATAACATAAATAATAAGGAAACTACAAACTCTCCTGCTGTAATGACGGGCATGAAGTAATTATAGAGCAATTGTCGAAAATATGTGTGTTGACCAGGGATTGAACCCGGGTCCTCCGCCTTTGCGTAGCGATGCTTTACCAAGTAAACTATTGGGTCAATGATGGGTACATCTCTTCTCACTCTTCTCAATTGCTGTATATGTGAGATTTTCTATACCTGATGTCTCAAGTAGTAGACTGATAAAAAAAAATGACTGATGAAAAATGCGATTCTGTCTCCGACCGGTGGCGCATATATTATTCAATATCTATGATCGAGTACTTGGTCTCTTTGGCATATCAGCTACGTTTACTGACTGATAGGATTAAATGACTGTGCACTTGTTTATTATCTTCACCCAGTGGCGGATACAGGGGGGGGGCGGTGGGGCGATCGCCCCCCCCCCCCATGATCCTTTAAATTTAAAAAAAGGATTTTATTGTGCACGCACTAAATGCACTCTATCAACCTGATTTTCAAAATTTTCGCCTGCGGCGCTATTTATTTAAAACTCCCAATAAAAATCAACTTTCCTTTATGTTGTCAGAAATAATCAGTTTGCCTCTGAAATGTGTCTGCATCAGTGTACTTCGATTTATTAAGTTGCCCTCCTATGTGAATCGTTTTTTAACAAAATAGGATAGACGTTTAATAAATAAATAAAATGATGAATTGAAAATAAGATCAAACGTTTATAATAATGTTGCAATCTAGGCCAATGCTGTAAATTGTAAGCTCGACATGACGACAAAACAAATTGGTGCACACAAACTACATTGTTTCCGTATTGCATTCCGCCCACCACTTTTTTCTAAAACGCACCAAATGCACTCTAAAAACCTGATTTTCAAAATTTTCGCCTGCGGCGCAATTAATGGAGGGCTCCGCCCCCCATACCCCCCGTGCGTCCGCGCTTAGTCCCTTTCCCACGACTGTACATGCACACGCAAATCGCCCCCCCCCATGATTATGTCCTAGATCCGCCACTGTCTTCACCTACTGTTTGAGTTTGGTAAGGTAAGGTAAAATTATGCAATTTTGGGAGAAGTTAGACAATTGTATAATGTTTGCAACGTTTTGAACAGATCGTTAATTTAATTGTTTCCCCATTTTCTGCAAAAAAAAAAAACGAGAAAATACTACTAATAATAAAATTATTAACCACGATGTAAGAAGCGGGAAACAAAACATATCTTATGATTGCAAAATGAATTGAATTCGATAGTTCCTAGCACTGCTTATCTTTACCTTGACATGGATGCCACCATTCCACTTGTGTCTCCACGTTTCCTTCAGTCGTAATTCAACAATAAGTCGCTCAAGACAAACGCAGTACCAGGTTACATTTTTTAAAGTTTTTATTCGTTGTTTTATTAATTGCCTATACTCGTATTTTCAGAATAACGAATAATAGTGTCCTGATAATATGTGTAATAAAATAATCATATTCTATTGGGAATGAGAGATTAAAGACGTGCAGTATAATAAAATACCGTAGACAATCGCGAAGTGATTGTGTTTGAAACAACTAACAAGCTACAATTATTCACTCATGTAACTTCGTGCGGGGTCTATATGCGCAGTGGGACCCGCACAGTCAGCCAGCGAGTGCACAGCGTAACACGTATCTCGGGTAACTGTGAATCATATAGCTCGCCTGCGCTGTTATTGGCTCAAAAATCATGATTGGAATATCGCTAGTCCTGCCCAGGCGCGTAGGAACTCCTTTTCGAGTGGGGGGGGGAACAACAAATCTGCTGCCAAGTACGGGGGGTTTGGGGGGCGCCCCCCAACTACAGCGCCGCAGGCGAAAATTTTGAAAATGAGGTTTTTAGAGTGTGTTTGGTGCGTTCTAGAAAAAAATCGTGGGCTGAATGCAATACCAAATAAATGTATTTTTTGTACAGTAAAAACTATAAAACTATAAATAAAATTGGAATAGTTAAGAGATAGACCATGCATGCTACAACCATTGAATATGCATAGGCTTATCATTGATCACGTCGAACAATAATAGGATTGACGAAATTTTTGGTCATTTCTATAAGGAGGTATAAGGTAAGGGAAAGGGAAGTGGAGAATACACTGCAGACGTGCCAAAACAAGTCATTATCAGTAAGTATAATGGATTAAAAAAACACTTTTATTGAAAATTCGTTATTCAGAATTTGTTTCCGTGCCTATTTACGGCGAGACTGAATTTCTAAGATTCTGAAGTGGGGGGGTCACGGTAAAAAGTGGGGGGGGAAACTCCCCCATTCCCCCCCCCTTCCTACGCGCCTGGTCCTGCCTTTTGAGTCCGGTAAAGCATGCTCTCTCTCTCTACGTATATTCCCACGGGTTAAAACAGCACTCTTTTAGAGTGCTGTTTTAACCCGTGGGAATATACGTAGAGAGAGAGAGCATGCTTTACCGGACTCGAAAGGCAGGACTAGCGATATTCCAATCATGATTTTTGAGCCAATAACAGCGCAGGCGAGCTATATGATTCACAGTCACCCGAGATACGTGTTACGCTGTGCACTCGCTGACTGGCTGAGCGGGTCCCACTGCGCATAGACCCCGCACGAAGTTACATGAGTGAATTGTAGCTTGTTATTTCAAACACTATCACTTCGCGATTGTCTACGGTTTTTTATTATACTGCACGTCTTTAATCTCTCATTCCCAATAGAAATATGATTATTTTATTACACATATTATTAGGACACTATTATTCGTTTTTCTGAAAATACGAGTAGGCCCAATTAATAAAACAACGAAAAAAAACTAAAAAAATGTAACCTGGTACTGCGTTGTCCTTGAGCGACTTATTGTGAATTACGAATGAAGGAAACGGGGAGACAAAAGTGGAATGGTGGCATCCATGTCAAGGTGAAATAAGCAGTGCTAGGAACAAATCAATTTCAATTCATTTTGCAATCATAAGATATGTTTTTTTTCCCTTTGCTTCTTACATTGTGGTTAATAATTTTATTTAGTAGTATTTTCTTGTTTTTTTTTTTTCAGAAAATGGGGGAAACAATTAACGTTCTGTTCAAAACGTTGCAAACATTATACAATTATCTAACTTCTCCGAAATTGCATAATTTTACCTTATCTTACCAAACTCAAAACAGTAGGTGAAGATAATAAACAAGTGCACATCATTTAATCGTATCGTAAATAAACGAGCTGATTTTGCCAAAGAGCCCAAAGTACTCGATCATAGATATAGAATAATATATGCGCCACCGGCCCGGGGGGCAGAATCGCATTTTTCAACCGCTTGCAGACCTTCAGTGCCCCATGATAATATCGAAATTACTGTCCCGAAAATTATGAAATTTTTGGGAAATTTTAGATAATTGTATAGTGTTTGCAACATATTGAACAGAATGCTATTTTTTTTAGAGTTTTCCACCAAAAAAAATCAAAAAATACGACAATTTTTATAAATTTTAGGTATTTTTACGTATTTCTTCTTTTTTTTTTGCACGAAACCCGGGGAAAACAATTAACGTTCTGTTTAAAACGTTGCAAACTTATACAATTATCTAACTTCTCCCAAAATTGCATAATTTTCCCTTACCTTACCAAACTCAAAACAGTAGGTGAAGAAAATAAACAAGTGCACAGTCTTTAAAAATCGTATCAGTCAGTAAACGTAGCTGATATGCCAAAGAGACCAATTTACTCGATCATAGATATAGAATAATATATGCGCCCCGGTCGGAGGCGAAAATCGCATTTTTCAACCGCTTGCAGACCTTCAGTGCTCCCATGATAATATCGAAATTACTGTCCCGAAAATTATGCAATTTTGGGAGAAGTTAGATAATTGATAGTGTTTGCAACATATTGACCAAAATGCTATTTTTTTTTACAGTTTCACCAAAAAAAAAAAAATCAAAAAATCGACAATTTTGAAAAATTTTAGGTATTTTTACGTATTTTCTTTTTTTTTTTTGCAGAAAACGGGGGAAACAATATACTTTTCTGTTTAAAACTTTGCAAACATTATACAATTATCTAACTTCCCCCAAAAGTGCATAATTTTACCTTCCCTTCCCAAAAACTCAAAACAGTAGGTGAAGATATAAACAAGTGCACAGCCCATTAAATCGTATCAGTCAGTAAACGTAGCTGATATGCCAAGAGCCAAAGTACTCGATCATAGATATAGAATAAATAATATATGCGCCACCGGTCGGAGGCAGAATCGCTTTTTTTCAACCGTTTTGCAGCCCCTTCAGGGGCTCCCATGATAATATCGAAATTACTGGCCCGAAAATTATGCAATTTTGGGAGACGTTAGATAATTTGTATAGTGTTTGCAACATATTGAACCAGAATGCTATTTTTTTTACAGTTTTTCCACCAAATAATCAAGAAATCCCAAAATTGCATAATTTTTCCTTACCTTTCCCAAAACTCAAAACATTTAGTGAAGAAAATAAACAAGTGCACAGCCCCATTAAATCGTATCAGTCGTAAACGAAAGCTGATATGCCAAAGAGACCAAGTACTCGATCATAGATTTTAGAATAATATATGCGCCACCGGTCGGAGGCAGAATCGCTTTTTTTCAACCCCCTTGCAGACCTTCCAGTGCTCCCATGATAATATCGAAATTACTGCCCCGAAAATTATGCAATTTTGGGAGAAGTTAGATAATTGTATAGTGTTTGCAACATATTGAACAGAATGCTTTTTTTTTTTTACAGTTTTCTACCAAAAAAATCAAGAATACAAAATTTTTATAATTTTTAGTATTTTTTACGTATTTTTTCTTTTTTTTTGCAGAAAACGGGGAAACAATTAACGTTCTGTTTTAAAAACTTTTGCAAACATTATACAATTACTAACTTCTCCCAAAATGCATAATTTTAACCTTACCTACCAAACTCAAACAGTAGGTGAAGATAATAAACAAGTGCACAGTCATTAAATCGTATTAGTCAGTAAACGTAGTGATATGCCAAAGAGACCAAGTCCCTCGATCATAGATATAGAATAATATATGCGCACCGGTCGGAGGCAGAATCGCATTTTTAAACCGCTTGCAGACCTTCATTTCTCCCATGATAATATCGAAATTACTGGCCCGAAAATTATGCAATTTTGGGAGGAAGTTAGATAATCGTATAGTGTTTTGCAACATATTGAACAAAATGCTAATTTTTTTATACAGTTTTTCCACCAAAAAAATCAAGAAATACGACAAGTTTTATAAATTTTAAGTATTTTTACGTATTTTCTTCTTTTTTTTTTGCAGAAAATGGAGGAAAAAATTTAACGTTCTGTTCAAAACGTTGAAAACATTTTACAATTATCTAACTTCTCCCAAAATGACATATTTTTCGGACCATCATTTCGATGTTATCATGGGAGCGCGGAACCATTACGTTTTGGTCAAACTTTAAACCTGAAAGAGAAACATCGGAAAAAGTAATTTGAATAGATTTAAATAAATTCCCGTGTTCAATACCACATCGATACTTAACATTAGTCACTCAACGCTTAAACCGTTGAGTGACTAGATACGATACTTATTGGACGAGCAAAGCGAAAGACTTCAATTTCACTGACCCCCCAAAAATTTAGCTCGTTTTTTTTGTTTCTGTTTGTTCGCTCTCTACCGGCAAACGGCACATCCGATTTGATGAAAATTTGCGGGACCATGGAAATCTCTGAACATAGACCCGTTTGGTTTTTGGGTAACAATCGAAGAAATATTTCTTTATGAATATCGTACTTTTCCCATTTTTTCGATTTTTTATGCGATATTTTTCGTGCCATTTGGGCCAATTCTGACCAAACGGGTGGGGTACAACGTTCATATTATACATGGACATTAAGGTTATGGTTTAAAGTAGTACATTTTGAAAGAAAAAGTTGAAAAGTTTTAAACCCGAATCCATAGAAATAAAGCTTTTTTAAAATAAGTTTTTTACGGAAATAAAACCCAATTTACAAAAAACAATAGGGAAATTGACAACAATCACCCCACAATGCGTAGGCAGCAAACAAAAACACTTGCAAAAGTAAAGATATCCCACGCAAAATTAAAACTTAAAAAGCTCACCCTCAACCCCGGCGGGACTTTAGCGTTTTCCTAGTTTACATCGTGAAAATTCCACACAGGCCCTTTGTCCGGTAGAGAGCAAACGACACATAAAAACACTACTATTGTACAAAATATAAACAAAACCCCGAGCTTTTTTTTCTCAAGATTGTCATATTGGGTCTTCATTACGCAATTCCAAACATAAAATATTTTTAATTATTACTCGATGAACGTAACTAGGGAAAGAAACACATCAATAATTGTTGCAAAATACAGCTGCTGTTTGAAATGGATTTGCTTTCGAATTGAAACATAGCCAAATTTTCCCTATTGAATTGCTTGATGATGGCTTGTTGGCGGACATTTGTATCATACTATATCCGATATTGGAATCAATTAGATTGCACTTTTATGGAAATCAATACAAAAATTAAAAAAATATAAATCCACACATTTCTACATCTGCTTCATTGTAGAATCGAAATGATGGATTAGGAAGAAACAAATGACGACATAAATTAAGCAAAATGACAATATTTTGACTTATGTGACTGATTGAAGGAAGGTCCCTCAATAAAATCATAACATATGCAATTTCTATTAAACTTAAAAAAATTTTAAAATTTAAAAAAACATATCATGGCCAAGGTTGAAAACGGAAAAAAATGGAAATTAACACAATTTTTTACAGCAACAAGGCAAGTTATCTCAAGAATGTGTGTAGGGCGTCAGTGCGACGGGGCGACTGTGTTTATTCACTTATTGGTGCGACCCAAAGTATTACATTACTACACGGAAACGGTTATCTGTGTTGGCCTCGCACAACACTCATTCAAGGTCAAATGCAAGTGCGTGTATTGAGTTCGACTCCCGCTACCAAAAACATCACTCCGACTCGTCTTGTAATAATATTCCCGGGGTTCGGACATAAGTTGAATAATTAGAATGAAAATGTCAATTTTCCTCATTCACCTTCCGTCAAAAAATTCACATACTTGGTGATCCTGAGAAGGAAGGAAAAATGAACACTACACTTAGTGACCTCGAATTTTTGGGATGAGAGGGTATTTCATGTATGCAAAGTATTGGGTTTCTTCGGGCTTTTAACAATACTATGAATATTATAATAACAATAATAATAAAGCACTATAGACAGGGACGATTGATTATAAGAAAGCCATGTTATTGTTAATAAAAAAATACTTCGAATTTCGTTTTTTCATAATATCACACTCCCATTAATCGAGATAAATTACAAAATTTAAAACCTGACAATAAGTTTGCCACAGTTACAAAATAACTATAACTGTCTTGATCGAGACCCTATCATTGAAAAGCTATACGTCTCACAAATGTATCTCAAGTGAGTGGCTCGTTATCTACTGGAGAATAGATGGTTGTTGATGTTTTTCGAGAGTGATACGCGGAGTGTGAGGGGAACTGGTTGTTTGACGATAAACAGAGCATCCCACTGTCTTCATTTATTTATTCTCAATATTCTTGTTAGCATCAAAAGGGGCCAAGGATTTCCCCACATATTTTATTTTCACCTTCACCACCACCACCACTCGTCGTCAACATAGTCTCCCACCGGGAACGGGATATTCCTTTAACAAAATTTATAATGCCAAAGCAAGCGCCCAAAGGGGAAGAAAAAAATCAATATTTTCTAACTGTTAATGAACTCCTTTTAAAATACCAAACTATCCAGTTTGTACACCGTCTTATGAGGGAGATGTTTGTGGTTCTAAATAGATGATCCAATGCAACTCAAGACGATGAGTGGATGTGGTGGAATGGAGGAGTAGGCCTACGTTAGATTATTACTTATAATGGCATCGAGCCCGCGTCCCTTTGGTGCCATAATATGCTTATCATACCTTTCGCACTATGTGTGAACCACCGTGAATGGCATCTTATATTAAATGAAATAAAAAAGCATGCTCGTAAATAAAATTACTTCCTAAAAGATCAAGGCTGTCCGCGGCTGCGAAAACAGATCCGAAGCGCACGACTCCTATAAAAAATACCGGTAATTAGATCGAATCCTAAATAAAATATGGAAATTTGATTGTTATGAATCTTGATAAATCATGATCATGTCCAATACATTCAAAGAGACAGTAAGCATCTAGCTCAACTCCAAAAATACCAAGAAATCATAATAATCTAATAGTATTAAAATTAGCTCGTTTAATCTTTTACAATATGACACTGACTGTACAATAATGGCCTCTCGGCATGAGGATTGTTTAAAACACGCCCTAGACCCCACTTGAAACATAAAACTGCAGAGACGCCACCGGTCGGAGGTGAATCACATTTTTCAACCGCTTGCAGACCTTCCGTGCTCCATGATAGCATCGAAATGGCTGAACCGAAAATTATGCATTTTGGGAGAAATTAGATAATTGTATAATGTTTGCAACGTATTGATCAGAATGTAAATTTATTTCCCCAATTTTCCACAAAAAATCAAGAAGTACGTCAAATTTTCCAAATTTCACGTATTTTCTGATTTTTTGGGCAGAAATGGGTGAAAAAAGTACATTCTGATCAATACGTTGCAAACTTATTTAATTATCTAACTTCTCCCAAAATTGCCCTAAATTTTCGGTCCAGCCATTTCGATGTTATCACGGGGAGCACGAAACCATTACATTTTGGTCAAATTTTAGCTTGAAAGAGACACTTAAAGCAAATCACTTACTCAACCATGAGTTTGGGGTAGTACATACTTGCTTGATGTATTACTTAAGACATCATACATAGAAAATCACACATACATCTATACATCATGTGAGAAGGGATGTACCCAGTGGCCCGATAGCTTACTTGGTAAAGCATCGCTACGTATAATGGCGGAGGACTTCTATTGCATTTATTGCTCTTACTAAATAATAATATTACAACATAGCACAATGTATTTTCCAAATTTGAGAATCTAAAAAGGTAATCTAGGAGCGCTAGTGACCACAAGCAATTTGGAAAGATGGTGAAAGAAAGTGGTATAGCTGCCTCCCACATGCTTCATTACAAGACCGCTTCGCGAACGCTTTTTTCAGTGGCGTTGATGGATGAGCTTTTTTTGAATATTTCTGTCCAATAATTACTACATCATCATTACCTTAATGTCAAGTCAAATATGAACGTTGTAGCCCCACCCGTTTGGTAAGAATTGGTCCAAAAATCACGAAGAAAATTGCATTAAAAATCGGTAAAAATCGTAAAAGCACGATTTCTATGAGGAACAATTTTTCGATTGTCACCAAAATAAAAACATATCAATATCCAATGATTTCAAATGTTCCCATAAAGTTTCATCAAGATCGGAGTAGCCGTTTGCCCAGTTTTGAGCTAAATTACCATTACTTTTTAAAATTTATATTAATGATATGCACAATTGTGTTGAATTGATATTCTTAATTTGTTTGCTGATGACACCCTTATTTCGTTCTCTGCAAAAGATGTCCTTTATGTTATTCAAATTATAAATTGAAACTTAATGAGACTGTATAAATGGCTGTTAGTTAATAAGTTAAAACTTAATAAAATGAAATCAAAATGTATGATAATACTAGGTAACAGCAAAAGTGTGATTGCACGTGAGGAAGTTGAACAGTTAATCAGTATCAATCCAAAACTGATTAATGGAGAACAAATAGAATTAGTATATGAAATTAAATACCTAAGATGTCTTATTGATCACAAGTTTGACGTTCAATAGTCATGCTAACTATATGATAAATAAAATCAGTAAAAAATAGGATTTATGTCTAGGATAAGTGAACACTTGTCAAGTTGGTCGTTAAAATTGATCTATAATACAATAATCCGTCCACATTTTGAATATTGTAGTATTATAATGTTAAATTTTAATCAAAGAGAAAAAGATGCGTTGCAATATTTGCAGAATAAAGCTATGAGAGTAATATTAAAGTGTAATCGATACACAAATATAAAAACTATACTAAGAACATTGAATTTGATGTGTGTCAGGCAGAAGCTTCATTACAATGTTCTTGTATTTATATTTAAACTAAAGAATGATTGTTTGCTTGCATATTATAACGAGTTCAAATCTTATATTAATAATGATGTACATGAACATAAAACAAGGTCAATAAATAATTTTAATGTTAAATATGTGCACAAAGTTGCTACTCAAAAATCAATATTTTATGCTGGATTAAGAATGTTTGATAAATTGCCTAAAAGTATAAAAAATATTACAAAAAAAAACGTTAAAAATTTATATCTGAATTTATAACACATGTATTTGTTTACCACCGTACAATTAGAAAGAGTTACTAGATATAAATGTAATGTATGAAATGTATTGTAATGTATGAAATAGCTGATGAAGCTTAATAAATGAATTGTATTGTATTGTATCGAAAAAATCGTGAAAGTACGATATTTATGAGACATATTCTTCGATTCTCCCCAAAAAAACGTGGCAGGTCTAGATTAAGAGATTTCGAAGGCCCTCTCCAATTTTCATCAGATCGCATGCCGTTTGCCCGGTAGAGTGCGAACAGACAGAAAACAATATAATAACCAAACAAAAAAAAAAATTGGAGCTACATTTTTTTAGGGTAGTGAAATTGAAGTCTACGCTTCGCTCATCCAAAAATTGAGGAGACCTTCGAAATCTCTGAACTTAGATTGCCACGTTTTCGGGTACAATCGAAGAATTATATCTAATGAATATCGTACTTTTACGATTTTTCCGATTTTTAATGCGATATTTTTGTGACATTGGGCCGATTCTGACCAAGTGGTGGGACTACAACGTTAATATTGTTAACAATTAACAAGTAACGATAGAAACATTACAACAATCACCTACAATGCATTCAAAAAGCACTTGCACACTATGGGGGGTCAGTAAAATTGAAGTCTTCGCTTCGCTCATCCAATAATACCGTCATTCATTCATTCATCGTTCATTTTCAGTCAAAAACGTCAAACCATACAATTAAAAAAGTGATTCAGGACTATTGTGAAAAATATGACTTGGTTATTTCGAGCAAGTTCCCCATCGAGGGCTATTAAACAAAATATAAACCATTAAATGACCTATGTAATTATTGTTGACTCGTTTCTCGTTATCAATCATTTTCCTAAAATTAAAATTAGACTTTAAACGTGGTCCATGCTCGAAAAAAATGTAAAGAATGATTTGTAATATTTTAACATGCATTAACAATTATTAATGCAGATAAAATGAAATACAAATAAATGCTGATTACATGTTACGCAGTGTATTCCAGATGAATTGTGGACATTTTAAGAGTATTATTGGATGAGCGAAGTGAAGACTTCAATTTCACTGACCCACTAAAAAAATTAGCACGGGCGTTTTTTTTTGTTTGTTTGTTTTTTGTCTGTTTGTTCTTTCTTTACCGGGCAAACGGCATATGCGATCTTGATGAAAATTGCAGGGGACCTTCGGAAATTTTTAAAGCTAGACCTGCCACGTTCTTGGGTACAATCAAAGAAATATTTCTCACAAATATCGTACTTTTACGATTTTTTTCGATTTTAAGTGCGATATTTTCGTGACATTTTGGCCGATTCTGACCAAACGGGTGGGGCAACAACGTTCATATTTTACATGGACATTAAGATAATGGTAAATTATTGCTTTTTGAACGAAAAAATTGAAAAAGTTAGTCATAATTCATATAGTTAGTTATTGGGGTTAAATAAAGGTTTTAGTATATATATATAATATATTTATGTGTCTATAATAACAATTAACAAGTAAAAATAGAAACTTGACAACAATCACCTGCAATGCGTTCAAAAAGCACTTGCAAATTAAAGAGAACCCACGCAAAACTAAAAACTTGCAAAAGAACTCATCCATCAACGCCACTAAAAAAAGCGTTCGCGAAGCTTCCTAGTTAAAATGCTTGTTGTGCTTTGAATGTAATGTATTGAAAATCAGTTCTATGAGCGAGTGGGTAGACTCTAAATAGAAATTATTTTTTTTATTTTATTTTAATTTTAATTATTGGATGAGCGAAGCAAAGACCAATTTCACCGCCCCCCCAAAAAATTTAGCTCGGGTGTTTTTTTTGTTTGTTTTGTTGTTTTTTGCTTGTTTTTCTGTCTGTTTGTTCGCGCTCTACCGGGCAAACGGCATATGTGATCTTGATGAAAATTGGAGGGGACCTTCGAAATCTCTGAACTTAGACTTGCTGCGTTTGGAATCGAAAAATATTTCTCATGAAAATCGTACTTTTACGATTTTTTTCGTTTTTTTAGTGCAATATTTTCGTGACATTTGGGCCGATTGTGACCAAACGGATAGGGCTACAACGTTCATATTTCACATGGACATTAAGGTTTCTTTTTGCTTTTGCTTTTGAATGAAAAAGTTGAAAAAGTTAGCCAGAATCCATAGAAAAGAGGTTTAAATATGAGGTTTTTTAAGTTTATAACAACAATTTACAAGTAACAATAGAAATTTGACAACAATCACCAACAATGCATTGAAAAGGCACTTGATGAGGAAATAGATCCCACGCAAACTAAAAACTTACAAAAAGCTCATCCATCAACGCGTCGGGACTTTAGCGTTTTCCTAGTTTACTTACTCCGCTTGCAATGGGGTCACAATCGAAGTACGTGGCGAATATCAGCATGCCAGCGTAGACGGTCAGGAATACGACAAACGACCAACCAGTGCTGTTTATATACAGCATTCTGAAAGAGAAAGAAGTGTGACATTAACAGTTAATAAGACACATTTACAAACATAACATTGTGCTTTTAATATTTATTTCAAACTTGTCTTAACTACAGATCATTATTTTTTCTGCATATTTTATGTAATTGTATTTATTTAGTTGTCAGACCTTGTAAATAAGTTTTTATAACTGAATAGGATAGACGTTGGTTAAATAAATATATATCTTCACCCCATGTCCAACATTAAATCGTGTTGAAGGGAATGGGAGTAGAGCACTACTCCATTTCTTGGGCTAGCATTGTAGTTGCAGGCTAGCAGGCCTGACACAACAATACTATCACGTCTTTCTCAGACACCTCTTTCGCTACTGAGGGTCTGTTTAGTAGGTCCCACCCAATGTACACACATCTATAGATGTTAATTAAATAAATATATATCTTCACCCCATGTCCAACATTAAATCGTGTTGGAGGGAATGGGAGTAGAGCACTACTCAATTTCTTGGGCTAGCATTGTAGTTGCAGGCTAGCCAGGGCCCGGGCACAACACTACTATCTTCCACGTCCCTTTCCCCAGACACCTCCTCCGCTACTGAGGTCTGATTAGTAGGTCCCACCCAATCAACACACATATATAGTGCTAATTAAATAATATATATCTTTACCCATGTCCAACATTAAATCGTTTGAGGGAGGGGAGTGAGCACTACTCCATTTCTGGGCTAGCATGTATTGCCGGCTACCTAGGCCGGACACAACACTACTATCTTCCACGTCTTCCTCAGCCCCTCCTCCGCTACTGAGGGTCTGATTGTGGGGCCCCCCCCAATCAAAACATCTAAGATGCTAATTAAAATAAAAATATATCTTTACCCATGTCCAACATTAAACGTGTTGGGGGGGAGTAGGAGTGGAGCACTACTCCATTTCTTGGGCTAACATGTAGTTCCCGGCTACCCAGCCGGACACAACACTACATTTTCCCCACGTTTTCCCAAAAACCCCCTCCGCTATTTGGGGGGTCGTTTATAGTCCCCCCCAAATCTAACAATCTATAATGTAATTAAATAAATATATATTTTACCCCTTTTCCAAACATTAAACGTGTTGGAGGGGGGGGATGGGCACTACTCCTTTCTTGGGTAGCATTGATTTGCCGGCTCCTGGGCCCGGGGCACAACACTACTATCTTCCACGTCTTCCTCAGACACCTCCTCCGCTACTGGGGGCTTTTTAGTAGGTCCCACCCATCTACAACATCTATAGATTTTAATTAAATAAATACTTTACCCAGTCCAACATTAAATCGTGTTGGGGGAAGGGGGATGGAGCACTACTCCATTTTTTGGGCAGCTTTGTATTTGCCGGCCCCTGGGCCGGAACAAAAACTATCTTCCACGTTCCCCGACACCTCCTCCGCTACTGAGGGTCTGTTTAGTGGGGTCCCCCCCAATCTACACACATCTAGGGGAGTTAATTAAATACATATAACTTTCTCCATGCCCAAATTAAATCGTTTGGGAGGAATGGGAGTGGAGCACCTCCATTTCTTGGGCTAGCATTGATTTTCCCCGGCTAGCCGGGCCGACACAACACTACTATCTTCCATGTTTTTCCAAACCTCCTCCGCTACTGAGGGTCTGTTTAGTAGGTCCCTCCCAATTACACACATCAGGGATGTTAATTAAATACATATATATTTTTCCCCCATGTCCAACAAAAAATCGTGTTGGGGGGAGGGGGGTGGAGCCAACTCCATTTCTTGGTCTAACATTTTATTTTCCCGGCTACCTGGGCCGGACCAACACTATATTTCCACGTTTCCCTCAGACACCCCCCCGCTATGAGGGCTTTTTAGGGGTTTCCCCCCCAAAATCTACACACAGTATAGATTTTAATTAAAAAAATATAATCTTTACCCCATGCCCAACTTTAAAATCGTTTTGGGGGGAGGGGGAGTGGAGCACACTCCATTTTTGGGGCAGCATTTAGTTCCCGGCTAGCCAGGCCGGACACAACACTACTTCTTCCATCCCCTCAGACACCCCCTTCGATTTTTGGGGGCTGTTTAGTGGGCCCCCCACCCAATCTACACCATTTTGAGAGTTAATTAAAGAAAAAATATCTTTACCCATGTCCAACTTTAAATCGTGTTGGGGGGAGGGGATGGACCCACTCCCTTTTCTTGGGCTAGTTTGTATTTGCCGGCTAGCCAGGCCGGACAAAAACACTACTATTTTCCCACGTTTTCCTCAGAACCTCCTTCGATATTGAGGGTCTTTTTAGTGGGTCCCACCCATTCACACATTTGAATTTTAATTTAAAGAAATATATATCTTTCCCCCATGCCCCCAACTTTAAAATGTGTTGGGGGGAGTGGGAGTGGAGACTACTCCATTTTTTGGGCTAGATTGTAGTTGCCGGTAGCCAGGCCGGACACAACACACTATATTCCCTTTCCTCGGGACACCCCCCGCTACTGGGGGTTGTTTAGTAGGTCCCCCCAATCAACACACAATATAGATTTAATTAAAAAAAATTATTTTTACCCCATGTCCAACAAAAAAATGTGTTGGAGGGGGGGGAGTGGAGCACTACTCCATTTCTTGGTCTAGCATTGTAGTTGCTGGCAAGCCGGGCCGGACACAACACTACTATTTTCCCACGTTTTCCTCAGAACCCCTCCGCTACTGAGGGTCTGTTAGTAGGTCCACCCAATAAAAACACACATCTATAGATGTTAATTAAAAAAAATATATATATTTACCCCATGTCCAACATTAAATCGTGTTGGGGGGAGTGGGAGTGGAGCACTACTCCTTTTCTTGTTCTAGCATTGTAGTTGCCGGCTAGCCAGGCCGGACAAACAACTACTATCTTCCACGTCTTCCTCAGACACCCCTCCGCTACTGAGGGTCTGTTAGTAGGTCCCACCCAATCAACACACATCTATAGATGTTAATTAAAAAAAATATATATCTTTACCCATGTTCAACATTAAATCGTGTTGGAGGGAGGGGGAAAGTGGAGCACTACTCCATTTCTTGGGCTAGCTTTGTAGTTGCCGGCTAGCCAGGCCGGAAAACAACACTACTATCTTCCACGTCTTCCCTCAGACACCTCCCCCGCTACTGAGGGTCTGTTTAGTAGGTCCCACCCAACTACACACATCTATAGATGTTAATAAATAAATATAACTTTACCCCATGTCCAACATTAAATCGTGTTGGAGGGGGTGGGAGTGGAGCACTACTCCATTTCTTGGTCTAGCATTGTAGTTTGCCGGCTAACCAGGCCGGCCCACAACACTACTATCTTCCACGTCTTTCTCAGACACCTCTTTCGCTACTGAGGGTCTGTTTAGTAGGTCCCACCCAATCAACACACATCTATAGATGTTAATTAAATAAATATATATCTTTACCCCATGTCCAACATTAAATCGTGTTGGAGGGAGTGGGAGTGGAGCACTACTCCATTTTTTGGGGCTAGCTTTGTAGTTGCCGGCTAGCCAGGCCGGACACAAACACTACTATTTTCCCCACGTCTTTCTCAGACACCTCTTTCGCTACTGAGGGTCTGTTTAGTGGGTCCCACCCAATAAACACACATCTAAGATGTTAATTAAATAAATATATACTTTACCCCATGTCCAACATTAAATCGTGTTGGAGGGATTTGGGAGTGGAGCATTTACTCATTTTTTGGGGCTAGCATTGTAGTTGCCGGCTACCCGGGCCGGACAAAACACTACTATTTTCCACGTTTTCCTCGACACCCCCTCCGTACTGGGGGGTTTTTTTTAGAGGCCCCACCCAATCAAAAACACTCTAAGAGTTAATTAAAAAATATATACTTTCCCCCATGCCAACATTAAACGTGTTGGAGGGAGGGGGAAAGTGGAGCACTATCCTTTTCTTGGTCTAGCTTTGAGTTCCCGGGCTAGCCGGGCCGGAAAAAACATACTATTTTCCACGTTTTCCTCAGACACCCCCCGCTACGAGGGTTTTTTAGTAGGCCCCCACCCAATCTACACATCTATAGAGTTAAATATCTTTGGCCCCACCTTTCTACGATTTTCCTACAGTCTTTGTTCCACTTCTTGCAGTAATTACCTTTTCAACCTTAATCTGACTTTTGGGTTTTATAATAAATACATAAATTGGAAAAATAGAAATTTTCTTTCGGTCATAAAAAAATCCGCATTATGAAACTTACTTTAATATAGTAAAAAAAAAACCCTACATGGCAGTCTTACACTGTCGATATTTTTAATATTTATTGTTAATAGCCAGGATAAGTTCCGAAAAGGTAAATTTTTTAACTTTTAACAAAACCAAAATACTGAAAATCAATAAATGTTGTAATTTTTAAAAAAGTGTAACTGTGGGAGGCCTTATTTCTCAAAAATTCGAAACGTCTGTGGGTCAGCGGTCGAGAGAACAGAATTGTTAAAAAACGCATGCCATAAAAAACCTTTTTTAAATATAGACATGCACAGTCTACTTTCTACAACCCCCTTTAAAAAACACACCATATAAAATAAACTTAAAAAATGTTTTAAAGATATAACATAATAAGTCATTTAAAAACGAAAAAAAAAAAAATTTTGTGCTAGTGACAATTCTAACGAAAGTGCTATTGTTAAGGAAAATATTTAAATTATTTATTTTTTTTGACTTAATGGAAAAACTGTTGGCGGGAGGGCCCCCCAAGGACCGACTTGAATTTGTAGATGAAAATGGAAGTTTAGTTAATCGGAAAAACGAAAAAAATCGTCAATGAAAAAAATAACAAAAACCCCTTTTAAAAATCATTTTGTAGAAAAAGGGTGAAAAGAAACAACTTTTAATAAATCCCTAATATTTAATTTTGAATATGACTTGTTTGGGGGGAATTTAAAATGGCATGCACTTTTTCCCGAGGTAGACCGTAAAAAAAAAATAAAAGATACAATAATATATTAATAAAATTAATATTATTTTGTCCCTTTTTCATTCTGAAAATTTTCGACATCTTAGTGAATTTTTTTGAAATCAATTTAGTTTGGGTTTTGCCCATAAATGACAAGATTTTTTAAGCGACATGTTTTTTTTTCCCCCTCAATTACAGTCATGACGGCATGAAAAAAATTTTAAAACTTTAACCATATGTATTTTAAATTTAGTTTTACCTTCTCGCCGAGCCAACAGATTTCACGGAGAGGTATCTTTGGATGTGAAGTTGATTGGCGCCAAAAGTGGAGATGTGCAAACATGCAGCACCGAGTACAGTGCCCCACACTGTGTAGATGTCGGTAGGGTCTGGGCTAAAACTGGAACAATTTAAACACTCACTTTATGTTTTGAGTTAAATGTGAACTACTAGAACCTTTTTGTTGTAATACACATGGGTTTAGTTAATACATCTAAAGTTTTTGGCATTAGGGTTTTTTGGTGCTAAATTGGGTTTGAACAAATTTTTAGTAAAACCTAGACGGGGTTTTAAAATGGAACAAATTTTAAACCCCTTACTTTATGTTCCTATTGCTCGTACAAACAGGGTATAATTTTTTTTTTTTATTTTTGGGTTTTGGGGCCAAATTTTTTCTTTGCGGATAAAATCCACCGCCATTTGAGGACCTGAATCATTTTTTTGGGAAAAATATTGAAAAAATTTTGGGAACAAAAAATATACTGCTTCCCCGATAGATTTGGTTACTTCAGGTGGCTGCATAGTGCGAAACCCCGTGCGATTTTCGTTGCCATGGTAAAAATTTTTTTGTTTATAAGTAATTTTCCCTCTACACTACTATCGGATCAAAATAAAAAATTAACAATTCGGACGGACGGATATTCAAAGATTTGGGCCCCCAAGTTTTTTTCGCCCTTTTGTTAAAAAAAAAAAAAATTTTGATTAACTTTAAAGAACTTTTTTAAATTTTTTAACGATTTTTCCCAAAAAATGGGATTTTTCGGGAACGAAGCTGGGTGGTCAAAATTTCAACTCGATCCTAGCCTCTTTCGAACGTTATGGCGAGGGGAAAATACAAAAAAAAAAAGCAAAAAACAAAACCAGGACATTTTTGCCGGCAGAGTCAAATGGAAACGCTCTCTTCGCCGCTAATTAACCATTAGAAGTGCCCAAGCAATTCCCCAATTAAGGGTTTTGTGGAAAAGAAAAAAGATGCTTTTAAAATACTAAATTTAAAAAAAAGAAAAGCTAAAACCCTTTTGCTAAAAAAGTAAATTTTCTAACCAGAGAATTTATCTCTGGAGTTTAAATTTAATTAAACGAAAAGAAATACAAAACAAAATATATTTCTTTAAAAAATCAGTTCTTCCCATGCCTTATTTCGCTCCCAAACTACATTGAAACCACCCATACGACGTTCCCTTTGATTAGTACGGCCAGATGGGGGTGAAGAAAAAAGACTTGGAAAAAAGTCAGTCCAGACCCCGGCTTTTTTTAAACCCCCCTGAAACAAAAAAAAAATACAATTTTAAAAAAATAAGGGGGTTTAGACGTGTACGTATTTTGATAGGAAAAAGCCCCCAGGGAGCGTTGATAGCGGCACGTGCTATAGCTAGCCCTCATTTCACATTTTTTTAAATTTTTAAAAAAGCGACGTTCTTTGTCCACGGGGCCATGTTTCCAATTTTATTTTTATTGCCAGGTATTTGGGTTAAACCCGTGAGTAAACCTTTGCTTTGTGGGATAAAATCCACCGCCATCTAGAGGACCTTGACACATTTCCTTGGGAAAACTAAACTCTTTTGGTTACAAATAATACACTGCTTCCTCGATAGTATTTTGATTATTTTCTAGTTGGCAGTGCATAGTGCACCTCGTGCGACTTTCCGTTCCCAGGTAACGGTTTACTTTGTTATAAGTAATTTCCATCTACAATATTTATCGGATCAAAATAAAATTAAAACATATTCGTGACCGGACGGACATTTAAATGATTTGGCCACCTCAGTTTTTGTCCCCGTTTAGTTTGAAAAAAAACTTTCGATTAATTATGTAACTTTTTAACTTTTTGAACGATTTTGCCACAAAATTTAATGGCATTCAATCGAGAACAAAGCTTGCGGATGGTCCAAAATTTCAACTCGATCCGAGCCTCCGTTCGAACGTTATGGCGAGACATACAAAAAAAAAGGGGCTAGTGACTATTTTTTCCGGCAGAGTCAAAGGGAAAAACGCTCGCTTCGCTCGCTTTTAAAAATAATAATTGGCGGAATGAAAGAGGAACTATGTTAATGGGCACGGAACGTAACCTCATAATCACAAATTGAATTCAAATTTTCGTACTGAGATTCTCAACTAAAATATTGAAAACGTTTTTGGGAACTTTTCCTGCTTCCAGTTGTCGTCCAATCGATTTGCAATTTTGCGTAACTGTCAAGAAAGCATATGGTCACTCTGCTAGTCAAAGATTACTAAACATTATTACGCAATACACTCAAATAAATTCTGAAATTTTCAATTTTTGATGTTTTTGTTTTTTTAAAGATTTTTTAAAATGTTTTTCAAATGTGCCTCTACACAAGACTGTACATGACCATAACATATGTGCGAAGGCTGGTAACAATCTGATAAAAACTGGCTTCAGGAAGAGTTCCAGAAAATACATTGGTGTTGCACACATCCTCAACAATGTTTGTACACACCTTTATTTATTTGACTCATGAAGGGCAGTGTCACCAAAAAGAAACTCGTCATATTTGTAGATTATTTTATTCAGTTTTTGTGGTCGGACAAAAAAGTATTCGCTACGTAAAAATGTATTACGTACTTACAATGGTTGTGTAGAAAATAACGACAATGTACATCACGGAAACCACCACATTAATATCCAGCCCAGTAACTGAAAAGAATACAATAATAAAATATAAAAAAAACTTTGGAATACAAACTGATACTTCGAAGTCATTAGTTTCTAAAACTGACAGTTACAAGTAACACGATGCTGTAGCCTACGTAAAATAGAAGAATGTTTATTTTAAATGCTTGATTTAATCTTTTAATTAAATTTCAGCGTGTGTAGCAACTATTTTGTTTTCCACCAGAAGCCAAATGGGTGGGCGGGATGGTGGCCGACAATATAATGATATATTCTAAACTATGACAATATAAGGTATATAATACAATGTTTAAAATTTATTTTCTCAATAGTACGCATCAGCATGGGAAACCTTATATTAAGTTTTCTTTATTTTCTTTCTCCATTTTCCCATTATTTTGATTCAATTGAATCATTTTATTTTACCTTTTTATATACTATTAATACATAAAATATAGTGAACAATTTTGAACATGCTATCAAAAAATCCTGATACACATTTTAGTTATGAATTTCAACCAAGTTATAACATTGTGAATGATTATATAGACAATAGTGGTCCTATGCATAATTTGGTGGTTGCAGGCCCATGGTATGAGTGAGCCGTCTAAAGTCTGCATTAACTGCGCATGTACGCTACGTTGCAAAGCATTACGGGAGAAAGGGCATTTACACGCTAAAAGCCTTCCTTGTAAAAGCCCTTCCCTTATGCTTGGGCGCGTGGTGGACTGCTCGGACTGTACTGGAAACGCAGTGCGCCACACACCCGAGCATATGGCATTTAGCGTGTAAATGCCCTTGCTCCCGTAGTGCTTTGCGCGCGCGATATAGAAGGCGCTGGTGATTTTGATAATCGTCTATCAAATGAACTTGCATTGGATAATTCAGAAAATTACCTTGGAACATTGCTAGTGCTGGAGCGTAAAGCACCAGAGCCAGGAAAAACAGAATTTGTAGTGAAAACAGCGTCGAAGCCAGCAGTTGAAGACGTCGGTTGAATCTTCTGCCAAAATACTCGTAAGCAGAGGTGACCTTCAAGTTGATGAAGAATGGAATGAACACGTATCCAATGATGGGGATGACTAGAAAGCAGGACAAGCCAAACAACCAAAGTTGAGGCCCGTACAGATACACTTGAGAGGGCTGGCCCATCAGGGTTATAGACGAGAGGAAGCTGGAACAGAACATCATTAACTGTTAATTATTGATGTATTAAAGTATTTATTAATTCAATTACTAATTAATTAATTTCCTAATGAATTATTATTAATTTATTATTTTTAGTGTGTACCGGTTTTTAAGATTAATTATTAGAAGCGCTCAAATACAGCAATGCTGCCTGCCATTTTACATTGAGGAAGCCCTAATATAAATTTAAAAACATATTACGCATAATTAAAAAACATAGTACAACATACAAATTTCAATAAACATTCAATAAATGTTCATGAATCGTAAACCGATATTTTAAAAGTCAATTAAGTTTTTAAAAATAATTACAATGACATATGTGATGATGAGATGATGAATATGTGAATTACATTGTGGCAAATACCTAACAATATCGACTAACAAAAATGTACGAATTATCAATTTCCCGTAGGAATACATGGACCTCAGGTGACTAAATAGTACTTTTAGAGTTTCAACAATTGTGAATTAAGCGAATGTCCGAGGGATGTTTACAATAATGTATAATTCATTTTTCAATTTGTCATGACATTTGCATTGCCGACTAAAAAAAACCTCCGGAAAAACCTTTTAGTCAGGATTGCCGGTGAAGGGTACTCCCTAATACTAACCCATAATAACCATATAGTTAGTCCCCTAGTTAAACTAATATGTACTGTACAGCGGATATCCTAACAAAAAATAAAACTCTATGTAGAGCGAATCGTCTAGAAAACATTCTCCATCTATTATGTACATGGTGTGTGTATAGTCACGCAAACTTTATCTTACTTGATGGGTTATGTAACACCTTTTATCGCATAACGAAAGCTAAGAAAGTAATAAACGAGTTCATAACTTAATTGGCCTACAAAAAGTTTAATATATTTACAGTGTGTAGATAAAACTTCCTTATTGTCTTTATCACTGACAATCGACAAAGAAACAATGTTACATTTCAAATATCACTATGCAATTATTGTAACGAAAACTAATTGCAATTATAAATAATCGATCCGGACATTTCGTTGCATTGAATTTAGCTACTACATAAACAACAAAAACAGTCACATTAGGGATCGCAATTTATAATTTTAAAATAACGCCCCAATGAAAATAAACTTTAAAAAATTAACGCAATAATTTATCGTCAAGATTTCATAGTTAGTTAATTTAAATAAGTGGTGTTTTAAGTTTAAGGGCACACAACACTAAGGTTATTAGTGCCCGATGATAATTATTACTTTCAAAATAATGGGGCTTGTGCACGACTTGGCCATAACGTGTCTCTGGTAAGACTGTATAAATCATAGGCACCGTAGATGTTGCTGTTGCTAGTTATACATAATAAATAAACTTCTAAACACTTTAAAGAATATAAATAGAAATATTTATTAAGAGATAAATTACTAGAGGCCATACGCCTGCAAAAGTTGGAAACAAAGTCAACAATGTAAATAAGAACAAAAATGATTTGTAAATCAAGTACACTGCCAGTTGGAAGCAATAACAAACAAATAAATATAAAGCAAGACTAAACATACCGGCCCCCTTGAAAGGCTGGGCTTTCAACACTGATTAACACTGGGGTAGTAGGCACACTTTCGTTATGGGCTGTTTGCAGGTCTGGTGCTCGCAGCAGTTTATACAATTCATTTAGTTGGTGGGCTGCACCTTGGAAAATAGTTCCAATGTCGGATTGTATCCTTGAGGGTTTGCCTCTGCGAGCAATGAATCGCCTAAGAGCAGCTATGAACGCATCTGTTGTTAGGTTTGTAACAACTTCCAAGTGAACAGCCTTGGTCGCTAGACATACAAACACGGCTATATACCCTTTGTTGTGGTCTTGCTGCGAGGTGTTCCAAACTTTAAGGTGACAGGTCCAGCATAATCAACACCAACATTGCAAAACGGTCGAGTGGGTTGGATTCTCTGTGCTGGTAGTTCACCCATTAACTGCTGAGAAGCTTGTGCTTTAAGTCGGAAGCACCTGGTGCACCGATGAATCATCTTTCTCACCAGTCTTTTGATCGATGGGATCCAAAATCTCTGGCGGATTGAAGAGATCAGCAGTTGCGGTCCAGCATGTAGTAACTTGAAGTGTTCATTGTTCAGGATCAGGTTGGTAAGATGATGATCTGCTGGTAAGATCAATTGGTGAATTGCATCATAGGGGAGTGATGCCTTTTGGAGTCGACCGCCAACTCGTAGTAGCCCATGCTGATCTATGAATGGAGTCAAACTCTTTACTTTACTCTTTGGCGAAATGGTTTGATTGTTAGATAGACTTGCTAGTTCCTTATTATATGAAATAGATTGTACAAATTTTACACATGTTAGAAGGCTGTCTTCCATCTCTTTGGCTGTGAGCGCTGAAAGTTGCCGTTCTTCCTTTGCTAATCTGGTATTCTTGATGAATCTTCTGCAATAGGCAGTAACTCTAACCAGTTTGGTCAGCTTAGAGTACCTTTGTGTCCAGTCCTCTGGCACTGTTTTTGTTGCAACAAAAGATTCTCTGGCTTCCGCACTGTCAGGAGACGGCACAAGGTTGATATCTAGCTGGGGCCACAATAATGGTTCTTGAATTAACCATTCAGGTCCGTGCCACCAAAGTTAACATGACTTCAGGGTAGTGGCGTCGACACCTCTGGACACGAGATCTGCTGGATTGCATGCAGATGGCACATGTTTCCAGTGTGCACTAGCTGTGAGTTCTTGGATGGTAGCAACACGGTTGCCTACAAACGTTTTCCATCTTGATGAACTGCCTGAAAGCCAGTGCAATACCAATGTGGAGTCTGTCCACAGGATGGTTTCACTAACAAGTAGATTTAGTGCAGGGATTGCCTTGTCACATAAATGAGCTAGAAGGAGAGCGCCACACAACTCCAACCTAGGTAGAGTTGTTCTCTTAACAGGTGCTACCTTGGACTTTGAACACAACAGGTTAGATGCAGTTTCACCTGTGGCATATGTAGCCCGTACATAAAGGCATGCACCATAAGCCCGTTCACTGCTGTCGCAAAAGCCATGGATTTGTACGTCCACGGGCGTCATGGACATACAGTGGGGTACACCACCCGTATTGCAATGTGTAATGTCCACTGAGGCATTTGTGGGAACATCACATCTGAGTACATTGCGTGGGATATTGATGTCACTGAGCAATGGAATTTGCTCACAAAGGTGTTGCCAATCTGCTTGCAGGTTTGCTGCAAGTGGTTCATCCCATCCTATTCCTTCTTGCCACAGGGTTTGCATGAATATTTTGTAACTAATTACAATGGGACTGACTAGACCAAGAGGATCAAATATCGATGCAATAGTAGACAATACACTTCTTTTTCTCATATGAGACAGAAGAATATCTTTATGATTTGAGTTATCAATGGAGAAAGAAGATTTGCCACTCTTTACTTGAAATTGATCAGACTTCGGGTCCCAAATTAATCCTAGTGTACTTATATTTTCATTACAGTCTAGAGAGAGGAGTCCTTTGTGTTCTTGCAGTTCTTCTGGAATCACTGCAAGAAGTTCTGTAGAGTTGGAGGACCATTTCCGTAACGGAAAACATGCTTGCTTGAGCAAAGTAGAGACTTCTGTGTAAATATGTTGTGCTTCTTCAACAGTTGAGCAGCCAGTCAACAGATCATCAACATAGAAGTCTTCCTTGATTATCTTTGCGCTTTGTGGAGCACTTACTTCATTATCAATGGCCACCTGTTTCAAGCATCTTGTTGCAAGAAATGGAGCACTTGAGGTTCCATAAGTAACCGTTTTGAGCTTAAATGTCTGCAATTCTTCTTCAGGAGATTGTCGCCAAAAAATTCTTTGCAGATTTTGGTCTTCGGGATGCACCAAAATTTGTCTGTACATTTTAGCAACGTCCGCAACAATTCCTATGTTGTGTGTTCGGAATCGTAGCACAATGGAATGCAAATCTTGTTGGACAGTAGGTCCTGTATGCAAGATATCATTTAATGATATGCCGTTTGTGGACTTAGCACTTGCATCAAACACTACACGAGTAGATGTAGTAGTAGAAGTCTTGAACACTGGGTGATGTGGAAGATAAAAGCAAGCATCTTTAATTTCAACAGCATCACTTGTTACTTGATCCATGTGTTCCATTGTTTGATACTCATCCATAAAGGTATTGTATTTGGCTTTTAGATCATGGTTTTTGGCTAGACGCTTTTCAATTTGATTTCGTCGACGTTCTGCAATGCACTTGGAATTTCCAAGAACTTTTGGATCAATCTTCGTTGGAAGTTTGACAACGAATCTTCCATCTGGTTGTCGAGAAGTGTTCTCAGAGAAGTGTTTCTCGCACTGTCGTTCCACCGGAGACATAACAGGTTGATCGAGGCAAATAGATTCGATTTTCCAGAAGCGTTGAAGTTGATTATCTAGTGAATCCTGATTGCGCACAAAGTAAACGTGGTGAGTTGATTGAGCTGACAAATTGATAGGTGTTTTGCCAGCAATCGTCCAGCCAAGTTCAGTGTTTTGCAATACTGGGTAAGTTCCAGTTTTTGTCATTTTCTCGGGGCGCAAGGTTTCATAGAAGACGTGTGCTCCTATGAGAAGATCAATAGGACCAGGTTGGTTGAACTGTTCATCAGCCAGCATCATATCGTTAGGAATTCCCCAACTATCGCAATTCATAAAAGTAGATGGCATTGTGCCCGTTATGCGGGGAAGAACCGCACAGTCAATTGTAGTAGTATAATCGCTGACCCTTGACTTCAAGTTTAGCGAAACTGTGTGGGAAGTTTCAGCATTAACCTCGTTTATGCCTTGGATTGGAATGTGCTGTTTTGATTTCTTCAGTTGTAGCTTCTGCACTAATGATTCCGTGACAAAGTTATCCTGAGATGCAGAATCAAGCAGTGCTCTGCAATGAACGTATTGTCCATACTTGTTTTTCACGGTTACCACCGCTGTTCCTAATAAAACCTGAGATTGAACCTTATCGTTGAAGGTACAGTAAGTCTTGTGAGCGACAGATTGAACTTCTTGAGTTGAAGCTTGTGTGGAGTGCACACTGTTATCAGATGTGGATTGCGATGTCTGAGAATCTAAGTGTAGCATGGTGTGATGCCTTTTATTACACGTGTGGCAGCGATGTGTAGAACGCTCATGATTAATAGAAAATGGTATGAGGCAATTATAACATAACTTGTGTTGTTTCACAAGCGTGTAGCGCTGCTGAGGACTCATGTTCGCAAACTTTGCACATCTATACAATGCATTAGTTTCTGAACAGAGAATACATTGGCTGTTGAAAGCTATGTAAGAATGTTGTGACTTGCTTGTAGGTTTAATATTCAAGTTTGATTTGTTCTGAGATTTGGCTTCAGTGGATGTAAATATGCCTATGCTTTTAAGTGCCTTGCATTTCCTTTCCAAGAAGTAAATCAAAGACTCAAACGATGGCATTTCGTCTAATTCTGAATGCATTTCCCACTCCTTACGGGTCTCAGTGTCAATGCTTTCATAAATAATCTGATTTATCAATACTTCATGTAATGGAATATTGAATTCTAAAGCATTTAAAGCATGCACATTTGTTTGAACATGATTTATAAGGCTTCGAAGATTTGCTCCAGTACCCTTAGTTATTGAGGGCACATGCAGTAATTGTCTGACATGTGTTTGTGCTATTAACTTGGTGTTATGATACCTGCGTGTGACCAGTTGCCACGCTATTTGAAAGTTGTCATTAGTAATCGGCAGATTTTGCACCAGTTGATGTGGTTCTCCTTGGAGAGACGACAGTAAATAGTGGAATTTTTAATGCTTGACAATTGAGGATTGTTTACTATCAAGGCTTCAAATGTGTCCTTGAAATGTAGCCATAGTTCCACATTTCCTAAGAATTTAGGTAGATTTATTGTGGGTAGCTTTATTTGTAAGCTGTGCCCATTGTGTGAGACGCCTGAGGTAGGCCTAGACCCAACAGCTGGTTCTAGTCCATGTTGATTTAAATCAACGGGGGGTAGTTCCAAAAACCTTAAGTATTTTGCTTGGACTCTGTAAAACTGACTTTCAAAAACTTCTCTTTCAATTGCATGATCCTGTTCGTCGTCCTCAAATGCGAGTTCTTCTTGATAAGAAAGATAACTTTTCCAAATATCTTCTAATTTAGCGTTTCTCACCTTCAATTCTAGTATGTCATGTATTGAGACATCGAATGAATCAATAAAAGTTTGTAATCTTGTAAGGGCTGCTTTGCAAGATGTTCTTTTTTTAAAGAGTAATTTCTTTTTATCTACATCCATAATGAGTAATAAGTTCTAGTTATATTTGGAAGGAATGCTTACCAAATTGAAGTGAAGAATGTCTATTTGACTCAGGTAATGCCTGGCGTCGAATCCTAGACTTCTAAACGAACCAGCAAAGCACAGTCTGATGCGGCCCGGTGAGGTCCAAAATTATGTGCACGACTTGGCCATAACGTGTCTCTGGTAAGACTGTATAAATCATAGGCACCGTAGATGTTGCTGTTGCTAGTTATACATAGTAAATAAACTTCTAAACACTTTAAAGAATATAAATAGAAATATTTATTAAGAAAGAAATTACTAGAGGCCATAGGCCTGCAAAAGTTGGAAACAAAGTCAACAATGTAAATAAGAACAAAAATGATTTGTAAATCAAGTACACTGCCAGTTGGAAGCAATAACAAACAAATAAATATAAAGCAAGACTAAACAGGGCTAAAGGGGCAAAGCGGGGCAACACGTTAAGGGCAGGCCTGTGCTGGTCAGATCCTGCAGACATAGGCAAGGGGCCAGGGTTGGGAGCTTGGCCTGGGTCGGTGTGGGGGAGGGGCATGTGACCTGTGATGAAATCAGGCCGGGGGCAGGCAAGGGGAGAGTATGGGGAGGGCAGGGGTTGGGGGTATCTCCACGTCGTCGTCGTCGTCGTCGGGGAGGTAGTCAAAGGGTCAAACCTTGCGAGCATGGATATGGCAACAGGTAGTGTTCCCAGCTGTCCGTTAGCCGTGAGGAACTCCTTGGTTGCAGTCTGTCCCTCTGGGCTCGGCCTCTTCTTGCCCCAGCTGAACCCGTGGTAGACTCCAATAGCTGCGGACACTGCCAGCATTAACCCGAACACCAGGTAGTCGGCCCAGCTGAAGACACGGGACCCACTGACGGCAGCACCGGCTACAGCTAGGAGAGCCATCGTGGAAGGTTAACCTAAAACAATAATATCAAAACTTCAAGCACATTAACATTTCAAGCGACGTAAAATTACAACATGATGCATTGAAAAACTTGTACCCATGCTTGTAAGAATTAATTAGGTGATATTTTAAATCTAAATATGTAAAAATGTTGTTTTAAAAAGGTTCCTGAGTTTGCCTTAAAGTTGGTTAGGAAAAACCATAAATATATAATGATAGTTGCAGTTTTAACCGACTTCCACATCTTAAGGAAACTATAGGCTTATATACCATCAACTTTAAGCATTTTTTTTTTGCTTTGGAATAATAAGTTAAATTTAAAACTCGATTTGTCACATTATCCTGAAATTGGGCTGCTCAACTTTATAAACATTTATAGCTTTACAGTTAAGTTTGAGTAGAATAAGTTTGCCTTTACTTTTGCTTTTTACACAGTAAAAGGTATATTTACCCTTAAAAGTAGAATTATAGAATTATTATGTGTCTACAGCGGAGAACGCATTTACACCATTAAATGGTGGTGTGGGTTAAGGGGGCTTTGGGCTTTGAGCTGTTGGTAAAGATGTTAGCATGAAGCTGGAAGGGCTGAGTCATTTCAAATGACGGGTTCGGGTACCTATAGCCCTAGCATTCCATTCAGCTAAACATGGCTGCCAAAAACTTTTAGACAGTACCAAAAAGTTCCAGTAAATTCATCAGGACTGTTCCTGACTGTCCTGACTGTTCCTGATTCCTGATTTCGTGAACTCAGTACATTCTGCCATGTTTTATTTACGCAAGATATCATTTCAGAGCACCCATAAAGCCGTCTTAGGTTCGGAACTAGTGTCTACAGCTTCAATATCTTATCAAACATCGCTGACCTAGTTCGTACACGCGCGTATCTCTAGTTCTTAATGATGTATATGTTAAGTATTAGAATATGTCGGTGATCTTAAGAGGGGTCGCTGAGGCTGGCGCGTAGACGAGTTTAAGCGCTCAACTTTCTGAATTTTCCGAGTAAACGGTTAATGACATTGGTATCATATTTCACACGAAATTTAATTAATAATCAATAACCAGTACGCATATTTCTAAATTAAATAATTGATTTTGAATAAAAAAATCGTGATATCTCTCTAATTTACTCAATTTTGGTTATTTTCTGGAATTTAATTAAAGTGTACAGATTTTTCATCGCAAATTTTCATCGCAGGTCAGTTTGGTTTTATTAAGTTAAACAGTTTGATGGTAATTTCTTCAATTGACATCCATGTTTTTGGATTTCCCACTTTTTCATACTTTGGACTTTTTGCTTACTTTTTGCTACCATATAAAAGTAGGCTACTTTATTAACATCCATGCAAAATTTATTAATGATATTACCGACCGTTCAGCAAAAATCATCAACACCAGAGTACACGCATTTAAGTTGGGCCAAGCTCAGCGCCCCCTCTTAAAGAAATACCTTGATTAAACAATGGAAACCGATAGATAAACTATCATACGGATTGACCGATGTTTATCGACAGTGTTGCATCGAGCGCTAAGCGTTTGACTCTGATTCGGGAGGTCCCGGGTTCGAATCCCGTCGTGACCGACAATCCTGACTGAAGGTACATTAGAATTGAGTCCTGTTAAACAGCTCTCGGACATCCCTTTACAAGTGCCCTGTCCGCAACATACATTGTTCGTCTGAAGAGGGACATACATTGCTTCCTATAACAGGTTTAATTCCCTTGGTAGCAATTTAAAAAGAACGCAACATCGCTTATCGTATAGTTTTCTTAGCTTTGACTCTACACATAGTACGATGTGAAATAATATTTACTACAAACCATAAATTACAAAGTGTAGGCCAACGTCGACCGGGACTGAAACCCGGGTGCCTGAAAACTTTATCGTGCCATTATTTACTTCATTTACTTCCCGGTATAGCACAATGTAATCAACAAATGTATACTGTTTAAAAAATAAGCTTTTTAACATAAGAAGACATAAGACATAAACATAAGAATAATTTCGTTTTCTGAAAAACCACTTTTCTCTAAACACGCGGAAATTAATTCATAATATAAGAATACGTTTTTCACTTGCTAAAGGTATAAACATTAACTGAAATTGCAGTATCGTCGAGAGTTTTAATATATTGCGAATACATTGGCAGTTTGAAAACCAGATGTATAGTCATTCCCGTAAATATAGGTTCGCCGAGATCGAAAACAGTTTCGAAGTGTAGACATAAAGTTTAGATAATTCAAAACGTTTTAAAATGTATTTTAAATGCCCCATACATAATCATCCAATTCCACTACTGAAGTGTTTCGCAACTAACAACACACACACACACAATCCTACTCACTTTCTAAACAAATCGCTACTACGAAACTATAATCTTAAAATATTATAGAATTCATCATAAGATACTTATAAAGTAATTAGGTAATCGATTCATCAATTTGTAGATTCAAAATATAATATAGATAACAGATCCATTATAATTCGATTTTGTCTATTTTCGGCAGCAACACTAACTGCCAACATTTTATAGAAATACTAGTGTATGTGTTGTCAGAACTATTTGCAAGTCGACGTTATAGAAAAAATATTGCATTAATAAAGTAAACTTAAGGGGAATCCCTAGACCCAAATATGATTTCTTAAGAATGCAGTAAAGACGTCTGAAAAGTAAGTAGAATGTAAGAGGGGCTTAATAAAAGAGCGGATTATTTTTTGGAAATTTTTTTGACGGGACATAACCTCAGAATCAACAATTGTATTCAAATTACTGGAATCAGTTGCTCAAGTTCAAAATTGAATTTTTAGCAGTTTTTTTTTGTATATTATTTCTACACTCCTTTATCTACAACCTAAATAAAAGGATTTTTGGATTTATATGGTTTGTTGCGTTGCACAATTTTTTTCTCCTGCCGGTACAATTTCAAATTTTGTACCGTTTAACGGAAAAAATCGTGCAACGCCTGAAACTATATAAAACCAATAATACTTATATTTAGGTTGTAGATAAAGGAGTGTAGAAATAATATACAAAAAACCGCTGCTAAAAATTCAATTTTGAAATTGAGCAACTGATTCCAGTAATTTGAATACAATTGTTGATTCTGAGGTTATGTCCCGTCAAAAAAATTTCAAAAAAATAATCCGCTCTTTTATTAAGCCCCTCTTACATTCTACTTACTTTTCAGACGTCTTTACGGCATTCTTTAGAAATCATATTTGGGTCTAGGGATTCCCCTTAAATAATATTACTTCAATTGATAATTTTTGCAATTTCCATTAGGTATCCAGAAGTTGAGCCAATCCAGCTTTTCTGTGGAGTTCCATGCGATATCAGATGTCATTAAGTTTTACTGTATCGAGGCGAGAATCCAGAAACTTAAAACTAAAAGATACCCGACTCTGAGCATCCAACAACAAATATCATTCGCTTAGCTAAATGATCAAAATATCATTGGTTGATAATTGGATAACAAGAGTATTGACATTGTTATTCACGTTCATTAATTGGTTTGGATATTTTCTCTCTGTTGTCTCGAATAGTATTATGGCATTAAATTCTGATATGCTAACTATAGTGTATAATAATATCTTCTCTTGTAGACCAAGGATGTTTACGAGTTTTTTCCTAACAAACTTTGGGGCAATGCTAAGTGAGGCCCGGGATTACTTTTTTATCATCTTGCTCAACATCATCAGCCAGCGATTTAGCCGCGGTCGTTTAACCAGTTCCCACTCGAACACTGAAGTTAAGCAACATCGGGCGTGGTCAGGGGTTGAGTGGGTCGCCGCTCTGCCCTGAAACACACGTATATCGCTGGCTAGAGCAGACTAGGGTTCGTAAGCTTGTGTGACAGCTTCGTTCTCCTTGGCGCCGTCTGCTCGGCAGTCCGGGTTAGTGGAGGAACCTATATGACTGTCAAAAGTTACACCGTCCTTTCGGATGGGACGTAAAGCCGTTGGTCCCCTTGGTACTTTTCGGTAGGAGTAGGCTATGGGCCGGTACCGGGTTTCCCCTCCTCCCCTCTCTATTAAATTTGCACTAGTGGGCTACATTGCCTGTTGCAAATAGAGACATAATAATAATAATAATAATAATAACGGTAACATAATTATTGTAAATACGTATTTTCGATTTTTAGGACCAGTTACGACTGAACCGATTCCAAAACAAAACTATAATGTAGGCCTATATTTGAAAATCGTATAAAAACAGAAACGTGTATAGAGAGGTAAGAGGTAAAAAATTAGCTCTTTCGTAATTTAAAAAAAAAAATTGGGTGGGGTGGGGGGAGGATTGGAGCGAGTTAGCAATGCCCCAAAGTTAGTTTAATAAAAAAAATGTTGAATAAACTTTGGACTACAAGAGAAGATATTACGATACCAGTTAACATTCTATAAGCATGAGAAGAATCCACTTAGCCTATTAATGCATAATAATAATAAATAATAAAAAAATAAATAAATAAAATAAATAAATAAATAATAAATAAATAATAATAATTATAATTATATGCAGAGTGAGAGCAAAAACTTGGTAAATGGAAAATTGCTTCAGATGACACGCTAAATTGTTTAAATATTTTATACAGCTGGAAAGAGTTTAAATTGATATCAAGTATATCCACCAAAGGAAATGTAAATGATCTTTTCGTATTTTAAATCAGAACTGCTCCTGTTGAGAATCGAACCCAGACACATAGTCAAAGAACCCGCGGGTATTGTTGGTATTAGCTACAATTGATTTCAACTCAATTAATAATATCCATGATATACTTGCGACATTATTATTTGTTTGACACATCAATAAATATATAAAACGTCCAACTTAGCTTCTAAGGAAATTCTTCAGCAAAATGCGCTCACTCAAGTGTGTTAATGATTTCTGCTGAACGGTTTATGATATAGGCCTAATAATCAAATTCTGCAATAATGTTAATACAGTATTTTTTGTTAAAAAAATGACTTAAAGGTCCATTGTGAGACATAAGTCCAAGAAATGAAAAAATGGTTAATTCATAACATGGATTCCAATTCAGGTTGTTCTAATCAAATCGTTTATCTTACGATTAACGTAATTAACGTTCGCGTTCACATTGATTTAAACGTTGATATCCAGTATAATAATCTGTACACCTAGAATAAGTTCCCGAAGTTCACAAAAGTTGAGTAAATTACAGAAATTTCACGAATATTTTATTCAAAATCAACTAGTTATTTTAGGAATACGCGAACTGGTTCTCAAAGATTGATTCTTTATAATAAATGTTGGTGTAAAATACGATCCCGACGTTATTAACTGTTTATCCGAAAAAATCTTAAAGATGAGCGCTTAAATTCGTCTTCGCGCCAGCCTTAGCGACTCGTCTTTACACAATTTACGATAATTGCACAGATGTTAAATTAATGTGCAGATTGATGGTTGTCGAAAATATGTTTGTGTACAATTTGTTATCAGAATCGTTGATTAGAGACGACATTCTTATGTATACACAACTTTATCCATAATTTTCCAAAATCAGCGTCACAGAATAATATGATTTTTCAAAGGCATTTTTTAAATAAAACATTGTTCTTTTCGTGCATTATTAATTTTTAAAAGAAAACATACAATACTCAAAATAAAACAGTGATTACAATATTTTAATGGTTAATCAACAATGTTCATCAGCTTTAATGCCAATTGAAATAACATGACAACAGAATGGGCTTGTTGAAGTGCAGCCGTTCCTTCTTTTTTCACCCTTTTTCTAAGCGCTATTTCATCCCCCTCTCAATAATTGACAAAATTGTTCACAATGTTTTAAAGCATTCCATCATCATTTTGCATCATTATCTTTACAACAATGTTCATCATTAATTTCATACTGTTGTTATATTTTCCCAAATTATTTATTTTTGTAAACTTGTACTTTGTATTGATCAGCAACGCAGGATCACCGTGGTCATCCATACTAATTGGCCAGCTGTCCATAAAGATTAAATTTATTATTATTGTGTTTCAATAGACAACAATGCACTTATTTTGCAACGTGCAACACATTTATATGAAACAAACTTATGTTAATTTCACTTACGAAGAATAAATCAATGTAAATATTTTAGATTCCTCAAATCATTATGTGTGTTTGGTTTCCTACACGACACTTTACACTAGTGTAGGCTCACAAAGTCTAAAACGCGTTTTTGTATTAAGTGTAGTGTGAAGTGTATCCGTTTGGTTTGACTTCGTGTAGTGTGAAGTGTAGCATTTCTACACGAGCTGTAGTAGGTGGATAAAGAGTAGGTGTAAGAATTTAGGCGAAAAATTTGAAGAGAAACAGATTAAAAATTGTGATGAATGACTCATTCTTGCAATGGTAAGCCGATATGACTTCCTAAAATTAATTAATAATATATTATTTTATATTACGAATTAGAAACCCGATTCAGAGTACATTATATGTATGTGGGACGTTATTTTGTAAAATTACGGCATATGCATAGGGTATACGTTAACGTCAATAAGGATAAGCACTAATAAAATGTAGGTTCCAAATAAGTTTTTATCGTCTGATAATATAGGCCTATACTATCAATTTGACTCATTCAGCGCCTTCAACAGTGCTGTTGTTTCATTCTCTTTTAGTAGTTTGACAGTTGTGTCGAGTGTAGCTTAAAAAACGTTTAATTATCATGGGTGAAGTGTGCAGTGTCGATTTTTTAAGGCCTGTACCTACACTATACAAGTCTACATTACACTAGGTAAACCAAACAAACCCATTAACGTACATCTCAATTACAGTTCCACATTATTACGCTAAAAATTATCGCAAACAATACTCACAAAATCGCTTGAAACGGATTCAGAACTGTAATAATGAATTAGCCAAAAAATAATTTGTGATGTAGATAGTTGAATAAATCACCTACCTTTGGAGAAAATATGTTATCTAAGCTCGATCCAGCATCTAAGTCTTCAAATTAATCACACACATGTGCAACTTAGGCAACTATGACATTCACTTTTGCATTCTTAGTGTGATGTGTTGTCACTTGCGCTGTAGTGCCAGCCTTGTCGCTCATCTTCACTGTATCACACTGTCGCAGAGAGCAACGGTAAACAATAGGAGCATTGTTCAGGTACATTTAGTGCAATTATCGCTACGTCATCTGTCTTATCTAACAGACGAAAAGATAAGGAGTTTCAAGCTGTAAAATGTTTGGTTTTTCCCATCAGTTAGAAGATTGATGGTTGTCATCTATTTAATTGCCCTATAAAATCTAGACCTGAAGGTTAAGTTGATTTTGAGGCATTGTTTCATCTTATTTCGTTTATTTATCGACCGTCTTGGTCTGGAGTAGAATTTGGTAATTTGGCACTGGTAATCGTAAAAGGCGAGAAAATAGATAAAGTCCATCTTGCAAAACATCAGCTAGAAATTAAAGGAGTACTCCCTGAAACAAGAGGCGAGCTCAGGTAGTCGTCGTCGGGGACCCCTCCCCATCCTCTTGACGACCTCCCAGACGACGACAATGACCATGACAACACGAACGATGACAAAGACGATGACGACCACGACGTGAGAACTCCCCCCCCTTTTTCCTCCCCCTACCCGTGGCTGGTTCTGGCCAGTGTGGACTTTCCTCCCCACATCCCCTAGGCTAGAATGGCGCATTATGACCTAACAGTTGACACGCCCTTAATATCAAACAAACTAAACTCAAAAATTCATTCGTTTATATTAATTCTAAGGTTTACAAGAAATTACACCCCCTTCAAAATACCATGTGCTCGTATTGATGTTATTAAATTTTCCCCGTCAACTGAATTCAAGACACCTACAACAAATTATTAGCCATTGACACAGAAATTGACATCAACCACATGAAACTTAATCATTCATTTAAAGCAGTTGTTTATGTCAGTTTACCAATATGACTCATTTAGCACTCTTATCACCTTTTCACCAGTTTTGTATTTTAAAACATTAGATCATGTTTTATTAATTTTGTTTTTTTCAGACGGATTTTTAAACTTCATGTTATTCAATTTTTTCTTATCGTATATGTTGTATAATTTTAAATTTATTGTACTTGTTCATGAATTTAATAAATTGTTGGATGAGCGAAGCGAAGACTTCAATTTCACTGACCCCCAAAAAATTTAGCTCGGGTGTTTTTTTTTTTGTTTTTTTTTTTGTTTTTTTTTTTGTTTGTTTTTTTGTCTGTTTGTTAACTCTCTACCAGGCAAACGGCATATCCGATCTTGATGAAAATTTGACAGGACCTTCGAAATCTCTGAACTTAGAGGTGTATTGTTTTTGGGTACAATCGAAGAAATATTTCTCATGAATATCGTACTTTTACGATTTTTTTCGATTTTTAGTGCGATATTTTCGTGACATTTGGGCCAATTCTGACCAAACGGGTGGGGCTACAACGTTCATATTATACATGGACATTAAGGTTATGGTGATGTAGTACCTTTTGAAAGAAAAAGTTGAAAAAGTTAGCCAGAATCCATAGAAATTAAGCTTTTAATATAAGTTTTTTGATTTTTTGTGCGATATTTTCGTGCCATTTGGGCCAATTCTGACCAAACTGGTGGGGCTACAACGTTCATATTTTACATGGACATTAAGGTTATGGTGATGTAGTACCTTTTAAAAGAAAAAGTTTAAATAGTTAGCCAGAATCTATAGAAATAAAGCTTTTAATATAAGTTTTTTACAGTAAATAATACCAATTGACAGGTAACAAAAGAAACTTGACAACAATCAGCTACAATGCGTAGGCAGCAAAACAAAGAACTTGCAAAAGTAAAGATATCCCATGCAAACTAAAAATTTTAAAAAGCTCATCCATCAACGCGGCGGGACTTTAGCGTTTTCCTAGTTACTATAATTGGATGAGCGAAGCGAAGACTTCAATTTCACTGACCCCCAAAAAATTTAGCTCGGGTGTTTTTTTTTTTTTTTTGTTTGTTTGTTTTTCTGTCTGTTTGTTAACTCTCTACCAGGCAAACGGCATATCCGATCTTGATGAAAATTTGACAGGACCTTCGAAATCTCTGAACTTAGAGGTGTATTGTTTTTGGGTACAATCGAAGAAATATTTCTCATGAATATCGTACTTTTACGATTTTTTTCGATTTTTAGTGCGATATTTTCGTGACATTTGGGCCAATTCTGACCAAACGGGTGGGGCTACAACGTTCATATTATACATGGACATTAAGATTATGGTGATGTAGTACCTTTTGAAAGAAAAAATTGAAAAAGTTAGCCAGAATCCATAGAAATAAAGCTTTTAATATAAGTTTTTTTATTTTTTTTGCGATATTTTCATGCCATTTGGGCCAATTCTGACCAAACGGGTGGGGCTACAACGTTCATATTATACATGGACATTAAGGTTATGGTGATGTAGTACCTTTTAAAAGAAAAAGTTTAAATAGTTAGCCAGAATCCATAGAAATAAAGCTTTGAATATAAGTTTTTTACAGTAAATAATACCAATTGACAGGTAACAAAAGAAACTTGACAACAATCACCTACAATGCGTAGGCAGCAAAACAAAGAACTTGCAAAAGTAAAGATATCCCATGCAAACTAAAAATTTTAAAAAGCTCATCCATCAACGCGGCGGGACTTTAGCGTTTTCCTAGTTTAATGTATTTGTATTGTTTAGTTTTAGTCACCTGACACTTCTGGGTTAAAACCTGTTGTTAGAGATCAATAAACACAAATATTTTCAGTCATAAAAACTAACATTTCTTTATTGTTTAGAGTAGGATTCAGCCTAGATTGAACGACCTTCAAAGTTGCATTTGTTTAAATCGGCATAACCAACACAGGAAAAATAAAATTGCTAGCATCATTTTTCTACTCCAAGCGCTGCGTGCGTGTGGCGAGGTGACGAACTAGGTGTATGTCAATTGTCAACAGACCATTCCAAACGTTGGAGGTTGTTTCATTAGGATACTGTCATTGCGTGTTATGTTTTGTCACCGAGTTGTTTTGGATATTAAAATTCTTTGTCTTATATTATTGTTATTTTATTTAAATCAACAAGATTCTATTTGCATAAAAATTGAACTAGGCCCTAGGGCAAGGATACTATTATACACTTCGTTCTAGCCTAGCCTAGGGCCAGGCCTAGTCTATGAAATTTCTCTTTGGCGGTTGGGGGGGGGGGGGGGCAAAAGCCTAGGCCTAGCTTCAATATGCAGCCTAGGCTTGCTAGATCTAGTCCTACATTGATAAAACAGGGAAATTCTTGTGATATGTGTTCAATTTGGGGAAACTAGGCCTAGGCCTAGCCTAGGGCTAGGTAGTGTAGCCTAGGCCTAGGCCTAGTATTTATGGCCCTACCCACCAAAAGGAATATTAAAAGTATTTTTTCTAAAAGCCTTAGGTCTATAACCGTTGTCTTGTGCGTATTTACTGTTTAGGTACCTAGGCCCTACCTAATTGGTTGGCTTACTAGACTGTTTTTTCCCGCCGGCCCTATTAGTGCATGGCTTAGTGGCAAAGACCTACTTTACTTCAACATAAGACAATCCTACTTATTTAATCAATACTTAGGCTAGGCCTACATAACATTAAAATATTATTAATTAATAATTAGTCAAGCCCAGAACTCAGAAGAGCAACCAAGTAAAGAAATTGGTCAGAAACAAGATTAAAGCAGACGACGTAGGCTAGGGCCTATCTGTGCTGTGCAGACGACAGGCCTTTAGTAATATTTTAGCTGATTGTATGAAAGTGGTATTGGGAAGATCGCTCATTGGTCAATAAAATAAAACCATTGTTGTCAACTGTGAAAACAAATAATGACTTGACATTTGTTTGTTATTTATTACTTTCAATGAATTTGATCGTCCAGATTACATTAAATTAATCTTGTAAGCAATAATTTAGTATTTCTATTTAATAATGCACAGTGTATAATTCATTAATATTTTTAAAAGTACATTTTCAATAAGACCTCCAATTTTGTTCTAGTGGTTAACATGAAAAATGGCCGCCAAAAAGTGTCAAAAGGTCATTCAAAGTTGTGTGATTCCTACTCTACCCTTGTTGTTGGATGAGCGAAGCGAGTGAAGCGAAGACTTCAATTTCACTGACCCCCCAAAAAATTTAGCTCGGTGTTTTTTTTTTGTTTGTTTGTTTGTTTTTTCGTCTGTTTGTTCGCTCTCTTCCGGGCAAACGGCATAAACGATCTTGATGAAAATTTGACAGGACCTTCGAAATCTCTGAACTTAGACTTGCCACGTTTTTGGGTACAATCGAAGAATTATTTCTTATGAATATCGTACTTTTACGATTTTTTTCGATTTTTTGTGCGATATTTCGTGCCATTTGGGCCAATTCTGACCAAACGGGTGGGGCTACAACGTTCATATTATACATGGCCATTACGGTTATGGTGCTGTAGTACATTTTGAAAGAAAAAGTTGAAAAAATAAGCCATTATCTATAGAAATAAAGCTTTTAATATAAGTTTTTTGATTTTTTGTGCGATATTTTCGTGCCGTTTGGGCCAATTCTGACCAAACGGGTGGGGCTACAACGTTCATATTATACATGGACATTATGGTTATGGTGATGTAGTACCTTTTGAAAGAAAAAGTTGAAAAAGTTAGCTAGAATCCATAGAAAAACAGCTTTTAAATATAAGTTTTTTACGGTAAATAATACCAATTGACAAGAAACAATAGAAACTTGACAACAATCACCTACAATGCGTAGGCAGCAAAACAAAGCACTTGCAAAAGTAAAGATATCCCACGCAAACTAAACTTTAAAAAGCTCATCCATCAACGCGGCGGGACTTAAGCGTTTTCCTAGTGATAAAGATAAGTTACGACGCGGATAGCGTTACTGTGCGAACATTGAATGGAACCGAGTACAAATCCAAATACCACATCACGGTCACTCTGCCCATTACTCAGGTAAGTGAATATTTATCTTCAATTATTTCAATTTCAAGCATTCACATTTTTAATGTAAGTTACAACCTTGTGCTGCTTTTCATTACTTAGTTAAGTCACTTTAAAGTTTGAACACAAAGAAGACATGACAAACAAAGACAGGATGCGACGTGCTAACCCACGCCATTTTATAACAAGGCAAGCTTGAAATTTTCTTATCGAAACCCGTCTAGAATTGCATGGATATTTTGGTAACGCCAACATAAAACTAGGCAACTGAATAGAATTAACAAACATTAAAAAGATATCCACATGAACGTAAACTGAATCGCCTAAATATGTTGTACAGGATAAATCACAATTTCAACTTAGGGGTGGTCTACCCGCTCTAAATCTTTAAATTTATACAAATTTGCATACTAAAATTTGCATCTTCGTCAACGTGAACTACATTATTGTTTTGACCCACGTCTCCCGCATTCCGGATATAAATGCTCATTGACCAACTAGACCTAGGCCTTCTGGGTAGCAAATAAACACCTTCTGAAAGGTTCGTCCCTCCCTCAGTCTGTCCATGTGCAGTGTTGGTGGTTATCTTTTATTGTGCCATGATTGGCCACTAGATCTTTCAGGCTCGGTGGTTACCGATGTTGACCACCAACTTGCTGATTTTATGTACTTTATTGCATGGTGGATAGCCTCAATAACCACCTTTCTACGGAAAATACAGACTTCCCTTCATACTACAGTTTTTATCCCATGCTTGTGACGTGTCTGACAAAGATTTTATGGACAATACAAAATAGCAAAGTGTAAAAAATGATAAAAACGGGCAGTTTTTTTAAATGTCCCGGAATTTTGGTTCATTCATAACTAGAGATAGAATTGAGATAAAATTAAAAACAAAAATGTAACCAAAAGAAGAGAAAATCTGATTTTTAGAAATTTTGACTCCGAAAATTTGTCACCGCTAGTTTCGAATTTACAACCATTCCAAAATTTAGCAAAATTTTGAAAATTTTGACCAAATCCAAAAAAAAATATATGAAAATTATTTTAAAAAAAACAAGGAATTTTATGAAATGATTAATTTTGAGACAAAATTAACTTTAAATTTCCGTGCAGGAAAGAGCTAGAGCGCTCTATAGCGCTAGCGTACACCCCAGAGCGCCCTGTTTTGTTATTATTGTTTTCTGTTGACCGACCTTTGTTATTTGAATAAGTTTTTGCTTGTAAAATCTGGTTTACTGATTCTTGCAAGTGTAATGGTTTACAAGTTTAGTTAGTACGTAACAAAATATTTACGAATTACAAGTATGATGTTTTACGAAATAGGGCGCACATTATTGGGTGTAGATTAGCGCTAAAAAGCGTCCCTGTGGCAAAAGAGATGACTTTATAAAATAAATTGATAGTTATGTTTTCTAACACCAAAACAACTACTTTAAAATCGCTTCACTTCCTTATATTTGTAAGTACAATCAAAAGTTGAAATTTAAATGTAAATACATCTTACATGTTAAACGATACCAATACGATACCAAAATGTCCCCATTATAAAGGTTTGGGTAAGCCCCCAATGGTATAAGGTGCAACATAATGGCTGTCGAAAAACGATGCCAGATTCATTAATTTGTCTACACCAGCTTGCCTCGAATCCAACTTATGTACTGGGCCAATTTCGTGAATGCTGTGTAGTGCTCGGAGTAGCAGATGGAAGTGTCTGCAAAGTTCTGGAATGCGATGCTGGTGATGCCGCGAAGATAGTACCGGCTACCGTGAAGGAACACCAGCCCCCCACCCGAGTCGCCCCGACATACGCTCGTACTCTTGTTCACAAAACCAGCACAAAACTTTCCCTCTGTTAACAATGGCTGTTGTTCTGTTGGGAGTGAGTCCAAGCAAGTTTCAGATGGAACATACGGCAGCTTTACGTACTTGAGGGAGTCGCTCTGAACTCCCTCCTCTGTGAAGCCCCAGCCAGGAACCTGAAGCAAGGGACACTCATCATATAGTTTGTTCAGTGTGTTACAAGAACTGGCCAATATGTTATGCGACTCGTTACCATTGAAGTCAACGAAGTATGATACCCTCGTTCAGATAGATATAAGTGACTTTGCAGTTTCTAAAACCTGTCTCTACCTTGGAGTTAAAGGTTGATGAACATAATTCGCCTCTAAAAGTAATAAGAGGTCGCGCCACCGTCGCGCGGATTCTTGCAATATGGCTGAAGGTTTGGGGGTTCGCCTCTGTTTACTACGCGCTGGCGTATGGAAATCAACAGTCTTTTAAAGCGACAACGACACATGTTTATGTCTGACTCTGACAACAATTATAATAATAATATATGCTACTGATATTAAGCTTAAGAAGAAATGGTTAAATTGGCGATTCTCGTTATATAATGGGTTTGGTGTGTCATGCAGATGATATAGTTTTTCGTTGATTTTTGTGCCTGCATTTTGCACTCGTAACATAGCATTCTATGTTTTTCAACTGACAACATAAAGTTACACGTGAGTGGTAAACGGCAAAACAAATGTGGTAGTATATTTATACCCTGCCCCCTCACACACACAGAAAGACATTAATTGCCAATAATCACATCAAAATCTCGTATCATTGTTTCATTTGGTGGCCTACTGAACGATTTGTAATACATAATTGATTATATACATTGAATTCAATATATTATATTCTAGCACTGACCTGCAGTGAGTGTATATCTTACCCACAAATTGGGGTCTTTTACATACAGTGTTATATTGATGAAGACTAGAAATAAGAGAAAGTAGGAACTAAACTAAGTATAGTAAAATGTAACATAGTGTGGTAAAATAATAAGTAATAATATAGGCCTAATGTCATGCAATGTCATGTGTAATACAATAATGAATAATAATAATATGTAACTGACAGTAACATGTATTATGTATGAAAATTTGAAAATGTTAAGCCAACACATTGCGTGGAAATAAGAAGATAATGAAATCATACAATGGTTTAGGTAGACACATGTCTTAATAGTGTTTTGAATAATATTTAAAAAATTACGGTATGGCTACACTTAATTTCTACGGCATTGATCCATCAACCATACTTGATAATTTGTTTATATTTACTTATGGAGTTTGATTGCTTAATTTCTAACGAAAATGATACATAGTTGATATCCTTTGAATCCCAACATATTCTAAATTAAAAACATGTAGAGAGTGGTAGGGCTTGGTTGAATAAGTACCCTACATACATGCATGGTCGTAAATTATATTCAGCTTTAAATATTATCATGATGTCACAATGGCGATATTATTACGCAAAGGTCACCAAATAAGGACTTGAATTCTTCATGGATCCCCGGGGCCTTTGTATATGTTGTACTTTTATACCAGGAGACTGTAAAAGGTTTGACGTAAAATATCATGAACAATATCGCCATTGTAAATCATTTTTAAATGAACAGGATAAACGTTAAATAAATAAATAAATAAAATAAATACATAAATACATATTATTATGAGTATGACATGTCGTCAATTTCGTCAACAAAATAAAAATGATGAAAGCCCAATCCTCAACATTTTGAAATTAAACGTTTTCAAGATCAATAGATATATTGAGACGTCATTTTTTTACTCTATTACAGTATTCTTGATTATAGCAAACATCAATATTGTGGACTGTTGCATGTATTTATATCGCCAACAGTCCCAAAACTAATGCAATCGTAATACAAATCTGTGTGAAAAAGCATACGCGCGGTAGAAGCGTTGAGTGACTGTAGAAGTTACCCCCAAACCTCCAGTTGAGCGCTTCTCCGCCAGAGCGCATATCTGCAACTTAAAGAGGCGAATAGTATTTTAAACTATATTGGTAGTGGGAAATTCACCACTATGTACGTAGTGTTCGAATATTATATTTTATATCAACTCTTTTGTGTGTATCTGCCCTCAAGTAAAAAAGTAATATGATAGATAAAAAGTGGCATTATTCTCAGCATTGCGTTGAGTTCGTTGCTAATGTACAGTATGTTTTGTGTTGGTGTTTTTAGATAGATAGATTAAGAGACAAATTTCTCCTCAACACAAATTTACAAAAAGGCTGAATATTAATAAGTTTAAAATGAGCTTCAATCATCATCGTCATATGAAAAGTGTATTGCATTGTATGTACAACACGATCTTTCGCTATGTGTGGCATTATCTTCAATTTACGAAGCCGATTCTGCTTCATGTTCTAAGTCTGTGTATCTTTACATCATATTGAGCGAGCACCTCCTACTTACAACGCCTACAGATCCATCAAGGAGTTGGTCTTCCTCTAGAGCGTTGTACCAATCCACGCAGATAGGGTGAGTCTCCTGGTTGATGTCGACCGGGGAGTCAAGATGCAGGAGGGCAATATCGGGAGAGAAATTCGTGTGAGATCCTCGGTACAACCCGTGTACCACAACCTCGGACACGTTTCTTCTCTGCACGCTTGGGTTGGGATCCTCCCAGGCTCTTAGATGCTTCCCGGCAGCCACCTTGTACAGACTAGCATCTTTCTTTCTATTTCTTGCATTACTCCAAAAGCAGTGCGCGGCTGGAATTAACACAAAACTCTTGTAGTATCTTGGTGTGATAGTGTTGTAGAGTACATGCTAACAGAATCAATCATTTAAACTCGCTTCTCTTCAATGTGTAATTCTTACCAGAAACAACAACCTGGGGTTTGATTAGAGTCCCCCCGCAGATCTGCTCTATGGCTCCGGAGCCGGGCTTATCCTCGTAGACCCCGACGTGCCAGGGGAACTCCCCGACCTTTCCGTCGTGGCCCCCGGAGATGAGCAGCTGGCCGGTGTAGTTGTTGCGCCGCCCACAGTCTGGGGACAGACACATCGGGTTCGTTTCAGTTTAACACACACAATTGTTGTGAAATGTCAGGAAAGTATAAAGAAATATCTTGGTGGCGCGAATAATCTTTGGTGTTAAAGCGCCATTAAACTAATAATAATAATAATAATAATATAGTATCATTAAAAAATAAAGTCAAATGGCTTAGAAATGAATAACAATTTGGTTTTCAAGTGTGGCCGGGTTGAGGCTACAGTGGGACTACTTTTGATGTTTTGATGAGTTTCTCCACTGTTTTTTTTTTGTAACCGGTTAAAAATTTAATAATAAACGTGTTTTAAAAATAATAAACCTGTAATAGGTTTCTAGTTCCGGTGATTTTGCCTCAAGACATTGAATTACGTAAAAAGAATGAAATATACATTCCTCGCAAATATTAATTTCATCATTATATTTTACGAAATTGTTGGAAAAGAATCGATCTATGACATCCAGTACGCGTTGTTCAAGATTGCAAAGGCGAGCAACCTCTTGTTTAAAATGGTTAATTTTAAGTTTATAAATTAAAATATAATTTAATAGCTAGGAAATCTTTAATCTTTGTCTGTAGCAAATAATAATATAAATACAACTTTTATTCGCCCTTGTTTAATAAATACCTGAATATAAAGTAGTTTGTTCAGTGGCCTAAGATGTCCTTGATGGAAAAAATATGATCATCAACTCGAGTTATATTACTGAAATATTGTAAATACAAAATACACAAATGTTTCAGCAATTAATCAATTTCATAGCCTGGACCTCTCAAGCTTAAGTCAAGATTTCAGATCTTGAAAATTTATATTTGGTGAATAGAGCATTACATATTGATCTACACTGTGCATAGCTCACCTGTAAACGGTATTGGAACACTAGCAATCAGTGGCTGCGACAAGGCGAGGTGTGAGACCAAACATTTCAAGTCAAGGCCGTAGTGTTGGGGCTGCAGCTGTAGTGTGAGAGTCTGCTTGATGGCCCCCGTCGTCCAAGGCCATAACCACTCGTCCTGACCTGTGGCGTGAGTGATAACGTCCTTGAGGATGACAGCGTCGCCCAGGACCCAGGACATGTTGGCGACAGGGCGACTCTCCTGCACCTCACAGGTGGCCGTGACGTTGTCTCCCGTGAAGACGAGGCTGAGGGTTGGTGCAGTGGGGCGAACTGAAGCAACACATGGCATGACTGAGAGAAAACGCTGAGGGACTCATTTCTTAGTCGTATAGAGAATAAAACACTTCGTATAGTAAGATGTGTGTGAAAGACAGAGCGAGACAGCGAAGTGAACATACTTGATTGGAGCTGCCGGGATGAATCTAGTAGGATTGCCTCCCGGAGCAGGAACAACACGACGCCGGCGCACGGGAGACCAAGTTCCCCATGCGCCGGTGGAGGGGACGGGTTGGCCCGGGCGCTCGCACGGTGTCATAGTTGACTGGCTTTATTGTGAACATTTTGTTTTCAGTATTGGTTGGACCTGGAGAAGGCGTTGTCGAGACAGGTCGGCCTGACTTTGCCCATGTAAAAATATTTGATATCCAAAAGGTAGTCAAGTAGTATCTGAATAGTATCGGAGGTATCTATTTAGTATTTAGTTAGTATCCCGAGGTATCCATCATAATTTGGATACTCTTTTTAGCTATCCAGTTAGTATCCAATTCATCCATTTGATATCCTTCTTGTATCCATTTGTAATCCATTTTAGTACCTTTTTCCTTATAGTATCCAAAAGATTTACAAGTGATATCCAATTGGATATCAATTGGAAATAGTGGTAAATACTAGTTTTATTTGGAACCAAATTGTATCTAATAGCTATCCAAAAGACTTCCAATTGATATCCACACGATGCGAAATGGAAATCGTTTGGATACCTGTTTCATTTTGATCCAAATAGTTTTCAATAGGTATCCAAAACATTTCCAAGTGATATCCTCATGGAAATTATTTGGAAATGCTTAGGATACTAAAGTTAAATTTAATCCAAATCATATCCAATAGGTATCCAAACATTTCCAAGTGATATCCTCATGGAAATTATTTGGAAATGGTTAAATTTAATCCAAATCATATCCAATTAATATCCAAACATTTCCGATTGATATCCGCATGGATACGAATTGGAAATAGTTTGGATACTAGTTTCATTTTGATCCAAATAGTTTTCAATGGGTATCCAAAACATTTCCAAATGATATCCTTATGAAAATTATTTGGAAACAGTTTCGATACTATAGTTAAATTGAATCCAAATATTATCCAGTAGGTATCCAAATCGTTTCCAATTGATATTCACTTGGAAATATTTGGCATCGGTTTGGATGCGATATTTAAATATATCTAAATAGGTATCCCAAAATTCTTCCAATTGATATCCATGGATTAAATCGGAAATATTTTCAGCCAAACAGTATCAAAAATACTTCCATCTGTTATCCACAGGGAATTAATTGGATACTAGGTTGAAATTTAATCTCTAAGTACTATCCAAAAAGTATAAAATTCACTGACAATTCATAATTATTCATGGATATTAAGTAGAGAATGTAGATCTTTGTTCACATAGACTAATACATGGTACAAGTATACACCTCTTCGTGAAGAGGGAGTGAATAGTTCCTAAGGCTTAAACATATGGTATAAAATGAAAAATAAAATATTTAATGTGCATTTCATGTTTTCAAGTTATATGTATACTACTAGTATGGTATACTAGTATTGAGTAATAGGTATGATAAAATCCAATACAATGTGATTTACGATGAATTGTAATATAAAACGCTGGCATATGGTATGATATAATGATTATGAAACCGTATTAGTATTGAATGTAAAATATACGTGTAGGGAATATAGTACGGATCTATAAGGCACACCAAGTTACTGTTGGTAGTGGAGGACAAGGGTTAATCTGAGAGGAAATCGTTTAGCGAGTAAAATGCTCTTTATAAGAAGACTAAATTAAAAATGAAAACTTTCGTTTTGCATCTGTATGCATGCATGTATTAAAAAAAAACACTGATGTTGTATTTCTAAACTATTGGCCTAAATTGCATTTTTAATACCAATTTTAATTTAAAAAGGTAAAATATAACATGTATGCTTTAACAAAAATTAAAATAATATTATGATCGTTCTCCCCTGTTATAATTATTTCAGTGTAAGCCTACTACATTTGAATTAGCCGCACGCAGGTCGTAGAAAGATCGCGATTGGTCAACGACTAGTAACAAAGGTTGCCAACTTCAAGGACTTGTTTCAAGGGTTTCAAGTTTGTTTGGCGACAGTTATTTTAGTTTGGGGACCGATTGGGGACTGTCGACTTCATAGAGATTTAGATATTTAACACAATGATTAGTAAACTACAATTATTTTATAGCTTTCTATTAAAATGAACGGTACAGACATTACGCTTATTTAAGAAACTTACGATTTTCATGTTGGCTCCTACACTTGCACCGCAGCCAGTTGCCAGCTGCTTGAATATAAATGGCAGTTGGATTTTGTTTTTGTATCGGTATAAGGTCCCAAATGTTGACCTAAATAGTCAAAATTATAGATCTCTAGCGATCTCTTGTTTACCCAAACGCTAGACTTTTTGGTAATTATGCCGTTTACGGTTTTCCGAGAAAAAAGATGAAAAAATTTACTTTCCATATTCCAGTGTGTGTAATTAATGTTCCTTAATTCATTTTCAGGTACCGCATTATGGTTTTTAATTTTGTAAACAATGTTTTTCATCTTTTCACTAGTGGAAATTGAGCCGTCATTTGTGCGTCCACATTAATGGAATCATACTACGTTAAAAAGGGGCGTAACCTCAAACTAATTGCAACAGAATTTTTTGTTCGTGATTAATGTTTACCATGATGAAGTTAACATAACTGAAAAAGTTTACTCAAATCTGAGCCGCCATTTTGTTTTTATGAATTTTTTTGTCAAATTTGAATATATTTTGTTATCGGCTATACATAAAGCTTTTTACATGCAAACAATTTTTTAAATTATTTTTCAACGTGTTCTGCATTATGAAAAAAGTTATCAAGTTGACATAATTAACCAATAAAATTAATAAGTATTTAAAATCATATTAATCAAATATTTAATCAAGCCACTCAAGCTGACAATTATACTGTAAAGATCAAAGTTTTTAATTTTTTGTAAATAACCATGTATTGACGGTTTGAAGTGTGCCCAGAATGAAGTATTATTGCATTTTTTAAGACCTAATTAATGAATTAATAAGTCATATGAAAATATATAAATACTCCACTTTACCGTTACAAACTTTAAAACCTAAATAAACATGTATTGTAATCATTGAAGCAAATAATCTTATTGCATAGAACCTGATAGAGTATATACAATTTAAAATCAAAACTTCAAACGGGGATCGAGCCTGGGTCTCGGTTTAGTGGGAGACCTGAGTTTATACTCCGGGATGGATCTTACATTTATTCGTCTTTAACAACAGATTAATATCAACCCGCAAGTGTCAGGTAACTCAAACTAAACAATTAAAACACATTCATCACAATTTAAAACAATACAAATGCGTTATACAAATCATGAAATATACATGAAAAAGTATGATAAAGTTTAAATTATACAATAAGTTAATAAAAGACAAGGTTGCAAAGCTATGCGCGCGCTCTCTTTTCGAGGGGTGGCTCTTATTTCGAACTAGCTTTCAAGCGATGTTGATGAGGTGGACGAGACCATGTTAACTACTGAGCCAACCAGATATGTCGTAGATGGTGGTCATTTGTTACATCGACTTCCTTGGCCATCTAATCCCATTACTTATAACGATATATGCCAAATGTACGTTAAATATGTCAACCGACGATACGGCAATGCAATTGTTGTATTTGATGGCTACGAAGATGGTCCGTCTACCAAAGACACAACCCATTTCAGACGGTCTGGAGGAGCCATTGGCGCAACAATAATGTTTGATTCTACTATGACCGTTTCTCTAAAGAAAGACAAATTTCTTGTTAATAAATCAAATAAAACAAGGTTTATTGATCTACTTAGCAATCATCTTGTAGAAAGTGGTTGCACTGTCTTAAGGGCTAAGGACGACGCCGACGTGTTGATAGCCACAAGAAGCGCTATAAAGACAGCACAAGATGCAACCACTATAGTTATTGGTGATGACACAGATTTGATCGTTCTGTTGTGTTATTACTTTAATAAAGTAAGTCCGTTGCACAATGTGTTCTTCACATCAGAACCAAAGTCGGCAACAACAAAAAACAAACATTGGGACATTAAAAAAACAACTAAAACTTTAGGTGTTCAGATTTGCGAAGGATTACCATTCATTCACGCTATGACAGGATGTGGCACCACATCCAGACTGTTTGGAGTTGGTAAAGCGTCTGCCTATCAGAAGTTCATTTTCAGAAGTTTTTAATGACGGATTTGTTCAGAAGAAATCTTCAGTCGAAATGGGTGAAAGGACAATTGTTAGATGATACAATGGAAAAACACACACACTTTTGAACGAATTACGACTACACAAATTTACTGAGAAAGTGGTTATGGCCAGCAAAGCTATCCAACCTGAAACATTACCACCCACTGAAGCTGACGCTTCGTTTTACAGCTTACGAGTTTACTATCAGGTCCAAATGTGGATAGGAAACACATCGTTGCAGGCCACTGATTACGGTTGGTGACTGAAAAATGGCGTTCTAACAGCAATCTACACGGACAAACCAGCAGCACCCGACCATCTGTTGGCTATCATAAGATGCAATTGCACCACTATCCACTAACTGTTCATCTTTACGATGCAGTTGTAAGAAGCATGGACTGGATTGTTCGACCGGATGTGGTCAATGCAGAGGCATCGAATGCTCGAACTCTTTACCACTGGACATTGATTTAGATGGATCGGTAGGTAATATGTAAGTAATGCAAAATTAGTAAAAGTATGCTAATGGCGGCATTTTAAAGATCGCGTCTCCTGGCTTTTGGTTGCAGATGTTGGTGACACGATTGGATTGGATGACCTGGCTAGTGAAAAATCCTCCATGCCAAACTAACATTTTGTAATTTTTATAAAATAACTTAGTAATCTTATATTAACGCCACTTCAAAACGCTCTTCATAGATATCCATATTGACAGGGTCGAGTACATTACTTTCTTAATTAGTTTATTATGTAAAGTTAATTAACTTTAATTTGTTTTATAATATTATATTATGAAACCATGGTTTGACCTGCATCTAAGAATACATTTAAAAAAAATGATTAAATACAGTTGTGCAAATTATTTTAATTAGCAATGTGTACTGGAAATGTTCCGTGACAAAATTAATTATGTGATTAATAATTACGCTATTTTAAACAATAAAATTAAGTTATCAGAATAAATATTACACCAGTTTGAATAATATGTTCTTTAAAGGTCGTTTATGACACGGAATGACTTATAAAATCCAAGTATTTTTTCCTTTTTAAGCTTGCCGATTAAAATTTGGGCGGTGGCAACCTTGTGAGCCTATACCGACGTTATGCCTCAGGCCTAAATCAATTGAAATTCACTAGAAACTTGATAAAATTCTAGCGACTTGCACTTGCACCAAGCCAAGCTGAACAGCACAATCATAGCCTAGGGCCTAGGCCTACCTTAAAGGTTGGGGTTGGCCGGTTGACCTCTAGGCCTAGGCGCCAATGACCTACTTGGCTCCAGGGGCCCAGGTTTCAGACTGGAGGAAGAAGCTTGTTTAAAGAATTGGGGTGTAGGGGGCTCAGGGTCTGGAGCAATTCTAAAGCTTCTCTTGCTTCTCTTGCTGCTAAAGCTTCTTGCGGCAGAATGTAAGAATTGCTAAAAATTATTCTTACGTTGAAGTAACTATTTGCTAGGGACTAGGCTTAGCAGAAGCAAAGTTACTGCTGAGGTTGTAATCACTCTAAATTCTGTAGGGTAGGCTAGGCCTACCATAACTAACAATAGACTGATTACAATTAAGCCTATTGCTTGCACTTAGCAATAAGTAGGGCCTACTTATTTATTTATATCTCCCTTTCTTTATTATCACTGAAAAAACAACTGAATCTTAAGTTTTTTAAAGTCTGGAGCGTTCCTATGGGCCTACTTAAAACAAGATGCAGGCCCTAGTACAGCCTAAGACTAGCCCTTAGATGCCTAGCCTAGGATAAGAACATAGGCCCTCACATTATTCGTAATCAGCTTAAACTCCCTGACGGTTGGTTAGGTTGGTGCTAGCTAGGCGTTGAACTAGACGTTAAAACATTTAACGTACTAAACGTACGGTAAAGTTAATGTGGTATTTACAATCACATAACATCACAACAAGGGTGGACCGGGGTAGCCACTTGGAAATGGGCTGTGATTGGCTAAATAAAGAATAAATAACGTAACGTACGGTAAAGTTGAGATTGGATCAACTTCTTCAACGAGCCTTAACCCTAGGTCTAGACTAGGGGCCAAAGGGACCTATGCCTAGGCCTAGGTAGCCCTAGACGTAGGCCTACCCTGACAACTTTGCAAGCCTAATACACTTGTGCCCCTATAGTTAGGTTATCTACTTTCAGGTTTGTCTAGGCCTAGCCCCTGGCAAGGTTTACGATAGTAAAATAAATACCCAGTAAAAATAATTTACGGTAACAATAATTCCAATGAGAGTAGGCCTACGATTAAATTTTAGCAAATCTTACGTTCTGCCGTAGGCCTAAGAATAATTTTGAACATAATTTTTAACAATTCTTACGGTCTGCCGTAAGAATAAGTTTTTACAATTCTTACGTTCTGCCGTAAGAATATACACAGGGTTTTTAAAAATGTAGCTTCATATTTTTTCAACAATGGGCTAGGTAGGATGGTAACTTAGGCTAGGCCTCCTAGGCCTAGTGATGGGAATTTTCATGAAAATGTATTTCATTTGAACATTTTCAAACAAAAATTCAAAATTTTTATATATAGGCCTACTTTGTTTAGGCCTAGGTAGCCCTGGTGAAAATTCTTGCAAGATCTTGTGTTAAGTAAGATCTTGCATTAAAATAAGATCTTGTTTATTTCTTGGCAAGATCTTGCCAAGAATAATACAAGATCTTACAAGATTTTTAGATAGATAGATAGATAGATAAGATTTATTCTTCAAATAGACAATTTTACAATTAGTCCAAATCTCTACAGAGATGTGCGAAGAGTGGTATAAATATGGTATAAACTATAAAGGTCTATACATTAATGTATAGTTAATTCTAACAAACAATGTTATAACACATAAAATAATATCATATATGATAGAAGAAGTGTAGGCCTGCATAATGGACCTACATACTATATGCATATTATGTGCTGCGATATAAGCAATATAAGATACAAGGACAAGTAAAATTATAAATACAATGTTGTTACAAATAGATACCTATAAAACTTAATGCCAACATTAATATCTACATAGTATGCATGTTATGCTACATACAAGACAATATAAAATAAAAGTAAATATAGGTAGTCAATTTATAGCCTAAATACAATGATGATAGCCTGCGTATAGAGACACATTGCTAATTGCTCTTAGTCAATACTATAGGCTACATAGCAAACTCTTATGCTCTAATGCAACAAACATATTTGTTTGCACATGTAAACTTTGAAACCAAATTGTTGACCCTTCCTAGGACATTTAGCTAGTCTAGGCCTATGGTGCTTGGTTGGATGCTTGACATGGCCAGCAATTTTTTTTTATTTTTTTCTTTTCTTTTTTTTCCTTTTTCCCCTTTTCCCTTTTTCCCTTTTTTTCTTTTTTTTTGCTTTTCTTTTCATTTCACACCCTTTTCTATATTTGATTCATTCATTAAATACCTTTAATCATTTTTATTTGTTATAAAACAAAATTGTTGTGTTTAAATGCATTGTTGTTTTAATGCTACTATTTCAAATATGTACTAAAATGTAGTTTATTGTAGTTTCTGCATCTATGTAATTAGATTTATTTAGTTGTCCTCCTTTGTAAATCAGTTTTTATAACTGAATAGGATAGACGTTAAATAAATAATAAATAAATACCGTAAATAAATAAATAAAACATACCTAAGCTACTCACTGGTTAGGACATGAGTTTTTTTATTAATTTATCAAATTTACTGGACCGGTAGGCCTACTTACATTATAAAGTGAGTTCCTATGCAGGTATTTATGGTAGGAAACAAATTAAATCACTGTCAAAAACCGTAGGTCTAAATTAATATAAGCCTAATAAATAACTAGGAAAACGCTAAAGTCCCGTCGCGTTGTTGAGCCGAGCACCGGTACGTGCAACACGACCCGAGTACGACATTCCCATAATGTTACATACCAATAAGTCTTTAAGGTTTGACCGATTTAGCTGAAAATTTGTAAAATAGGAGAGAATGTTGTAATTATTGACCCTGCCAAATTTCATAACGATTGGAAAATTTGTATTTTTTTATTTTTTATTTTATTTTTTATTTTTTTTAACCAACGATCGGATTTGTTCAAAAACTATACAGCAACCCGCATAGGTGGTATGTACATGTGCAAAATTTCAGGTCGATCAGAGAAACGGTGTGACCTGTACCGAAGCAGTAACAGAAAAAAACAGCCATTCGAGCCATACGAGTCAAGAAGAGACGCTCGCTACGCTCGCTCAAACAATTTTGACAATCATTCATTGTTTTTAATGGGCCAAATTTAAACAAGTAGGCCTACATGTAATTAAGTTCCACCACAAATACCTGCCTCTGGATTCTCATAACTACATTTTATATATTTACATTTATTATGTTTCGGAAAACTAAGTAGGTAGATAGGTAGGGCCACCTATTTTTCTTAATTTTTAATTTGTAATCAATTATTTATTGTGAATTTCAAGAACGCTAAGCTTAATGGGGGGGGGGGGGCAAGGCTTCACCTGGCCTACCCGCTACGCAGTACGCACGCCTAAGAAAGCCTAACGTATAGGCCTACAAGCAAAATAAATCTTTTTATATTTGACCGACTTTTGGTCAATTAGGCCTATCCAATTTTAATTTGACCGGTCAAAGTATCACCCCTAATAATATACTCACAACTTTATTCCTCAGATTCAACCCCCAATAAATGACATCAATGACAGCAATGCACATGACCCAAATGATGAGAATGAGAAAGATCTATCTACAGAGAATATTGTGGAAATGTTCGAGGCCAAGACTTCACGAGATAATTTTGTGGAAGAAGATGAGCCATTTTGTGTTATATCCAAAGAATACAAAAACAATTATAGTAATAACAATTATTACTCATGTTTATACACATAATAGTTAGTCAAGTTAACAAGTATTAACTATATTGGAAAAAAGTGCACCTATAAACTAAAAATTACAGCATTGCATTGCACCCTAACTTTTCAAAAGGGACTGTGTGTTAAATATTATAAACCAGTGTTAATAATAAAAATGTGGGCATTGTCCTCTTTTTGTACAACAACTATTGCACAAATTTATATTTATTTAATTGATTAACCCAATTTGGTCGAATCAATTGGATAATACGTGGATGACAATCTTTTGATTGGATATTATGTAGATACCATCTAGACACTATTTGGATTACATTCTTTTGGGGTGGATATTATGTGGATATTAACTAAATACTATTTGGATGACAAAATTTTGGGTAGGGCCTATCCATATATCCATATAACAACCACCCAAAATTTTGTCATCCAAATAGTATTTAGTTAATATCCACATAATATCCATAATATATGTGGATACCATCTAGACACTATTTGGATTTTGGATGTAATTCTTTTGGGGTGGATATTATGTGGATATTAACTAAATATCATTCGGATGGCATAATTTTGGGTGGATATTATGTGGATATCATCTAAATACTAATTGGATGGCAAAATTTTGGGTGGATGTTATATGGATATCATCTGGATAATATTTGGATGCATTTATTATGTGGATCCATCTAGACACTATTTGGATGTATTTCTTTTGGGGTGGATATTAACTAAATATCATTTGGATGGCATTTTTTTGGGTGGATATTATGTGGACATCAATTAAATACTATTTGGACAGCAAAATTTTTGGTTGCTATTTTATGGATGTCAACTGGATAATATTTGGATGACATTCTTTCAAGTGGATATTATGTAGATACCATCTTGACACTATTTGGATGTAATTCTTTTGGGGTGGATATTATGACTAAGTATCATTTGGATGGCATAATTTTGGGTGGATTCTATGTGGATATCAACTAAATACTATTTGGATGGCAAAATTTTGGGTGGATGTTATATGGATATCATCTGGATAATATTTGGATTGCATTATTTTTAGTGGATACAATGTGGATCCCATCTAGACACTATTTGGATGTATTTCTTTTGGGGTGGATATTAACTAAATATCATTTGGATGGCATTATTTTGGGTGGATATTACGTGGATATCAATTAAATACTATTTGGACAGCAAAATTTTTGGTTGCTATTTTATGGATGTCAACTGGATAATATTTGGATGACATTCTTTCAAGTGGATATTATGTAGATACCATCTAGACACTATTTGGATGTAATTTTTTTGGGGTGGATATTAACTAAATATCATTTGGATGGCATATATTTGGGTGGATATTATGTGGATATCAACTAAATACTATTTGGATGGCAAAATTTTGGGTGGATGTTAAATGGATATTATCTGGATAATATTTGGATGGCATTATTTTAAGTGGATATAATGTGGATACCATCTAGACACTAATGGATGTAATTCTTTTTGGGTGGATATTATGTGGATATGAACTAAATACTATTTGGACAGCAAATTTTTGGGGTTGTTATATGGATATCAACGGGATAATATTTGGATGGCATTTCTTTTAAGTGGATATTATGTGGATACCATCTAGACACTATTTGGATGAAATTCTTATGGGGTGGATATTATATGGATATCAACTTTATACTATTTGGATGACACTTTTTTGGGATGGGTATCATATTGATACTAACTAGATATTATTAGGATTGCATCATTTTGGGTGGAAACTATATGGATAATATTTGGATGCATTCTTTCGGAAGTGGATACAATTTGGATTTCAATTGGATAATATTTGGATGGCTATTTTTTAGGGCAGGGTGGATATTTTTGGAAAGTAATTGGATACCATTTGGATGTCATTATTTAGGGTGGATATTACATGGATAGAGACTGGATACTATTTGGAAGCAATATTATGGTTGATATTAAATGGATATCAACAGGATGCTATATGGCTGGTAATTTTGGGGTGGATACTACTGCATGAGAAACTAATAAGATACTAAATGGATAGATACTAGATACTATTTTAATTTTTGGTGTCCATGTCATATCCATTATGGTATCAATATGGTAAGATTTTGACACATCTAATACCTTTTGGATACATCTGGAGGATACTATTTTAATACCAAATATGGATACTAAGTGGATATTATTTGGATATTGTGGATACCTTATAAAGTATCTATCCATTTCATATCCATTGCGGTATCAATAAGGTAAGATTACATATAATTGGATATTATTTGGATATCAAATATTTTTACATGGGTGGTCTTAAAAGTGTAACTCTCAGAATGTAACTTCCGATGGGTCTAGTGATTTGTGAACATTTTGTTTTCAGTATTGGTTGGACCTGGAGAAGGCGTTGTCGAGACAGGTCGGCCTGACTTTGGTCTTAAAAGTGTAAAACTAGGGAAACGCCAAAGTCGTTGTTGGACGAGTGAGTGAGCCATGGGTTGAGAACCCGGTAACATTCCTCGTCCCCCTACCTTAGGCCTCCCTAGCCTATCATAGGCTACAGTGGCATTATGGCCTAAACTATGACCTAAACTTAAATACCCTATTATTTATACGAATATTATAATCAAACTTAAATGCAAATGTTCCCGCGTACTCAACACATGACTCTCTCACTCGTCTAACAACGACTTTGGTGTTTCCCTAGTCGAGTTGGCTAAAGCGCCCTTATAGCCGAAATGTGGGAGACGTGGGTTCAATGGTCGGGAAAGATTTTGTAATTTCTGGATTGTATTTTTTAAATTATTTAACATGTTTTGAAATGCATATAACGCAGTGTAGTCCATCATCTGTGACAATACTATGGAAAACATAGCCAGTACAAAATACGTGAAAATATTGCAAGGTTTACTCAATCTACGAGCGGAATTTGGGGGTACCTTGACGTCCAACATTCGATTAACCTTGGACACGGCATTTCACAGCCAGGTAAATAACAAACAAAAAATATTATTTCAAAATGAAAACCATTGTCGTTAAAATAATTCCTATAAATTTCAACGTATTTTTCAGTTTTTTATTTCTTGCAGGTTTAAATCGCAACAGATTGTGCTCATTTTGTTAGCAGTTCTCAGTTACCTGGACACGGATGTCTGTTTAAAATTTCCGCTCAATCTATTAGGCCGTTCGGCTGTATGGGACCGGACAGACAGACATTTAACATTTAACAGAATTAATCACGACCAAGGCCCGATCGAGTAGCGTTGTAGACTACGTTCGCTGCGCTCACTCGTCTAATTAACACAACTAATTTAACACCTCGGACGGGGTATGTGACACAAACGATTGAAAATAAGGTAAAACCTGGTCCAGTTTGAACCAGGTTTTACCAGTTTCGAAAATTTAATTTTTCATGAAAAAACTTTTCCGTTCGATACTCGATCGGTGCAATAGATGTTTGTCAAAAATCGCTTCACCCGCACTAACTTGGCTCGGCCTAATCATCTTGCAATACCTGTTTATCGGAATTTTTGAGTGTTCGACCAAAAATTTAATAATAAACATTTTACTAAAATAATAAACCTATAATAGGTTTCTGGTCCCGGTGATGTTGCCTCAAGACACTGATTTACGTAAAAGGAATTAAATATACATTCTTCGCAAATATTTAACAAGAAATAAAATAAAAACATAAATAACGTTGTACAAAGTAAATCTGGTTGACCCTAATAAGTAATACACCTTGACTCACGTGCCACGACGAGCGCAGTGTATCTCTCGTCAGCCTTGTTTGTTGTTGACCGAATCCAACACCTGACCGGTCCGTTGTTCGCCTCAGTGATGTTGGTAAGAGTGAGGCCACACTCGCTGCTCTCTAGTCCGGCCCCGAGATAGAGGTGCCAGCCGGAGCTGTTGTTAGACCCGGCTCCCTGGGGGAAGTTGAGCGCACCAGACGGCAGGTGGAACCAGCAGCCACTCAGTGGCTCCCCCGCCTTCATCAGTATCCTCGCCTCCCCGCCCGGGAGTACGTTCAGCTCTCTCGGTGTAGTCCGGTTGGAATGGAGGGGGTCCCAGCCTGTAACGAGGGAGAAACACATTCCGTGTTGTTGTCACTGAGACTAGACCGTGTTTAATTAGAGTTCAACTCCAGCCAACCATGTCGGACCAGGAAACCATCTCGTTGATATCTGTCTGAGTGAGAGTTTTAACACTTGTAGCTTGGCTCACTTTCTGGCACCAAAACAACAACAATAAGTACCAATCTTAGTTTGGGGGGGGGGGTCACCTGCAGCATTGTGTGTGGGGTATCTCGCTAAGTACAGAGTAAGTGCGGGCGAGGCGATACAAGGAAAACATCTACTACACCGAGAGACAATCGGAAAATCTAGTTGAAACGTGGAAAAAACTTTCTCAAAAACTGGTTCAAACTGGTTCAAACCGGGACCATTTTCACCAAATTTTCAGCCGTTCGTGTCACATACCCGTCGGAGGTGTTTTTAGATACGGGATCGACCGTCTGAACAAAATGTTGTAAACCGTTTTGTGCTAGGTAAAAAAAAAAAGATTTACAAGGTATAATCCATTTTGAAGCCTAATTTGAGCCTAAATGTGATCGAAAACAATTTTTTCTTGTTTGTACTCTTTAAAATCATCTAATTTAATGGGGACAGATGTTGTGAAAAATAATTTTCAATTGGACCATTATTGGTGTAGCCAGTCAAAAACTGGTTTTACAATCTCAAATCAGTTTGTCCTAGAGCAAAACGGTCACCGCCATCGTGTTAAGACGGTTGATTCCGTGTCTTTAACAACTCGGACGGGGTGTGTGACACGAACCATTCTAAAAACAATAAAACCTATGCCGCTTTAAACCATTTTTACCAGTTTCGAAAAAGTAAATTTTCACATTTCAAGTTGTCAGTTCGAGACCCTGTCAGTGCATATATTATGTTTTCCGAATAGTATCTCAAATCCCGCACTAACTCTGTACTTGGGAGATGCTGCACATGGTGCCCTGGATCTGCCAAACAAAGATCCTCGACCCACAACATAAACTGAACAGTTTGAGAAACCTCAATTACCACGTGTTTCACTTGACTGCCCAATACTCTGTCTCTGCTGTGACGTGATCGAAGTTCCATATATTTCCTAGGTTGTGAGGGTGGGTGGACGTGTCTCACATCCCGTGTTGTTACAGATACTATAATGTGTGAAGACTGTGTTCAACTCACCCCAAGCATACAAGTCGGCCCAGGCGTACTTCCAGCCTCCGCTCTCTGCTCGGACGCGACAGGAGACCATCCATTCCTTTCTGCAATTCACCTGTAGCGAGACCCCGCAGTCCCCGGCCCCCAGACCCCTGCCGCTGTAGCTGTAGCCGGTAAGCTTGCTGTCCAGGTGGGCAGGGTCGGCCTCGGACTGAGACCCCCGGCTCAGCTCCAGCAGTGGACCTGCCTTGGTTCCATGGTCCCACCATCTGATTTGACACCCGGCGAGGGCCACGTCAGCTGAGCAGGTGAATGAGACAAACTGGGCGGCCCTAGTAACACGCACGTGGTCTGGGCTGATGTTGAGGTTGAAGGACGCGACACCTGGAGACAAGACATCAGAGGCTGTAAGACAGATTTTTGTCCACACTTTACTTGATTGAACCAGGGTGGTCATAAACACAGTTCTGGATACATGGTACAGCACTGCAAAGAATCTGATACCTTTGCACAGACCACCTTGTGCAGATACAGCGAGAGCTTATTTCTAGACACACAATTTACACAATTCTATGGCTAAAATAATATACAACTCGAGCGGGGTTTGAACCCGGGTGTCGGGTTTCCCAAATCTGACGTCTAAACATAAGACCGCTTTGTGCAGCAACACTTTAGGACATCAACATGTTCTTGCTGTGGACTTGTGCTGATAAACCTGTCATTCTGAAACATTATATTCTTTCGAAATAATGTTTCAAAAATAGTATGTGAATATATTGACATATAATTGACAGGTTCCTGAAAATAATCAAACTTCAATACAACACAAACATTGATGTCATAATGGAAATCACATAATATTATATTTATGTAACAAATTTATAGAAATGTAAAATGATGAATTACATTTTGATTTTCGATTTGGTTCATAGAGAAACACTAGGTAAAGTGTGATTATTTAATACCATAAGCAGTCAGAGTTACTCACGGGCGACCTGGAGTCCTGCCACCAAGAGCAGGGCGAACACCATCGTGGACATTGTTGAAATGTTGATAGAGAGATAAGATAATATATATCATATGAAAGGACGAAGCTCTGGGCTGAGAATGATGCTAGAGAAAACAGTCGTGGCTTTATACAACCAGCCGTGAGCAACACCACGTCAGTGGACTTGGCAGGCAGAGAATCACATGATGTCCGTCGTCCAATAGCAAACACCCAACACACGGTCCAGCCATGGCGTGTTTTAATTAGGCCAATCCACACTCGTCGAGTAGACTCAGCTGCAAAGTTCATCTTAAAATGAAAGTCCCTGGGTGGCGTGAGGTCAACAGCTCAGAGGTCAAAGTGTCAGTGATAAGAGTGATAACAGAATTTATAGCGTTTTCCATTGGCCGCACTCAGGTCGCAATAGTGCGCCCTAATGCGCACTGGATTGTCACTTGTCTTTTCATTTGTTCAGTTTTGTGATGTTATTCAAGTAGAGGTTGACAGCAATGACATCTCTGCACTCGCCTAGTGCATGCCAATGGAAAACGCCATAAGTAATAACATTCGTCTGCTGCCGGCTTACTGCTTGAAAATAACATTATACACAACAACATTTTTAAAGCAAAACGTCGTTTAAGTGTTTACCTTTCAAATTAAATAATTACCTGTTTATTGTAGTCGCAGTAAAATTTTCATGTTAAGTTCGAGATCAAATTTAGCTACAGTAAAATATTCTTTATTTAGTATATTGTCACTTTCGTCGTTTCACCACATGATTTGCGGTTTGAACATTACAATTGCAAAATTAATAATTTAATAATAATAATTTATCATAGAAAACCTGCCCAGGGCCCGGATTCACAAAAGGGGGAGATTCAGATTTTGGTAGTTTCTTCTCAATTCTCCCGCACGTCATGATGTAAACTGTGGATTCCACCAATCACAGACAATTGTTTAGCTACACTACTACAAAAAAATCCATTATCGGAGATTTATCGACTTGTGTGGGATTTATTTTTCCCAAAATACTCCCAACAAAACACCTAGTAGCATAATTAAAGTACCCCACTGAAAATCATTTGTGGGACTAAATGGGTAAAGTCACAGAGTGTGGAGGCGATAACAAAAATTCAAGTTTATATAAATTTACTAAAATAGTGACCTAAAAACTAAACATTGTTAATTCAATACAAATTTTGTTTCGGAAATAGTTCAGTAGCCCTACCTACACTTTAGAGTAACATATCCTTGTTGCAAGGTTTTAGCAGGACGACGCAGAGCCCGACCTTGAATTCTACCTGAAGTACTTCAGCCCTAGGTTGGCACACCTGCTCTGCAAACATTACTCCCTCTGGTTGGCACTTAGATTAATTGGATGAGCAAAGCGAAGACTTCAATTTGACTTTGTGTTTTTTTGTTTGTTTTTTACTTACGTTACCCCAAAAAAAATAGCTCGGGTGTTTTGTTTTTGTTAGTTTTTTGTCTGTTTGTTCGCTCTCTACCGGGCAAAGGGCATATGCGATCTTGATGAAAATTGAAGGGGACCTTCGAAATCTCTTAACTTAGAGCTGTATTGTTTTTGGGTACAATCGAAGAAATATTTCTCATAAATATCGTACTTTTACGATTTTTTTCAATTTTTAGTGCGATATTTTCGTGATATTTGGCAAACGGCTATCCCGATATTGATGAAAGTTTAAAGGAATGTTTAAAAATCTCTGAAATCATATATAACAGCTCTCTCTCCGCAGGTGAATTTCCTGACCAAATGAAACTTGCCCAAGTGATTCCGATTTTTAAGAATGGTGATCGCAGCAAATTAAATAATTACCGCTCCATTAGCATACTCCCAATATTTTCTAAGGTTCTTGAGAAATTAGTAGCTAAACGCCTCCTTAATTTCCTACAGAAATATAATCGTATAATCGTTTGCCAACATGGCTTTTTGCCGGGGAAATCTACCGAATCTGCTTCTGCGGAAATGACGGAAAAGATTTACAAATCACTTGACGAAGGATGTGACACTTTAGGGGTGTTTTTCGACCTTAGCAAGGCCTTTGATTGTGTGGATCACAAATTGCTTTTAAGGAAATTAAACTATTATGGAATAAGAGGTACCTCGGAAAACTGGTTTACCTCGTACTTGGCAAATCGCAAACAAAAGGTGGTGACAAAAAATCAGAATGATAATTCAGACGCTCACTCAAGTTGGAGGGAGAATCATGTAGGCGTGCCACAAGGATCTGTATTAGGACCTCTACTTTTTCTTGTTTTAATTAATGATCTGCCACTCTACTGTGCAAAATATAAGCATGACATTCTTTTCGTCTTCGTTTTCTTTATGATTTTGTTTGCGGACGATACCAGTATAATACTGTCGTGTCCGCAGCTTAGTCTAACTAAAATGATAGCTGAGAAGCTGGTTGGCATCATAAGCAATTGGTTCCAGGCTAATAAATTATATTTAAATGAAGAGAAAACAAAGCTACTACACTTTAAGTGGAAATCTTCTGCGAGCCTTGAGCCAACCAGTATCTCAATAGTCAATAAAGTAATTCATCCAGTAATTATGGCCAACTTCTTAGGCCTTGTACTGGATGAGATCCTGTCATGGCAGCCTCATATTGATGGATTGTGTAGGCGGCTAAACTCAAGTGTGTACGCTCTTCGAATACTTTCCTCTCTAGCGACTCCGACCACACTACGAGTAGCATATTTTGCAAACTTTCACTCCATATTGACGTACGGCATACTGTCCTGGGGAACCGCAATTAAGTCCTTGATTTAACGAGTGCAAATTGTACAAAAAAGAGCAGTAAGGATACTGGGAAATTAAAAAAAAAATGAAAGCTGTCGAGAGAAATTTCAAGAGCTTCAAATACTTACTGTATCCAACACGTATATATATAAAGCAGTCTGTTTTGTTAAAATGCATCCCGACCTTTTTTAAAACTCTATTCACCATCCACATGAGACAAGACACAAATTGCTTCTACAATACCCTACACATAACACTAAACGATTTGAAAAACATCTCTATTACATGGCAAGAAAAGTCTTTAACAAGTTACCCCCAGATTTGAAAAATGTGGATAATGTAGCTACTTTTAAAACTAAAACAAAAAAATATCTTCTCGACAGACCTATGTATCACCTGGATGAGTCCCTACATTAAAGCCTAGTGACAGTTAAAAACACAGTAGTATGTCAACAAAATTAGTTTCACTATCTCATTTTTTAATATAACTGTACAACTGAAATGGGTTTTTAACCAAATAACTGTTTTTACTCTTTACTTGAATTATATAACTTGTATATAGGCCTATGTATATCTTATGTGTGTACCTATGTATGTATAACTTACTGTATGTATCGTCTGTATTGTGTGTGTATTGTATTGTACTGGTTTGACGAAGCCCAAATGAATGCAGGTTTGATAATGGCGAATAAAATGTTTTGATTTGATTTGTTATGATTTAAGAGACATTTGAAAAAATATTTCTTATAGAAATCGTACTTTTACGATTTTTTCTCCGGTTTTTAATACCATATTTTCGTGATATTTGGGCCGATTTTGACCAAACGGGTGGGGCTACAACGTTCATATTTTACATTGACATAAAGATTAATGGTGAAGTAGTGCCTCTTCAAAAAAAAAGTTGAAAAAGTTGGTCAAAATTCTTAGAAATAAAGGTTTTAATATAAGCCTTTTACAGGTGTTGGCCTATAATGAGCAAGTAATATCAAGTAACTATAGAAAAAGTAAGGAGATTCCACATAAAAACGTAATCATTGGACAGAAATATTCCAAAAAAAAGCTCATCCATCAACGCGACTGGAAAAAGCGTTCGCGAAGCGGCCTAGTTATTTCGACATCTAAATCCATTGTTCTTGATAATTTTTACTTCGTTTCGATTTTAATTTTTTCCCCGGTGGCCATGTATTTCTACAGAAACAACACCATGGAAGTTTTTATTAACTTTTTTCTCATTATCCTAGAAGGTTTGATGTTGGTAGGCATGGCAAGTATGTTCTTTCAACCTGACACATTGAGTAGTATGCATTATGAGATCACAAGGATGGTAACACCGACATATTTGGATAATACTTTTCAGAAGAAATGTTTTTATAATACAGGTTTGATTTGATATGTTATAAAATAATCAAAAGTATCCAAATACCTTAAACGATCATTCTTAATATATTAGTGATATTGGATTTCCGTTTCAAGTTACTACCCGAGTGTAGATTTTATATAAGGTAAGTTCCACGCAATAATGTATTGAGTTGACGTACTTCATTTTAGGTCTATGATTAAACGAGTGAGCGCAGCGAACGGAGTGATCTCCATTCTACTCAAACAGCGCTTATCGTTATTCTGCGTGTGTATGTGTGTGTGTGTGTGTGTGTGTGTGTGTGTGTGTGTGTGTGTGTGTGGTACGTTGCAAATCAGCCGAATCGCTAAACAGATTGCGCTGAAATTTTAAACAGACATCCGGTACGAGTTTATTGAGAACTGCTAACAAAATCAGCAAGATCCATTGCGATTTAAACCTACAAGAAATAATAAATTGAAAAATAGGCTTCCAATGTTTAGAAATTATTTTAACGACAATGGTTTAGATTTTGAAAATATATTTTTTGTTTGTTATTTACCTGGCTGTGAAATGCCGTGCCCATGCAAGGTCTATCAAATGTTGAACGTCAAGGTACCCCCAAATTCCGCTCGTAGATTGAGTAAACCTTGCAATATTTACACGTATTTCGTACTGGCTATGTTTTCCATAGTATTGTCACAGATGATAGACTACACTGCGTTATATGCATTTCAAAACATGTTTAATAATTTTTTAAATACAATCTAGGAATTACAAAATCTTTCCCGACCAGGGGATTTCTTTTTCTCTTCCACTCGTTCTTTTCACTTTGTACTTTTTACTTTTTCAACTTCTCCGTGTAAAGCGGCCTTAAGGGCGCTTTAGCCAACTAGACTTGGAAAACGCCAAAGTCGTTGTTAGACGAGTGAGCGAGTCATGTGGTGAGTACCCGGGAACATTTGCATTTAAGTTTGATAATTATATTCGAATAAATAAAAGTTTTTTTAAGTTTAGTTGGTATACGGGCGCGTCAACTGTAAGTCCATAATGCGCCTCTCTAGCCTATGATAGGCTAGGTAGGCCTAAGGTAGGGGGAAGAAAAGTAATGTAACCGGGTACTCAACACATGGCTCACTCACTCGTTTAACAACGACTTTGGCGTTCCCCTAGTAAAAAAACCTCTACAAAATATAAACTATCCAGCCACCGATTCTGTGATAGCTCACTCAATTATATTATTGTTATATTATATCAATTACGTTTTTTTTAGCCTGTATTGTACCGTACAATACAGGCTAAAGATGGCTTGGAAACATAAATTAGGATCCTACCTAGGACAAACATTCTACTACTGGAAACTCAAAATGCAAGAACTATTAACAATAATATTTGACAAACATTATAATACAACAAAATTAGCGAATATTAATGATTAGAAGTTATTAATACTTGCAACTTGTATAATCGATTCTTTTCTAACAAATATAATTTGTGCGTGTTTATGCTAGGTAGCGTTGCAGGGAATAACATTTTTTTTTTAAATAACTACACGGAAAAAAAGTAATTTAATTTAGCTTTTATACGTGCACGAAACCTCGCCGACAATGAAATATTGATCATACGAAATAAAATGGTAGAAAAAATGTAGATATTTAAGTTAAATCTTCAAAAAAAAAAAAAAAAAAACAGTCAGTATTTTAGCTGGTAATTTAAAAAACTGTGCGATATATTCTGGATGTGGCATTATCTTGTAATCTTTGATATTCCAGGGAGTGGTTCCCGTGGGACAAGTCTTCGTATCCCGGTTATGAAATAACTCTGTTCGCGAGGTTGATTCATTCTGTGAGTATCTACTAACTATTTTTTAAAGTGTTTTTGAATACGTGGTAGATATATTTTACAACTTTAATTAAAATTCGATTTTCAGAAGTGCTAGCTCCTTCTTTGTCACGCATGCAAATCATTCTGGGAGTAAAGGGTTTCACGCAATCTCACGCCTTACCTACCATCTGCTCGGGTGTATGCTGGACTGCGTCTGCCGCAGTCTGCCACAACAGTTTCTACACCCCTCTACGAGAATTTAAGTAATAAAATGCAATTAGACGAGTGAGCGCAGCGAACGTAGTCTCAACGCAAGTCGAACGGGCCTTGTTCGTGATTAATTCTGCATGTAAAATGTTAGTTTTAAATATCTGTTTGTCCGGTCCCATACGGCCGAACGGACAAATAGATTGATCTGAAATTTAAACAGACATCCGTGACCAGGTAACTGAGAACTGCTCACAAAATGAGAACAATCCGTTGCGATTTAAACCCACAAGTAATAATAAATTGAAAAATAGGCGTGAAAAGTGTAGGTTTCATTTAAACAACAATGCATTGGTTCTTGAAGAAGTCATTTTCATCGAAAAATTTGTAAGGCTGTGATTACATGCATAGCAGTTACCAAGGTGTATCGAATATTGCACGACCAAGGTTCCCCAAAATTCCGCTGGGACATTGAGTAAACCTTGCAATCTTTACTTGTATTTAGTACTGACTATGTTTTCCATAGCATGCATTTCAAAACAATTGTTTTATCATGTTTAAAATACAATCCAGAAACTAAAAAAATATTTCCCGACCGGGGGTTTGAACCTAGGTCTTCCACATTTCGGGTATAATGACGCCTTAGTCAACAAGGCTATAGGAAAACGCCAAAGTCGTTGTTAGACGAGTGAGCGAGTCATGTGTTGAGTACCCGGGAAACATTTGCATTTAAGTTTGATAATAATAAAATAGATATAAATAATAGGGTTAAGAGTTAATTTGGTGTAACGGCGCGTCAACTGTAAGGCCATAATGCGCCACTCTATAGCCTATGACAGGCAGGAAAGAAAAGACCAACGATATCTAGATCCATTCTTATGTATAGGGGGAGAAAAGGGAATGATACCGGGTACTGAACACATGGCTCACTCACTCGTCTAACAACGACATTGGCGTTTTCCTAGTAGCACCATTGATTATTATTATCAATGTTCTATAATAGAACATATTATAGAACATGTTTAGGGCGGCTTGAAGTTCGCTTCTTGATATGGGGCTGTGCAAACAATAGAATTTTAATATTTTTTAAATATTTTTTTGGTTTTCTGTAAGTTTTATAATAGAGTTTTAGTTCGAATCGAGAGTGTTTTGACTACAAATATTTTTTGAAGACCAAGAACCAGTCTGAAAATCGAAGGTCGTTGACACGTGTGATAGCATACTAAAATACTCCTTTCAAAATTGAATATTGTAAAAAATGTAATAATAATATGGTACTATGTGATTTTGTGAAAATGCACTTTGAAAGTTTTTATTTTTGTTTTTTAATTTTATACAAAATTTGTATGAATCAGATCGGAGTTTGGAGTTTCACCATTTTACTTTCAACAACCGACACACAGGTATAATAATTACCTAAACATCCGAGCGATACCTGCAGCCAACATCCATTCAAGTCCAAAACACGTCACTCCTTATTATTGTATCATTGTGATCAAATTATTCGGTGCATGTGCTATACTAATATAGTTTTATGTGATTACGCTAATGGTTGGTGATCTTGATGGTCCAATGTTTTATAATTAGTACATTTTAGTACAGTTTTGTGACGTTATTAGAGATCATGGTTATTTGTATAGACAAGTGTGTAAAAAATAAGGTTATTTATGAAGACATCAATTAACTTCTATTTTACCTTGTTGAAACCAATGTTTCAAACACGGTATGTATTCTGCTTGACAATAATGAATTGTTTATTCTGAATTCCAACACATCTTCTATGATAGGAAGATTTTTTTTCTTAATAAGCGATCTTCTCGTCCAATTCTGGTGAATTATTTTATTTCAAAATACACTTATATTCAACTAATTGACATGGCGTTATATGATCACTATTTTTCGGTGTAATGAATTTGCTCAAAAACATTATTAATCCATGCTAAAACACGTGACATTGTGAAAAGTGTAAAATTGCATACAAATTTTGCCAATATGGTTACAAATCTACATTAATTTATCTTGATTTTATTTCAGAATCTAAGCAACATTTTACAAAGGAAATAATGTTTGCTATAATAATAATTATCGGCTTTGGATAAAATGTGATGCATGCTCGTAAATGGCGAGGTAATGCCTCTGTTGACCATTGCCCCTGGCCAAGGGTATCTATACTTCATGCCTTCATGAACACGAGTTTTAGTGGTGTGTTCTCCCACCATTGACCCTGTCCAGTGGCGGCCCGACCATACAAATTCGGGGCCATGGCCCCGCGGAAAATAGGTGGGTGGGTGGTCAGCTCAGGGTGGGTGGGGGTGGGGGGTGGGGTGTGGACGTAAGTAGGCAAATTAATCATTGAGTGTTTGCTATATAAATATGAGCTATAAAAGAAATAGTATCGTGCCTGTATGATGATAACTTCCCGAACAAGCCAATACTCGTGTCAGATGGGAATGTAATTGTGATGGTTTTAAAATGCGCGCTCAAAAGATCGTGCCAAATAAACTGAAAAAGAGCAAAGACTCCCAAACGCGCCCGGTGGGTATGGGTGTCCGCAAGGGGTGGTGGTGGGCCAGGGGGACAGGTGATTCCAAGATCTCTAGCCAAGCTTTTAACATTTGATAGTCCTATTTTCTTCGGTTTCTTCTTGAGCCAACATTTTTGTTACGAAACGCATGAATTAAGACCCAACCCCAATCGAACTCAAAGACGAGACCTTCCAGGACAGTATAGCGCCCACCCCACGGGAGTAAAGGTAGCGGCCGCTCCAGTAGCCTAGGGGCAAAGAAAGTTATTATTGAGAAAAAAATATGATAGAGGATAAAAGAAAAAACACGGCAATTCGAAAGAGGGTGTCACTGTAATGGGATTTAATACAAGAAAACCATACCAATGTTTATGTATGAACCTATATATTGCTTGCGTAGACACAAGAAAAAGTGTCATACACTGATTTGTATTAGCGCTGTGGTAAGACAATTAATTAAAATATTTAAATACATTAAAAATTGAAAATTACAACACCAATAAAAATATAAATAACATTATTGGATATTATGTGGACATATCCAACTATTGCTATCTCCGATGAAATAAAATAAATGTACAGGTAAATCAACTCCACTCAATTATTTATATGCATATGTTACTTTAGAATAAATAGTTAAGTTGTGAATTAGAATACTTCTGACTTCAGAGGGAATCGAACCCTGGACCTTCTGCATTGGAAGCAGATACGCTAACAACAACACCAACGAGCCCCACAAATATAAATCAATATTAAAAATTGAGAAGGGTACACACGTCGCCTAAATATCCTGGTAATGTCAATTCGACTGCACAGAAACTACATTATTTTGATGTTGCATTTAGCCCACTACCTTTTTTCTAAAACGCACCAAATGCACTGTAAAAACATGATTTAAAAATTTTCGCCTGCGGCGCTATTGTTTTATTTCAATACCCGGACAAGATTCTTGTGGACGCCCTTGCCGGTGGGTATGCTTGTTTGCCACGGCGTATCCAAGGGCTCACCTGAAAACGTATTTTAGGACACCAAAATTGGGTGCATGGGCGCCCGCAGAAGGGGGTGCCCCCCCTGGCCCCGAGCAAGCAGAAGTGCTAATTTGCCCTCATTTGATGTGTGGATTTATTATTAAACTTGTACAGTCAATTTCTTTACTGATGAACATTTGTTAAATTTAATGGTTGACAATTTTCTGCGAGATAAGTAGCTTATTGTGTCTTTTACCTGCAATAGTTCGTCTTGAGTGTTGAAAAGAATCCATGGATTAATGCGAGTTTTGACCGTCACAATAAAAGGCTTGCAAAAGCAAAGATGTGAAAAGTTAAATAACCTCAGTGGATAAAAAAGCAAAACATAGAAAACTAATGAGGGCAAAACAAAATGGGGGGGGGGGGATATTTTGAAGGTTTCCTTTTGGTGGTTTTCTAGTTTCGAGTATCGACTGCACAAAAATTGCATATTTTTGGTATTGTATTCAGCCCACCACTTTTTTCTAAAACCCACCAAACGCATTCTAAAAATGTGATTTTCAAATTTTTCGCCTGCGGCGCTATTGTTGGGGGCTCCGCCCCCCAAACCCCCTGAGCCTGCCCAACGAAAGTACAAACTATAGCTTTTACCCCCCCCCCGCCAAAATTTCTGCGGCCGCCCATGCGTGTGGGTGGGTGTAATGCTATAAAGTTGGCCCCGCGGGATTTCAGGGGTTCAAACCGCCACTGACCCTGTCCAAACCTTGTGATCGGAGGTCGCCGATTCCTGGGAATAGAAACGTTGCCTCCGTACAAAGAGACAGCCAAGAGATACATTTTGTATAATATAAAAAATGTTTTCTAACCGTTGTTGTCATCTTGGTTCCGGAGCAACTTTGACTATGTTGGCGTCAGTGGTGGGTTAACAGTGGCCAATCAGAGGGCTTAATTTAAAACACCGGTTTGCTGGCAGGCAGTGACGCACGCATTGTCAAATTTGTTTCGGAACCAGTATAATATAGTTCCTTTCATCCCTGACGGAACTTAAGTCCAAATACCTTGCCAGTTTTATTGTGGTATAGCAGTAACATAACATGGATAGGATAAGCCTGACGGGACGTTTGAGTCCCACTGCTCATGAGCACATAGAGCAATCGCACATTCACATAGGATAATATTTACGCCTTTACTTGTACAACTTTTTTTAAACTCTTTGAGGGTAAAAAATTGAAAATTGTACAATTTTGAAAATAATATATTTAAAAATAAGAAAAAATTATAACTTTGCCATTTTTACCCAATTTTAATCTTTTTTAGAATTTTAGGATGTTTGTTATTGAATTAAAAGCTTAAAAAAATTAAAAGCTGGAAATTGTGGTTCATATACAAAATCCAAAATTTTCCAAACAGTCTAAAATACTCGAAAAAAGAAAAAGTTTCATACAAAATTTCTTATTTAGTTATTGGGTATGTTTGTTTGATGAATAAGTAGAAAAAATCCACACTTTTTTATTTTTTATTTAGGGATGAAAGGGTTATCTTGAAATGTAAGATCCAACCACACCACGTAAGTATAATATATTATCTGTGATCGAACCTTTCTATTTACAGTTAAAAACGTATCTGCACAAACGACCATCAAAGACTTTTTAAATCCTAAAGGCACTTCCCTCTCCACTTCCGCCTTATCTTACCCATGTTATTTTATTACTAAAAACATACTCTGGCAAAAAAATATTACTGACAAACGATTGTAGATAATGCGTTTACACACGAGGTTCTTTATACTTGAGATCAGATCTATGCTTGCATGCCGTTTAGAGGAGGATTTATAATCCATTAATTTATTTTAAAATATCCCGAACATGCGTAAAATATGGTCAAAAGTGGACTTTTGTAAAACTTTGCATAAAAACAGATTCAAATGTTTAACTGAAAAATTAATATAGTTGTTCCGAAGCAAGTAAGCAGATGCTGACGTCATCGGCGGGTGGATTGCAGCCAATCGGCAGTCCGCAATTTAAAATACTGATCGCTCATTGGCCCGCCGAAACCGCGGGCAACTGCTTACTTGCTTTGGAGCAACTATAGATCATAAACACACATCTAGCTTTCATTTACAAATCAGAGTTTACTTGAGTCTACTGGCTCTATTCGTTTGGCTATCAGACTTGTTCCTGTTTTTTGAGCTATGTTTTATGGTAAATTCTGGTCGGGAAGAACACATTTCTTTTGTGTTGGAATTTACAACGTGAGTCGATCATCTCTGTTGCTTGGGTCTTCTGCGTCCTCTACTCCTCGTCCGGCAACGTAGAGTCTCCTGTATCGGCGACCCCGTCGTCAGGGGCGTCCTCGCCGCCGTCGGCCTCCGTTGTCGTAGCTGGCGGGTCACCCCCGGTTTTAGTCGTGGGAGCTTCAGTGGCTTTAGTTTTAGGATCTTCTTTCGCCGTCATGGTGGTTGCTTCGGCCATAGCGGTCGTCACTGCCTCGGTGGGCGCGACTGTGGTGGTGGGAGGAGGAGTCGGAGCGGCGGTGGTGGTGGTGGGAGGTGGTGGTGGTGGTGGGGGAGGAGGTGGAGGTGGGGCAGGGGTCGCAGTGGTTGTAACAGAATCGGGCTTGGTCGTCTTTACATCTCCTTGTGGTTGGGTCTCCGTGGATTGGGAAAGTGTGGTCATGGTGTTCTTGGAAGGCGTCTCAGGGATTGTCGTGTCCTCGACGTAATCAGGCTCTACCGTTACTTTTGTCGTCGAGCGTTTGGGTTTTGCAGTCAACCTGGAACGTTTCCAATCAGTATGTTATATTGTCTGTTACGTTCAAGTGTCGATGGACTCTTGTACGGCGACACCTCCTAAAATCTTTTATGGTCAATTTGTATTTTATTTAGTCCATTTGACATACACACAGTATATAAGACGCGTCATTATTAAGTGATTATTAATATGTAACCAAAACAACAGTAGATGAAGCAGCAAAGTTTGCACAACCAAACAAAGTCTCTACTGCAACAATATTTAGAGAAACATGTAACTAATATAATACATTTAATAAAATGAAACCTCGATCGAATAGACTGATCTTTGCGTTCCCTTCATAGTTTGCCCGTAAGTCTACTAGCGAGATGGCGCATATTCGACGGTGCAGCGCGGAAGCAAAGTTTCCACTGGCCTTGGGTCTCTGACTCCGAGGTGATACCTACCTCTTCCTGGGGCAGACGATGGAGATGACGACGCCCTGGCTCTTGGCCCTGGTGCCGCAGCGATAGGTCTTGGTGATGCGCGAGGGCTGGTTCCGCCACGGGCTCGCTTGGAAGGCGCGCTTGGCCTTGTACCAGCGGAAGAGGACCCTGCGAGGTCTCGAGGTCGTCACGCGACCCCTGCAAGGTTTGCTACCCGGCTCATCACACGGTTGACCAGACTTGGCGAGAGCCGGGCTGCGGTATACGATCGTGTAGTTCTCCTGGACCAGAACACGTTCATTAAGAATTTAGTTCTTAACAGCATGATTTTTTAAAATTTCTCTATAAGAATATTTATGGTTGTTTTTTATAGTCATTTTTATGTAATTAACTTAACATTGTATTGTTGCGTTATATTCGTATTGTTACAGTTTGGAAAATTACATTTGTGGGACATTTGTCCAGTTGTAATGTGGTCACAAATAAAATAAAACTAAACTAAAATTAGAGCAAGGACAATTGTGAAGGGTTGTCCGAGGGCTGTTAAGAAGACTCAATCCCTTGCATTCGCATTATAACGACAGAGGAAAACCTGGGAAAAAACCTTCAGTAAGGATTGCCGGTCTCGACGGGATTTGAGCCCGAGACCTCCCGAAACAGAGTCGCGCGCTTATCGCACGAGCCAACACGGTTTGACAGCATGATTGTGTGAAGTTTTAGGAGCCGCTGGCTTTTTGCTTTTGAATTTCAATGTTTTAACTCATTATTTTCGTGGTGCTTAATTCGTATCGTGCTATAAAGCAATATTAACGAAATTTTATTTTAACTATAACATTTTCATTTGGCTCAGGTCGTGTAGTTATCTGTAAGTAGTGAGGAGACAGTAACCTTCAAGCCGAAAGTGAAAGTTGATGACAATTATTATTATTATAAGCAACATTAATTTCGATTACAAAAAAAAAATCGGGTAAACCAAACACAAAACTATGCACCATTTTTCTATATCAACGAAAACAGTATAACATGCATAACACCATAATTATGATTAGACTAGTGAGCGAAAGGAATGAGGATTTATAACGCCACTTGATCGGGTCTTCGTCGTGACTAATGTGCTTGTTTAAATGTCTGTAAAACTGTCTGTCTGTCTCTCCGGTCCCATACGGCCGAACGGCTAAATAGATTGAGCTGAAATTATTAAACAGACATCCGTGATCAGGTAACTGAGAACTGCTAACAAAGTGAGAAAAATCTGTTGCGATTTATACCAAAAAGAAATAATAAATTAAAAATAATCTTTAAATTTGTATGATTTAATTTAACGACTATGGTTTTGTTTTTGAAGAAGTATGGAATCTTGCACGCTCAAGGTACCCCCAAATTCCGCTCGGAGATTTTGTAAACCTTGCAATATTTACACGTATTTCTTACTTGCTATTATTTTCCATAGTATACGCGTTTCCAAGCAAAGATAGATGGCAGCACTAAAACGCAACATGTCGGACCGATCGGTGATAGAGACGAGCTGCTTACGGCGGGCGCTGTATATTCAGTTAGGTTCAACTCGATTTTTGTTACATTTCTGATCATTTGCGAAAACATTGTTGATTATGTCATATCGTCCGCGTATTTTATTAGTAAAATTCGTAAGTTTTGGGGATCGGCTTTATTAAAAACGGGAATTTAATGGCATTTTAAATTACAACAAATAATTGAGATTATTTGATGATATTAGCTCGAAAAGAACAAACCACACTGTTTAACTATTAAATACAGAAACAAGTGTATCAAACAATGTTGAATGATGAAGATTGATGATATTTTGCCAAGAAAATGTTGCCCACCAATACTAATAATTTCAATAATTTATTTTATATCTAAAAATCAAAAGAGCTTGCACGTTTTCTACATCGTTTTACAATGTAAACGCAATCGGAGTAGGCTTATTTATATTTATCTACTATACACTTAGGTCTACTGTTTTTTTTTTAAAATATACATTTTATTATAAGTAGGCCTATTGAATAGCTGATGACCTATTTTTATTATTGTTTTGTATGTCAATAATGGCATGACGCGTCATTCTGCAGACAGCTTTAAAATCTTGTAGGTCATATCATTATACTTATTCTATTGTAATAATATAAATCGTTATTTATTATGATATTGTGTAGAAAATTATGTCATAAATGAACAATGACGGTAAACGGTGTATGTAGGCCTACATTAATTATATAAGGTAGAAAAGGAGTTGGGATTGCATAAGCCCTAATACAATTATTATTATTTTTGTTATTATTTTATGACTTTATTTATTTTAAATTATCATAATAAAACTAAATAAGTATATCTTAATTAAAAGTGACATAAGAAACGAGCGATGTAACTGTATGTGTGCGTTTACTGTGAGTTGTGAACATTCTTGACGGTTTGAATTTGATTTAGTATTTATCGTACCCTGTTAGCCTATATTTAGTATATAGCCTATAAATACTAATGATTTATTATGATATTACATTATTAGAGAATTGTAATATGGATATAAATGCCATCCTCGGTGTCTCATGGGTGCATGGGGCGCAGGTCTGAATATAGTAATATTATTCTGGTGGACATGGTCTCGAATCCCGCATATTGGAGAGCGATTTTATCATTTTGGTGCACCCCCATGCTTTTGATTATCATCAATTTACAACATTTTTGGAGAGCAACGACAATGTACCTGTGATTGTACATATTATTCATAAGTGGACAAACACGGAATGACATATGTTCTTCAGGTAAGCACATAGCGCGCTCCTCCCACTATCACTGATCGGACAGTTGCATTTTTCGCCACCAGGTAGCAACCCCTTTGCTTGGAAACGCGTATTGTCACAGTTTGATGTAGACTACACTGCGTTTTATGCATTTCAAAACATGTTTAATAATTATTTAAATACTAGGAAAATGCCAAAGTCGTTGTTAGACGAGTAAGCGAGTCATATTGTGTTGAGTACCCGGGAACATTTGAATTTAAGTTTGTATAAAGGGTTTTGAGTTTAGTTGGCTTAAGGGCGTCAACTGTGAGGCCATAATGGCTGGCTAGAGTGGCCTTATAGGTAGGGGGAAGAAAGGGAATGTTCCCGGGTACTCAACACATGGCTCACTCACTCGTCTAACAAAAAACAAAAAACAAATGTATTTAGTAAGTTGACTGACAGAGCACAGTTGACTCAATAGTTGTCAAAATACCGTACGAGGAATAAACGTATCTTCTCTACAGTCGCTCACATCCAAATGTGAGTTCCTAAAACATAAATATTCGATTTTGATCTAGTCTAGGGCGATGGTCGTCGCCCGGCAGACAAGCGATGCGACTGCTTAGGCGACACCGAACTCCGGCCCTATATACAGCTACAAGAGTTGGGGGGTTTTCAGCTATCTGCACACGCCGCCCCGAAAGAGTTACAATCTTGAAACTCGGTATATGACCTGGTATGTGGTCCATGACATACCAAAAAAAAAATCAACCCGATCCGACAACTCGTTCTGTGTTAAAAAGGCTCTCAACATCGTCAAATTCCTTAAGGCTGGCTGGTGGTTGGGTGGGTGGGTGGCTGGCTGGCTGGCTGGCTGGCTAGGAGTTCTCCGCGGAGATTTCTTTAGCCTACAGAGAAAACAGTAAATCTTAGAACTATGAAACTTGGACCACACTTAGGTGTATTTCAGACGCAGTGCCTTTTGCTTTCAAAACCAAAATCGGGTAACAGGGACCGGAGAAAATCAAAATTTGGATGATAATCAAAACGCGTAATTACCAAGGCGTGGTAATTTGTACAAACTTGAAATTTAACATGCTATTAACCATTATAAATATCTTGCGTCCAAAACACAAGGGGCTAAATTTGGGATGACCATGGGCCCAAAAATGACAAAAAAACATATCTGAACTTTAAGAAATGAATCATTCAAAGAAAACGCTACAACTGAGATGTTTCAAACGTGGAATACATTTTGATATGTCTCATTCTTTATCACTTTTGAATATGAAAAGCAAAATTGGTTAACGGGTACCGGAAAAAAAACAAAATTATCAAAAGTAGGTAATTCCGTACTCTTATGAATAATACGCTATACCGAGAAAACGGTTCATCTTAGAACTTTGAAACTTGGGCCACACTCAGATGTACCTCATATAACAAAAACCGGGCAATTGGACCGGGGAAAATCAAAATCAAAATTAAAATCAAAACGCGTAATTACTCAGGCGTAGTAATTTGTACAAGCTTGAAATTAAACATGCTCTTAACCATTATAAATATCAAGTGCTTTTATGCTAGTGCGTTGGTCTTGTTGTTAGCGTATCTGCTTCCAATGCAGAAGGGCCAGGGTTCGATTCCCGCTAAAGTCAGAAGTTTTTTAACTTCTGATTTGGACTTAAGTCTATCAGTTCTTGTCTTAGGAGTTTGTAAACGGTGACTTTGGAGCCGTCCTAGCAACGAAGCACATAATAAATTTCAGAGTTGTTCTGAATCGGCCTTGTTGATTCTGGCGTTGATCCGCGGGTGTTCGCACTGTCCATACCACTGATTGATATATTTCCTATTAAAAATATCGATCTTTGGTTGGTTATCGCTCACTCGTCGATTGCGTCGGGGCCTGCAGGGTTGGCTTGGTCGCTTTGATTTAAAGTCCCCCACTGAAAATCTGTTATATAACTGAGTGGGTAGTCTGTAAATAAAAATTTATTTATTTATTTATTTATTTATTTAAGGGGTATCTTTGGGGGGACCGTGGGCTCAAAAATGTAAAAAAAACAACTTTGAACTCAACAAATTTAATCATTCACACCTTGATAGCGAACGAACAACAAAAAGATGTAATATCCAACCAAATACAAAAATCTGTAAAAAAAAAAACGGCAGACAAGCTCTCCTTCAAAAGTCTTCGGCTGTGAATGCTGTGAGATATAGAAGTTGAGCCAAGCTTTTTATTCTTTCTCCCTAGTTTCGCTTTTAAAATAAGTAAGATCATTTCGCCTGTTGACGAGCGCCAAGCCAACGATTTTTGTGGTAAAAAAGTAAAATTTTTAAACTCGAAATCATAAAAAAAATGGCTTGGCCATTGAATTTGGTTCATGGCCAAGAATTTTTTTATGATTTCGAGTTTAAAAATTTTACTTTTTTACCACAAAAATCGTTGGCTTGGCGCTCGTCAACAGGCGAAATGATCTTACTTATTTTAAAAGCGAAACTAGGGAGAAAGAATAAAAAGCTTGGCTCAACTTCTATATCTCACAGCATTCACAGCCGAAGACTTTTGAAGGAGAGCTTGGCTGCCGTTTTTTTTACAAATTTTTGTATTTGGTTGGATTTATCTACGGGTATTGTTTCAGTTCTACGACTGCGCTAATCACGGAGAATTAGGCTGTGTAATAGGAAGTGTTATCAACCATCTACACGATATGCTTCCTGGTGAAGCTACAGATTACAGGTTGTGTTATCAATCAGGGTTGACTAACCACAAAGCAGCAGAACAACGCCAGACCGAGGAAGGCGGTGACGAACCTCATCTGACTCTCCTTGCTGACTCGCCTCACAGATATTGAAAGTAGATCGACGCGAAACACTCTCAATACACTCAAACATATTTATAAAATGAGATAAATTTCACATCGAAGATCGACAAGAACCAGAGCAAAACCAGATACAGGAAGTCGGACATTAATCGAAATAAAGTCCACTTTTACCGGCAGATTAAACGGCCCCGATCTCCATTGTCTGCCTCCTAATGGCGTCCGCGTGCAGCAGCGTATAAATCGTATCGGTTATCATCGCGTATATCGGAGAGTCGTGATATTCCAGGCGGGGATGGCCCCATTACACGGTACTTAACATTATAATTGGTGGCGGGGTATTCTTAACTATTGCCCATACATAAATAAATACCATATCAACGCTCGGATGGTTTTTTACTTAACATTTTTTTTTTTTTAATATTGCCCCAACAGCGATGAAACGCGCTGTTCGGAGTAATGGAGTCATAAGGATGGTTTTTTTAAAGAGTATATGTATACACGTGGCGTCAATGGTTAACGATTTTCGACAAGATAACTTAACCATATCTCGCCGAACGGTAATTCAACTGTACTAATCTATAAAAATAAAAACGAATGTATGTATGTATGTCCGTCTGTCTGTCTGTATATTTGTCCTTTATACATTACTTCACCATTAATACGATCTCCATGAAACTTGGCACATATATGTATTTTTCACGGGGAAGGTTTCTATGCTATCCATTTTGTTGTTACTCCTCCACGTGGTGATCGGTGCCTGCAAAGCGGATACATTTGTTTTATATATATATATAGAGACTACACCATTCATCTGATCTCCATGAAACTTGGCACATATATTTGTATTTTTTTTTATAGGGAAGGTTTCTATGTTATCCATTTTGTTGTAACTCCTCCACGTGGTGATCGGTGCCTGCAAAGAGGACTCGCGAATGAATTTACTTCGCCACCGTTGGACATATCATCATGAAAGTTGACACATATACGAAAAGGGTTCTGGCATACGTCGCAGCAACGTGCGACGGGAAAGCTAGATAGTTACATATTTATAGGTAAAGAACGATGCTTACAAAACGGTGAATACTTTGAACAAGCTGGTAAAGTAAATCACACCGGGCAGTCTTCAACTCTGCTGAAGTATATGAGTGGGAGCTATTAAGTTTATCGTCAAGATATTAGGGAGCGAAGCGCCCCTATATGCATCACTTTTCTGTCCGTCCGTAATGTGCGAAAGATTCGTCTGATGATAAAAACGTTATTTTTTGGTTAGTCGGGAAACACTCCCGTAGGTGTAATTGTTATTATTTACTAGGAAAACGCTTAAGTCCCGCCGCGTTGTTGGATGAGCGTAATTGGTGCATTGAGCTGCCATGTGTTATGCAGATTTTCTGTTGTTCTGTGAAAAAATCGTTACTAAATTGAAGATTTTTTAAAAATTAATTTAAATTAAATAAAAAATAAACTTTAATTTTTAATTTTTTTAATTAATCGTAATTTTAAAAAAGAAAAAAATCGTAAAATTGCGATTTTCATAAGAAATAATTATTTGATTGGGCTAAAATTTCACACGAATTTTATTAATTCATAAAATAAAGGTTCTGTGAAAAAATTATTACAATCGGTTAAAGCATGTAGGTGTTATAAATCAAAGAATTGATTAAAAAAAGAAAAAACCCGTAAAATTTCGATTTTCATGAGAAATATTTTTTCGATTACGCTCAAATTTCACACGAATATCTTAATTCATAAAATTATGGTTCTGTGAAAAACTCATTAAAATCTGATAAAGCATGTAGGTGTTATATGTCGAAGAAATTTTAAAAAAATCGAAAAAATCGTAAAATTGCGATTTTCACGAAAAATAATTTTTCGATTGCGCTCAAAAACGTGGCTGTTCTAAGTTTAGAGATTTCGAAGGTCTCCAGAAAATTTCATTGTAATTGGAGTATCGGTTTAGCCGGAATCGTGCTGACAACACACAATAATACAGAAAAAAAAGAAAAAAAAAGAAAAAAAAACATTCCGGATTTTTTTCTCCAGTGTAGTGAAATGGAATCTTCGCTTCGCTCGCTACGCTCATCCAACTACAATTCAGAAATTTAAAAAGTCCGCTGCCACCGGGAATCGAATATATATAATAATCTAATGTAGGAGTATACATAGTGTGCCCCTGACTACACCTTGACAATATAACTTAGATCTGAACACTGGACTATAATGAGTATAAATTTCAAATGGCAAGCTGTTATAGTATTCCTAATGAATTATTGCTTTGTATGTTACTTTATGATACTTCGTGTTCATAATAATATTTTTATAATTTTATTTGTTTGAAACATAACTCATACACATGTTATCGTTCTCTCGTCAAGATCATCTTTGACAGGCACTGGAGTGTTGTCATGGGCAACACTTCGGACAACAACAGAGAGACGACTCGAAGATGCCAACATGGCTGGTACAAACCGTTGTACTCTACTACTTTAATCTTTACTCCAATCGTATTCACGTTAGCTGTATGTAAGTTATCGTGTTGATTTACTTGTTTAATATATTTCTATTTTGAACTATCATGTGTTGTAACTCGTACGTTATTTATCCTGACCACCGACAACTGCATCAACACCGAGGCCAAACCGTGGCTATTGCTCGAATCCTTGCCCAACCAAACTCATCACCGGAGTAAGGAAAGGTAAGAGATTACATATCAGAAGTGGGATTGGACGGATGATTGATTTATTCGGACATTATCGTACCTATGAAGTGTTTTTGAAAGAAATTCGTTTTCCTAAATGAAAAATAAGAGTTTTGTGGACTTGTAAAACCAAATTTTTGCAATCTGCTGGAACCGGCATGTTCTTATGTTTGTTTTGTTTGTCACACATGATTTTTGAACTTCGACTTTTATCGATCTGCTCTGATCGATTTACCGAGCGCTAAAGCAACCGTCACATTGTTATGAATCTTGTGTTTTTGTTTTTAACGATTTGACATTTGACATTTCTCGTCGATTTTAAGTGCTATCAAACATTTGTTGCGACTTTATTGTACGTATATATCGCTTTTGTGCCTACTTAGGCCTACTATCGAAGTTGTGATTGAACATTGTGTAGTTTTTGGACAAAGTATTGTATGTAAACCTGTCGCACTAAATCGAAATGCCTACCGGTACCACTAAACGTCGCGGAAACAGTGGAGAAGGCAGAAATGTAAACGTTGACAGTCGACAACCAGATCCGCCTTGTCCTGCAACATCGAGTGTCAACAGTGACAGTGACAGACCTTCGGATCTTCACGTTATGATGGACATCCTTATGGAGGAAAATCGTCGTCGTGATGCTACATTCGCGAGCATGGTGGCAAGTATGAATGTAGGAGCGAACAATGTTTGTAGAATGCCAGATCTTTCTACCGCTATAACGATGTTTGATGGAGAATCCCAGTCACCAGCAGGGGAGTGGTTGCGATCGCTAGAGGCTACAAGTGCCTTGTATCACTGGCCAGACAGTGTTAAGTTGGAAACTGCTCGATCACACTTGACAGGGGCTGCCCGAGAATGGTTTCTTAACAGATATGAAACGATTACGAACTGGGAATTGTTCAGAGAATTTTTCAGAGCTGCATTTATCGGCAAAGTGAGCCTTCCTGAACGCTGGCAGAGAATGACAAGCAGAGAACAACAACCTGGGGAAAGTGTTTACGTTTACTTCCACCAAAAGGTACGTCTATGCAAGGAATTAAATTTTGATTTTAGTGATATGAAGAAACAGTTGATTATCGGTATGCTGTCACGATCACTAAGCAACGCTCTTCAAATTCGCCATCATGAGACTGAAGAAGAGATGTTAAGAGACATCGCTGACTTTGAAGAAGTTGATAAGGAAAGGTCTGCTCGAGCTGCATCCAAGAAGAAGGATATGATTACCGGAAGTCATTTGGTACAAACTTCCAAGACACATCGTCATATCGTCACGTCGTTTCCACGACATAATCGACCTGCAAATGCGACCGGCATGAAGCAGAATTTTCCAGCATTTGTACCAACAAGTGTTAGAAATGAAGATCACCGACAAGCTATTGTTAAAACTATTACCGACACTCAATGTTACAATTGTTACCGGCAGGACACTTAATCTCGAGACTGTCCAGATCCACAACGTCCACTCTACTGTGTACGTGTGCAAGAACGAAGGCCACACACAAAGGTATTGTCCTACAAGCAACCCATCGAGCAACAATACAATATCTTTAGTAAAGAACTGTCAGGGTGTAAGTCCGTTGAAATACCTACGAACTGCACTTGTGAATGATGTTGTTGTGCGTGCAATGATCGATCCAGGTAGTTCGAGTTGCATCATGCAAGCTAGCGCAGCTGTGAAGTGTGGCTTGACACCGTCCAAGTCTAACTGTGTTTTTAACCGGATTTGGCAACATAAACACTAATGCAATCGGTCAGACGTTGGCTAAAATCGAAATTGACAGCGTAATTGCTAGAAAAGTTTGTGTTCTAATCGTCCCGGACCAAGCTCAATCGGTGGAAAAACTTATAGGACGAACGTGGACTGAACTTCCTCAAGTCAACTTCGCAAAATGTAATGATCGCTTTGTAATTACAAACATCGCATCCGGCCTAATTAATAAGCTTACAAATTACCAACCCAAAGTTGAAGAGAGGTTCATCGAAGTAACGGTCAACGAAAACGTGATTTAACTAAGAATCCAGTAAATTTGTACAACTTCAAGCCAGTTCTGTTAACGATGAACTGTTCATGGTTGCTGAAAACAATGGGGAAAAAGATCAACTTTTCAAATTCGTTGATAGAATGACAGTCTTCCCTGTAATAAATGATTCACCAAAGGATCAGCATCTTAAGAGTGGAGATTGCATCGCACGAGGAGTCACGGTTGAACTATCGCAACTAAAACATGATATAAAACCGCAAGCAATAACCATTGATGACGTAAAACTGATGAAAACGTCACCATAAATCAGAAACGTCAACTTCTCGATCTCATCAATGAAGACCGTCATTGTTTAGCCCTAACAATATCAGAACTTGGGTGCACTGATCTCATTGAGATGAAGATACAAGAAAAAGATGCAAGCAAACCTGTAACAAGTCGGCCGTACAAAACAAACACAGCTGAGCAAAAGAAAATCGGAGAAATTGTTAAGGAATTAAAGGATAACGGCATCGTCACAGAAACAAGATCTCCTTACGCCAGTCCTGTTCTTCTAGTAAAGAAGAAAACCGGCGAAGAACGAATGGTCGTCGATTATCGTAAACTTAATCAACAAACGGTACGCGATCATTTTCCACTTCCAAATATCGATGATCATGTGAAAGTCCTGCTTCAACGAGGAAACACCAATCTCTGCAACAATACAAATTTGTGTATCAACGAATCGACGTACAAAACTCATGTGAGCTGCTTCCAGATACACACCACGGACGCAGCGAGACATTGTTGTTATGAGAAGTCCACCTACACATACCGGTAAACCTACGAAGGTGCAGGCGAAATTCCGCGGACCACTTGTCGTCTCAGATGTGCTACCAGGTGACACTTATCGCGTCAGTCAGCTGAAGGAGAGTGGAACAAGATTCTACGCGACAACTGCCCACGTCTCACAGCTAAAGCAATGGAAGGGTCACTCCGAAACCTCTGACGATGATTCGGACAATGAAATCGAGGACGATTAATTTACAGGATGGCCGAGTGTTATCGTTCTCTCGTCAAGATCATCTTTGACAGGCACTGGAGTGTTGTCATGGGCAACACTTCGGACAACAACAGAAAGACGACTCGAAGATGCCAACATGGCTGGTACTAACCGTTGTACTCTACTAATTTAATCTTTATTCCCATCGTATTCACGTTAGCTGTATGTAAGTTATCGTGTTGATTTACTTGTTTAATATATTTCTATTTTGAACTATCATGTGTTGTAACTCGTACGTTATTTATCCTGACCACCGACAACTGCATCAACACCGAGGCCAAACCGTGGCTATTGCTCGAATCCTTGCCCAACCAAACTCATCACCGGAGTAAGGAAAGGTAAGAGATTACATACATTACTCGCGATAAGATGAAAGAAAAGCGCTTAATACAATACATTTCAAAACATATTAAACGGCATGACAGACTATATGTCGTCAATAAAATGCACAAGACTCCGTTACAAATATTATGCAAATAATTGCATTTACAAATTAATATAAGTATATGCTAGAAAACGCTTAGCTGGACGCGTTGATAAGCGAGGACGCTCTATAGCTATAAACCCAGATTGAAATTTTTGTTTAATGTTTTAAATTTGCGACGTTCGCTGTCCACGGGGCCATGTTTCCAATAGTATTTATTATTGTCAAGGTATTTGGGTAAACCCGTGGGTAAACCTTTACTTTGTGGATAAAATCCACCGCCATCTAGAGGACCTTGACATCATTTCCTTGGTAAAACTATTTTAACTGTTTGGTAACAAAATAATACACTGGTTCCTTGATAGTATTTTGATTATTAATTCTAGGTGGCAGTGCATAGTGGACAGAAACCTTGTGCGACTTTTCATTGCCATGGTAACACTACTTTTGTTAAAATGTAATTTCCATCTACACTACTTATCAGATCAAAATAAAATTAACATATTCGTGACCGGACGGACATTCTAAATGATTTGGCCACTTCCGATTTTGTCGCCATTTAGTTTAAAAAAAACTTTCGATTAACTTTAATGTAACTTTGTAACTTTTTGAACGATCTTGCAGCAAAACTAATGACATCCAATCAAGATCGAAGCTTGCGGATGGTCCAAATTTTAACTCGATCCGAACCTCCGTTCGAACGTTATGGCGAGGCATACAAACAAACAAGACAACAACAACAAAAAAACAACAAAACCAGTGACTATTTTTTCAAGGTGAGTCAAACGGAAACGCTCGCTTCGCCGCTTAATGACAAACCAGTGCTATGTTAATGTTATTACGAATGTATGAATGAGTGACAATGTGTTTGGGTGACATATGTGCGTGTCACATTAAATATGTGTGAGTTCAGTTGAGGGTGGTAATAAGATTTGAAAAATATATATAATACTATTTCAAATTTTGTCTGCATTTATGTGACTAGTTTTATTTATAGTTGTCCTCATTTGTAAATCAGCAGTTTTTATAACTTAATAGGATAGACATTAAATAAATAAATAAATAAATAACATATATAAATAAATGTGATCTCGTGTGTTTATTTAAGGAGTAGGGACTTATGTGTACACCATCACACTGAACAATTCTTTAAATTTTCATTATTTTGTAATGTATTTTAAAACAATTTGATAATTAACAATGTATAATAAAAACTGATAAATAATTTAATATTACATAATGCGATTTTCTGGCGAAATCTTCACTTATTAAATATCCATCAGGATATTTTTAATACGTGAAATGTTTTATTTAAATTAATTTCTCGTGTGAAGCCTGCGCAGGGTGCAATGCATGCTCCTCCCTCTTAATGCGTGTGTGTGTGCTAGGTGCTGTTTAAGACGACTCTATCCCTTGCATTCGCATTGATTGCTGGTCTCGACGGGATTCGACCTCGGGACCTCCCGAATGAGAGCCACACATTCGGAGGCGTGTGAATAAAACATCTGGATGTACACAACACGCAATCCTATCACATGTTTTTATTCTGAATTAAATATTAAACTACCCCTGAGAATACCAAAATTTGTTTTCTATTTAAAGCCGGTAATAATATTCTTGCAGGGATGGATGTATTCTTCCAAAATCACATTTCAAATTGGGGTGAGAGATAATATTGTACGTACATATTTTTATAAATACATAGGATACAAAATCGCGTGAAGTTTTACATTTAACAGTATCTAAAAATTCTTACTCGTTCAATTCAACAAGACATTCAGCGACATCTGACGTTAGTTTACCCAAGTTCTACAAAAACTTGGGAAAACCACACGTATAAAAAATATAAACATAATTAAAATTACGATTTAAACTAACGAGTAATAATAAATTGAAAATAGGCTGAGAATGTTAAATTTCATTTAACGACAATTTATTTTGTTCCTGAAGAAATAATTATAATAATAGTTTTTGTAGGAAGCCTGCCCAGGGTGCAATTTAATAAATAAATTGTATTTAGAGTCTACCCACTCAGTTACATAACTGATTTTCAGTGGGGGACAGTAAACCTAAGAGGACTCAATCCCTTGCATTCGCATTAACTACTGAGGAAAACCACGGGAAAAACTTCAGTCAGGATTGCCGGTCTCGACAGGATTTAAGCCCCGGTACTCCAGAATTAGAGTCACGCGCTTAACGCTCGAGCCAACAGAAATCATTTTTGTCAAATCATGTTTTGAATGTTAGGCAGTGAATGCATGCAGTGGCCAAGGTAAAACAAATCATCACGCTCAAGTTTAACCCATACATTCCGCTTGAAGATTGAGTTATCCTTGCAATCTTGACTCGAATTTTGTACTGCCTATGTTTAATTGTATGCATTTAAAAATATGTCAAAAAATCTATTGCGACAGAGGTTTGAATCCTGGTCTCCCACATTCCGGGTATTAGCCAACTAGACTAGGAAAACGTCAAAATCGTTGTAAAACGAGTAAGCGAACGATGTGTTGAGCACCCGGTGACATGTAAATTAAAGTTCATTGATATATAAAGTATAAATGGTAGGGTTAAGAGTTCAGTTGGTATAAGGGCGCGTCAACTGTAAGACCGCAATGAGCCAACTACCCTAATAGGCTAGAGAGGAAAGACCCATGCTTGCTGAGGAATGTTCCCGGGGATTTAACACATGGCTCGCTATCTTGTCTTGTAGGCCTACTTTCCGTCATAATAAGTGGGATGAACCTACACAACGGAGAAAGGCCAGTGCTGGACAGATCCAGCCGCGGACGACTCGAGATGGCTGACACTCCGGCTCAGAAAACGAGCACCCACTTTGAGTGTCGAGTCGGCAGAAAAATGGTTAGAAACTGTCTGTTTTCTTTCATTTACGACTAGCATAGAAATAATAAGATTAAAACGAAATTCTAACCCAGGCTCAGACTGCGATGTGTATAAACAGCATAAATAACGTATTACGTGCCTCCTTGGCCATTACCAGTGTTGGGCGAAGCCCCCCCGAGAACTGTCATTCGCCCCCCCTCCCGGGAATAAATTAACTACATGCACTATATATTCCTCCATTTTTTAAATGTCATTTTGCCGTTTTTAAAAAGGCACGAACATATTGCTTTGAAGGTTGTTAAGGTTAATGTTTGTAACTGTAATCAAATAGGCAGACACTACGAAAAACGTGTGGGCAACTCATGAGGCCAAGAACTAGATTTGTAAATGTATGGTCCTTCGAAGGGCTCCGACTTCTGTTTAGGGAATTCCCAATTATGTCTTCTTTTGTATGTTGGCTCGCAGTCGCGCCTTGAGAGGATATGCGCTTGCAGGACTGATACAGACAAGTATGTTGGGGTCGGTGTACTTTTCGATGCAAAAAACACTATTATCAAGTAACAAATGCGTAGGCATCCTGTAAAAGGAGGGGTTAACGCAGTTTTCCGTGTATATTAGGCTAAACACTGATACTTGCTTCCTATTAGTCGAATTTTACACAATCGTGCTGTGATTGGTAAAAAAAAAGTATTTCACCCTGTTTGGAAAATATTGTATTTGTTTTCGTTGCTAAAATGCCCGTTTTGTGAATCCAGCGATTTGAAGGTTAAACTAGCGGATATTTAGGAGCTTTTAGCGTTCACAACACACAAAAACTACATTATTTTGGTATTGCGTTCAGACCACAACTTTTTTCTAAAACGCACCAAACGCACTCTAAAAACCTGATTTTCAAAATTTTCGCCTGCGGCGCTATTGTTCCCCCCAAACCCCCCGTACGTGGACCCTTGTTATACCCCCGGGATCTTAAATAGCCCCCCCGGTATGAAAAGTCTGAATTAATTCAACACTGGCCATTACATGAGTTACTCAAGGGTGAATGAAGGGGTTGGTAAGCAAAAGTTTTTAATAGTTCTTCAAAAAATACATAAAAAAGTTAAAAAAATATCGTGTGACCCAGTTCACATTTGCTATCTTTTTATTCTTCAACCATTTTAGGCCTTGTACCCATCACTCAATCGCCTAATCTATGATATTATCCATACTAAAATATTTAAGTCCCATCTATGGACAAGACATAATAGAGCTTGGCAGGGAAAAAATATAAAAGCATATTATATTATTTATTATGAGGCAGAAGTGACACTAGAACGTCGTTTTAAGAAGGTTAAAATATTCTAGGGCTATCATTTTCTTCAATTTAATTTCCAAAATGCGATGGGAACTTCATATTATATTTATGAGATATCCTTTACAAACTTTGATTTTGATTTAATATGCTGACAAATTAGAGGGCTCTCTTATGGTCGAAGAAGGACATTGACATTTATGACGCAATGTCCCCCCCCCCTCCCAGTGTGACCCATTCTTTTAGATAGAAGGCTTATGCATAAGAGGTGTAGAATTGGTACTGGTTAGACGATTTTTCGTTCTTCTGCGTTTCAAATATGAAAGTTCAAGGTCATGCGTATTCTTTTGTTTAAATTTACAATATAAACATTTTATTAAAATGAATTGCACACTCTAACGTGCACAGTGCACAGTTTAAATCGAGTTTATTCCAAATATATTATTAAGAAATAAATAACCTTGCCGATGAATCGTAAAGTTAAAAATTCTATATTTTATATTTGGAAATACGTGGATAGTTTGCCAATTTAAGAGCGTTCACCACCCCTTTTTAGGCAATTTTCTGTTTGCTCGGCTGAATGACATCACAGTTGTTAGAAATTTTGAACATATCTCAAGAAAGTGGAAATAAAGGTTTCTATAGTAACACATTCCTAAAATTTGTTTTGAAATAATTTATAAAAAATAAATTAGATTTCACGAATTTCAATTTTGTTAAAAAGTCCAAAATTGACTATATTCGTGAATTTTTTCTGGCTGATCAAGTCAAAATTTTGAAAATCTATGACTGTTGGAACGTCCATGTATGCTTTATTGACAAGTTTGCAAAATTGTATATACGTAGGATGCTTTTTGGCCGAGCAAACCGCTATTTACTAACTATCAAAAGGGTAGTTTTCATAAAATAATACGTTAAATTAACGTTCACGATTACCAACTTGTTTATTTGATATTATACGCATAGCTTACTTGTTTGATTGGAGATATTCACAACGTCTGAGTTAAGCTAAACCTAGATCTACATAAACTTAGGTCAATGGCTCGTGCTAAAGGTCGGAGAATGGTGCAGAACGATACTATAACAAGATCTACATAAACTTAGGTCAATGGCTCGTGCTAAAGGTGGGAGAATGGTGCAGAACGATACTATAACAAGATCTACATAAACTTAGGTCAATGGCTCGTGCTAAAGGTCGGAGAATGGTGCAGAACGATACTATAACAAGATCTACATAAACCTAGGTCAATGGCTCGTGCTAAAGGTCCAAGAATGGTGCAGAACGATACTATAACAAACGTACTAGCCATCTGTGTAAGTCAGATGTATTGGCAAGGTAAGAATAGTTAATTTCAAGGGGCTATTGCCCCATTAATTATTTTTACCACATTATCTATAGCATAATACTGCACTTAAGAGTCTACACAAGTCAATTATGACCTTAACACGCCCGTAAACACTCAAATTCAAATGTACAACGCTCTGGAGAAAAATTGAATCAACATACATGAATTCTAAAATGCACAAAACACAGATATTTTTATGCAGAAGAACATACAACAAACAGAATTGATGTGTAATAAACCAAACTTTACACCATGGTTAAGCGTGAAGTCAACGCGACGGGAGCAATCTCTTATTTTTCCCATTGCGTCGACTTTATACGTTACCATGGTGTTATAGTAGGGTTTATTACATACACCAATTCTGCTTGTTGTATGTTCTTCTACATAAAAATATCTGTTTTGTGCATTTTAGAATTCTCGTATGTGGTTTCAATTTTTCTCTAGAGCGTTGTACATCTGAATTTGAGTGCTTTCGAGCGCGCCGTGTACGTGTCTGTCTCGTGAACACTCTTAAATGACCGTTTTAAAAAAAATTATCTCCCAACTGTGATTTTATACGAATTTTTCAATTTTATTATCCAGAAATTTGCGAAAATTGGTGTTTTGGAAAATTTCTTAAATTGGCGTTTACCTACTATTTTTTGTTCCACATAGATACTAGAGCACCGAACCAATCTAAAATGGCCCTTTATAACATAACATCGTGTCTTGAAACTGTGCACAAATATACACTCAAACACGCAATAATATGCGTTCCAAAATCACACCCCTACCCTACTAGTAATCTGCATAATTTATTTTGTCCTAACCACTTGCCCAAATTATAAAACAAAATATAGAGGATGTACAGAAAAAGCTGTTGAGTACGTCAATAATGGCCAATATTTTTTTGATCAAAATCCTTCAAGGTCACGGCACAAGATCGTCCCCATGTTATTTCTTATGGGAGATTTTTGCCGGTGGACCTAGCTCGAATAATACCATTTTGTCAACTTTTTTCGAGTCGTGGCGCACCCAATAATTTTTCTGCTAATTCCTAAATTCATAACTAGTTAGCCTAAATGAAATATAATTTTTGAGTTTAGCGGGTGAATGCCCCTTTACGATAAACGTTATCACTTACATAATTTGACACGTCAGAGTACATCAACATCATTAACAAAATGCCTCTATGTGATATTTTGTAACCTTAATAAATAAGTTTTTACTTCAAACGAACGAATGTAGGCTTAATGTTTTTGTTTGCTTTCATATCTTGAGTGCGTTCCGTTACCTGCTGGACGTACTGAACCAGCAGCCAGCTTTACTGTAACCGTTCCGTTAACTGCTGTCAGCAGTGTGCTGAGCGTCCCGTAAATTGCTGGCCCAGCGCCTTCAGTAACTGAAAGTGCTGGAGGGTTTTCGCTCAGTATCGCCAGTAAACCAGCTAGTGTCATGGCGGCGTTGAAATGTCAGTTTGCTTCCAAAGTTAATAAATTGCTTTATTTGTCCAGAAAAAATGAGATTTACGATATTGTAGTGGACTGAAAATGACAATAATAATTCGGAATGAGCTAAGAATATTTATTTGCGAGCTTACACTTCTTTTTTAATTCATAGCTTGCAATTAATGGGCCGATGACTCTAGGCCTAGGCCTAGGCTAGATGACGGCTTTAAATATTCCGCCAAGAGAATAATTTATTTATTAAACCGATAATCGAGAATAATTGTGAAATCTTCCTATTTCTCTTCACGTTTACCCTGAATAGTTAATATCATGTTTTAAATTGACTGAACGATTATTTTTCTGACAGCTGCAGTGTTTGTGCTGGATGCTTTTACTGGGAACCATTCCGTTTTCTAGGCCTACTGACAGCGCAGGCTAGCACTTGTGTTTACTGTGCTCCCAGTAGAGCCAGCAGTTATCGGAACGCACTCCTTGTCTTCTTGTCACCAACAATTGCCTGCCGACGAACAATATGCTCAGACCACACAATTGATATGAACATCTTCAAATATTAATTTCTGGTTGGCCATAATTGGCTTGACGATGTGTCTGTGCCAACATGGTTGGCTCAATACGTTTAAGAATTAAAGTACCCCACTTAAAATTATTTGTGGGACTTAAAGAATAGAGTCACAGAGTGAGGAGGCGATAAAAAAATTCAAGTTTGTATAAATTATTTCCTAAAATAGTGACGTAAAAACTAAACATTGTTATTATTATTATTATTATTATTTATTTTCAACATGATTGAATTACAGTAATACAAGCACATTGCTGGTGGCAAGAGTAGAGCAAGGCCCCATAACAACATGTGCCTTACCACCAGTGTATGATCTAAATATAATCTTAACTACTGTCTAAACCTAAAGTAATGCTATTTATACGTAATATGTTATGTACAGATATTAAAGCTACTGGAGGTGGCGTGAAAAAATAAAATAATGGATGACATAAGTGTTATTAAGATTTGTGGGGAGGCTGTGAGGAGAGTGTGGTACATGAGTGCGTGGGGGTGCGTTTGTGAGAGTGTGAGTGAGCGTGAGCATGTGAGTGTGAGTGTGAGTGTATGAGTGTGAGTGTGAGAGTGTGAGTGTGAGTGTGAGTGTGAGTGTGAGTGTGAGTGTGAGTGCGAGTGCGAGTTCGAGTGTGAGTATGAAAGAGTGTGCGTGTGTATGCAATATGCATGTCTGTGACGAGTTCAGATTGTGTTGTTTATTTACATTCGAGTCTATGGTCAAGCTGCTTTCGCGGAAAAAGTTCAGTACCTACACTTTAGTTTATAGTAACATAATCCTTGTTGCAGGGTTTTGGCAGGACGACGCAGAGCCCGACCTTGAATTCTACCTGAAGTACTTCAGCCCTAGGTTGGCACACCTGCTCTGCAAACATTACTCCCTCCGGTTGGCCCTCAGATTATTTCGACATTTAAATCCACTGTTCATGATAATTTTTACTTCGTTGCGCGTTTTCATTTTTTCCCCGATGGCAATGTATGTCTACAGAAACAACACCATAGATGTTTTGACTAACTTTTTACTCATTATCCTAGAAGGTTTGGTGTTAGTAGGCTTGGCAAGTGTGTACTTCCAACCTGACACATTGCGTAGTATGCTTTATGAGATCACAAGGATGGTAACACCGAAACATTTGGATAATACATATCAGAAGAAACGTTTTTATAATACACGTTTGATGTGTTATAAAATAATCAAAAGTATCCAAATACCTTTAACGATCATTCTTAATATATTAGTGACATTGGATTTCCGTTTCAAGTTACTACCTGAGCGTAGATTTTTTATAAGGTAAGTTCTATGCAATAATGTTAAATGTATTGAGTTAACGTACTTCATTTTAGTTCTTTGATAAGAAAACCTCTACAAAACGTAAACTTTGTGTGGCTCGTTGGTCTTGTGGTAAGCGTATCTGCTTCCAAAGCAGACGATCCAGCGTTCGATTCGCGCCAAAGTCAGAAGTTTTTAACTTCTGATTTGGACTTAAGTCCATCAGTTCTTGCCCAAGAAGTTTGTAAACGGTGACTTTGGAGCCGTCCTAACAACGAGGCACATCCAAGGAGGCCAAGTTGTTCTGAATTGGCCTTGTTGATTCTGGCGTTGATTCGCGGGTGTTCGCACTGTCCATACCACTGATTGCTATATTTCCTATTACAAATATCGATCTTTGGTTGGTTATTGCTCACTCTTCGATTGCGTCGGGGCCTATAGGGTTGGCTTGGTCGCTTTGATTTACTGTCCCCCACTAAAAATCAGTTATATAACAGCGTGGGTAGACTCTAAATACAATATACTTAATTATTTTATTTATCCAGACACCGATTCTGTGATAGCTCACTCAATTATATCATTGTTATATTATATCAATTACGTTATTTAGTTACAATACAGGCTAAAGATGGCTTGGAAACTTATTAATCAGAATCCTACCTAGGCCAAACATTCTACTACATGGGCACTCAAAATGCAAGAACCATAAACAATAATATTTCACACAATGTCATTATATTACAACCAAATTAGCGAATATTAATGATTAGAAGTTATTCATACTTTCAACTTGAATGATCGATTCTTTGCTGACAAATTTAATTTGTGAGAGTATATGCTACCCTTGCAGGGGAATAACATTTTTTTTATATTCCACGTAAAAATAAGTAATAAATTTAGCTTTTATACGTGCATGCACTGTTCACAAAACCTCGCCGTCAAAGAAATATTGATAATACGAACTAAATTGTAGCGAAATTGTATTGAAGTTTAATCTTAAACAAATAACACAGCGTATCTTAGCTGGTATTTTTTAAAAGAATGTGCGATTGTTCTGGATGTAGCATTATCTTGTAATTTTTGATATTCCAGGGAGTGGTTCCCGTGGGACACGTCTTCGTATCCCGGTTTTGAAATAACTCTATTCGCGCGGTTGATTCATTCTTTGGGTATCTACTGTATGTCATTTACGTTGGTGGCGACATTATCTGTAGCGCTACTTTTGCCTTGGTCAAATTTCTGCATACTTAATAATAAACTAAAACACATCCGAAGTATTTCAATTAAAAGAATCAAGATAAGAAAGCTTAAGGCAATGGATAGAGCTCTAGCTGCCTCAGTTGTGGCCGTTAATTATGAAAACAGCCACAAAGTCACCGCGACTGATCAGTTCAAAGCTTTAAAGACAAGAAGGGTAAATAATTTAGCCTTGTTACGACCATTGAATGAGGCAGTCGACCATTACCTGTCCGAAAATGATGACGACCTATATAAGGGAGCTTTACAAGGCAACAGAATCCCTCCTATAGCTGCTGCCACTAGCACCAGAAGGGTGGATAATCTGGCACTCTTGTCTCCACTGTATGAAGACGGTGGCCTACTTTCGAGGACTAAAATAACTGGAGCCAGATTGCAATACTTTACCTGTACAGAAAATAAAGAGAAATATAATAGAGAACATGTCATCCACCATAAAGATAACAATGTTGTGGATGGTAGCAGGTTGCAAAACCTTAGACAAATAAATCAACATGAGCTAAATATGGAAATGTGCCATGTTTTAGTTGAAGACATTGATCTTCACAATAAACTTATAAGGTTGGTAACAATGTTTGTCACACACACACCAGACAACAGTCAGTGTGATAAGATTATTGCAATAATTATTATTACTCATCCAATGATTACAGGTATATTCAATTGTTGACAAAGTTAATCAAGTGGTTCCTTCTTGTCATATTGGTTGACATGACGTTGGTGTTTGGAGCTACTGCTATGCTCTATACCAAGGTAATTGAAGAGATGTTTTATTGAAATAACATTTTGATTGCATTCGCTTAATTCTAATTCAATGCTATTAAGTGAATAAAAGACTTCAGTTTACTTTTAGCTCTCATCAATAGACTTTATAGGGCAAATCTAGAAACGCAACATTTCATTAATAAAAACTATGCACACATCAACAACCATACACAGTATAATTATTTAAAAATGCGTAATAATATAAACAATTAAATTGATTACGTTCACAAAATAGCATGATTCTTAATCCAACCTAACATGGGTTAATTGGCCCTTCTTTTAGACCGCATTGCTTTTGAATGTGTAAGGTTTAACTATCTTTTTGAATTTTGTTTTGAATACGTGGTAGGTATATTTTACAACTATGGTTTAAATTTGATTTTAAGAATCGCTAGCTCCTTATTTATCATTGCTTGCAAAGCATTCTGGGAGTAAGGGTTTCACGCCATACCTGCCATCTGCTCCGGTGTGTGCTGGACTGCGTCTGCCGCAGTCTGCCGCAAAAGTTTTTACACCCCTCTACGGGAAATTAAGTAATAAAATGATTGTTCCCACAATCCAATGCACCAGGGCGCATTAAGCAGATATTAAACAAATGGACATTTATTATTTCCGCTAAGTGATTGTACATCACTAGGAAACGCTAAGTCCCACCGCGTTGATGGAAGAGCTTTTTTGTAAGTTTTTAGTTTGCGTAGAACCACTTTTCCTTTGCAAGTGCTTTTTGAATGCATTGTAGGTGATTGTTGTCAAGTTTCTATTGTTACTTAATTGTTTTTATATAACTCAAAAAACTTATATTAAAACCTTTATTTCTGTGGATTCTGGCTAACTTTTCCAACTTTTTCTTTCAAAAGGTACTACATCACCATAACCTTAATGTCTAGGTAAAATATGAACGTTGTAGCACCACCCTTTTGGTCAGAATCGGCCCAAATAGAGAGCGAACAAACAGAAAAAAAAAAAAAAACACCCGAGCTAAATTTTTTGGGGGTCAGTGAAATTGTAGTCTTCGCTTCGCTCATCCGAAACTAATATTCAATATGCATTTTCTTTTGTTTACCGTCAGTCCGATGGAAAGGAACAAGACATAAAATTCTTCTGTACGGTGTGCTCATCCATAGACGCACTTGTCTTTCTTATTGTGAACCTCATGGCACAGCTGATTGCAGATCGAGTAAGTATGGTTTTTTTTCAACTTTAATTTTATAGGTGGAACAAAGTTGTGTTTCTGACAAGTTAAATTCAAAATTGACAAAACCAACCAAAAAAATATTACACTTGGTATAAATTTTAGGAGTCTATAAAAGTAATCTGTAAGATTCATTATAAAATACTATTGTAGATTATAACAAGTAGTTTTTTTCAATTTAAGGCAAGTGCTTTTATATTGACCAAGAATAAAATCAGATTTGTAATTCAAGCAATATCATAGTGTTCATCATCATTCAGCAGACATCACAATACATCATAAAACATATGCTAGGGAAAACGCCAAAGTCGTTGTTGGACGAGTGAGCGAGAACCCGTGTAAATCAACTAAACCACGTTTCTCACATCTGCTTTGAGTGTGAGTCACCAAGTCAAGCTTGTCTGCCACTGATGCGTTAGCTATATCGCTATGCAAGCGGACGCGGGCGACAAAAAAATCGTATCACATCGCCAACGCCAAAGTATTATAACTATCAAGAATCTAAAATATGTATTGGAAAGCTCAACTCAGTATCTCCATTTCGTATCGACATGTTCTACATCCACTTTTTGTGCTCCTCAAATCAAACCCAATTTAGTAAAGCTCTGCAAAACTCTATTTTTTGCGGAAATTAATTTTTTGAAAGTTGGCAGGGCAAGATAAAATTCTGAAATTTTTGTCAGTTGTCAACATTTATAGTGGCAACATTGGTGAGAAAGATTTTTTTTCCAAATCGAACTTAAAGTTAAAAAAAAAATAAAGTTGTAATTTGTTTAATTTTTATTTTTTGTACGTTGGATTCCTGCGAATTTTGCTGTCGATGTTAACAGCACTCTATCTATTGGTCTTTGACGTTGGTGTGAAATTTCGGCAAAATCGGACGAGTAGTTTGGCCCCTACGCATCGAACACACAGAGAGACATACATACATACATACAATTTAGGGCGACGGTCGTCGCCCGCAGCCAAGCGCATGCGACTGCTTAGGCGACGACGAACTCGCGGCCCTGTATACAGCTACCCGAGTTGGGGGGTTTTCAGCTATCTGCACACGCCGCCCCGAAAGAGTTACAATCTTGAAACTCAGTATACTAGGAAAACGCCAAAGTCGTTGTTGGACAAGTATCACAATTACATTTGAAGCTGTAGTATGCATGCATGCATGCAGCTCTGACTCATCAAGTCGAGACTTGTCTAGCTGCTACTGCTGAGATCCCGGATCGCTATGCTCGTGGACGCGGGCGACTCCAAAACAATGAAAACATATCACATCGCCAACGCCAAAGTATTGAAGCTACAAATATTCCAAAACATGTGTTAGAAAGGTCAATACATGAACTCGAGTTCGACTCGATATGTTCTGCATCCATCTTTTATGCTCCTCAAATCAAATCCAATTTAGCAAAGCTATGCAAAACACGATTTTTGTCAGTAATTATTTTTTTGTAAGTTGGCAGGCCAAGCTATAATTCTGAAATTTTTAACGTTTGTTAACATTCATAGTGGTAACATTGGTGAGAAAGGATATTTTTTTCCAAAGCGAACTTTAAGTTTAAAAAATAAAGTAGTAATTTTTACAAATATTAATTTTTTGTAGGTTGGATTCCTGTGAATTTTGCTGTCCATGTTAACAGCACTCTATCTATTGGTCCTTGACGTTGGTGTGAAATTTGGTCAAAATCAGACGAGTAGTTTGGCCCCTGCGCATCGAACACACAGACAGACAGAAATACATACATACATACATACATACATACATACATACATACATACATACATACATACATACATACATACATACATACATACATACATACATACATACATACATACATTACATACATACATACTACATACATACCATACATACATACATACATACAACATACATACATACATATCTAGGTGCCCGTTAGGGGCGCCGCAGCCAAGCCGCGGTGCGCTACACACTCAAGCACCTTATACACCAAGCAGAGTTGGGGTGATTTCGAGGTGTTACCCAGCCGTCATGTAACGTGATGTGAACTTGAAAACTATCACAATCGAGGGGATTTAGGTACCTGACAACACATGCCAAATTTTATTGGGGTACGATTATTCCTTCTTGGTGAAAAAATGGCTTGAAGTGAAACATGCTCAAAATCACTTTAAGGATGTTAGCTACTGCCTCAGCCAAGCCGCGGTGCGCTACACACTCAAGCACCTTATACACCAAGCAGAGTTGGGGTGATTTCGAGGTGTTACCCAGCCGTCATGTAACCGTGATGTGAACTTGAAAACTATCACAATCGAGGGGATTTAGGTACCTGACAACACATGCCAAATTTTATTGGGGTAACGATTATTCCTTCTTGGTGAAAAAATGGCCTGAAAACATGCTCAAAATCACTTTAAGGATGTTAGCTACTGCCTACTACTCCTACTACTGCCTACTACTGCTCACATCTAATACGTCGGCCCGCGATTCTGACCAGACGGGTGGGACTACAATGTTCATATTTTACATGGACATTAAGTTATAGAATGATAGTCTCTTTTGAAAAAAAAAAGTTGAAAAAGTTTGTTGGAAGGCTTCCAAATAAAGGTTTTAAAAATAAGCCTTAAACACTTGGCATACAATCAACAAGTAACCATAGTTACTTGACACTTGTTGACGGTATAAGCAGAGTTAGGCGGGAAAGTGCGATACGTAAACAAATAGCGGACATTTAAAATTTTTCTTCTTTGTGTGGAACGAGAAAAGGTGTCATTATTACTCTCATAAAACAAATCAGAAACCGTCCCTGGCCTAGGCCCAGATGTGGAAAATATTTATAATGCAAAAGTGTAGGTCTAAAGTTCCATTTGGCTATAGGACTAGTAAAATTCATACTTACATTACATGTTTGACAAGCCTAGCCAACCCTATGCCAGCACAACATTGTTTTGATATGAACTTGCTCAACTGTTTGTTTACATAATTGCAACAATCAAATCATTTCATACAACTTGTCTTTCGATTGGCCAGCGTTTATGAAGGCACTGCCATCTAGAATAAATATAGAACTTTTTCGAGCTCTTTGCTATACGCAAATCTTTTTAAAGTGTTTGGATTTCGTGATACTCTTTCAACCATAGACATCCTATATAATTGGCTAGACCAGCAGTCGGTGGTCCACTTCCGGTACAATTAGAAGCCATCTTAAAATGACAGTTTACATGTTAATCAAATGGGAGCGATTTGTGGCCAAATAGTTCTCAAGATTGCCGCCAGGTTGACAGGTAAGCATACTAGCCTTTAACACCAAATGATTAGTAAATTCCCTTATGCAATCACTTCGTATTGTTTCTTTTGTTTAATACCATGCTGCACAAGCTAAAACCATATCAAACAATCCAGTAAAATACTTTGATTGCATTAAAAAAGCATAAATTAAAACACCAAATCGCCATCTTGAAATGGGCCGGTTGAGTCTTCAATTTGCTACGCTCGCGCCTGTGCGGAGGTATAGGAGACTGCTAATCTAGCCTACTATAGGGGTTTAATTAATATCAATGCTTTCATTTCAACTCACAACCCATGACGTTTTCCACGATACCGTTCAAGAAAACCAATTCCTTCGAAAACGAAAACGACTTCGTTTTCAAATTGCGTTTTCAACTCATCTCCCACGAACTCAAGAATTGGGGTCCAGTCCTTATACCGTCGTTATACCATGGTTATACCACCTATACCCAGGATGTACATGAATCCGGGTCTAGATATTTTACATCCTATATTGTTACTGCTAATACCATAGAATTTAAATCAACTTTGATAAAAATATTATATTTTAGCAAATAATTTTGTAATGGAACTTGAAAAAGTAATGAGATCACACACATAACAAAAACTTGTAGAAATACAGCCAAACCTTACACACTCAAAAGGAATGAGATCTAAAAAAGGGCCAAGCTCATCTACCCTTCCACATAAACGTACAGTGTCCCATAACAGCATCCTCGAAAAGCTTGGCAAAATAGAATTTGCATGTTATTACGTTTAAATTAATTAGAAAAAAAGAACTTGGATAAACTATTACGTTAAATTAATAATCGCAAATTCTATTTTGCCAAGCTTTTCGAGGATGCTGTTATGGGACACTGTACGTTTATGTGGAAGGGTAGATGAGCTTGGCCCTTTTTTAGATCTCATTCCTTTTGAGTGTGTAAGGTTTGGCTGTATTTCTACAAGTTTTTGTTATGTGTGTTACATTACATACATACTACTACATACATACATACATACATACATACATACATACATACATACATATACATACATACATACAATACATTACATACATACATACATACATAACATACATACATACATACATACATACAAATACATACATACATAAAATACATACATACATACATACATACATACATACATACATACATACATACATACATACATACATACATACATACATACATACTGTTTAGTCTTGCTTTATATTTATTTGTTTGTTATTGCTTCCAACTGGCAGTGTACTTGATTTACAAATCATTTTTGTTCTTATTTACATTGTTGACTTTGTTTCCAACTTTTGCAGGCCTATGGCCTCTAGTAATTTATCTCTTAATAAATATTTCTATTTATATTCTTTAAAGTGTTTAGAAGTTTATTTATTATGTATAACTAGCAACAGCAACATCTACGGTGCCTATGATTTATACAGTCTTACCAGAGACACGTTATGGCCAAGTCGTGCACATAATTTTGGACCTCACCGGGCCGCATCAGACTGTGCTTTGCTGGTTCGTTTAGAAGTCTAGAATTCGACGCCAGGCATTACCTGAGTCAAATAGACATTCTTCACTACAATTTGGTAAGCATTCCTTCCAAATATAACTAGAACTTATTACTCATTATGGATGTAGATAAAAAGAAATTACTCTTTAAAAAAGAACATCTTGCAAAGCAGCCCTTACAAGATTACAAACTTTTATTGATTCATTCGATGTCTCAATACATGACATACTAGAATTGAAGGTGAGAAACGCTAAATTAGAAGATATTTGTAAAAGTTATCTTTCTTATCAAGAAGAACTAGAATTTGAGGACGACGAACAGGATCATGCAATTGATAGAGAAGTTTTTGAAAGTCAGTTTTACAGAGTCCAAGCAAAATACTTAAGGTTTTTGGAACTACCCCCCGTTGCTTTAAATCAACATGGACTAGAACCAGCTGTTGGGTCTAGGCCTACCTCAGGCGTCTTACACAATGGGCACAGCTTACAAATAAAGCTACCCACAATAAATCTACCTAAATTCTTAGGAAATGTGGAACTTTGGCTACATTTCAAGGACACATTTGAAGCCTTGATAGTAAACAATCCTCAATTGTCAAGCATTCAAAAATTCCACTATTTACTGTCGTCTCTCCAAGGAGAACCACATCAACTGGTGCAAAATCTGCCGATTACTAATGACAACTTTCAAATAGCGTGGCAACTGGTCACACGCAGGGGGTATCATAACACCAAGTTAATAGCACAAACACATGTCAGACAATTACTGCATGTGCCCTCAATAACTAAGGGTACTGGAGCAAATCTTCGAAGCCTTATAAATCATGTTCAAACAAATGTGCATGCTTTAAATGCTTTAGAATTCAATATTCCATTACATGAAGTATTGATAAATCAGATTATTTATGAAAGCATTGACACTGAGACCCTTAAGGAGTGGGAAATGCATTCAGAATTAGACGAAATGCCATCGTTTGAGTCTTTGATTTACTTCTTGGAAAGGAAATGCAAGGCACTTGAAAGCATAGGCATATCTACATCCACTGAAGCCAAATCTCAGAACAAATCAAACTTGAATATTAAACCTACAAGCAAGTCACAACATTCTTACATAGCTGTCAACAGCCAATGTATTCTCTGTTCAGAAACTCATGCATTGTATAGATGTACAAAGTTTGCGAACATGAGTCCTCAGCAGCGCTTCACGCTTGTGAAACAACACAAGTTATGTTATAATTGCCTCATACAATTTTCTATTAATCATGAGTGTTCTACACATCGCTGCCACACGTGTAATAAAAGGCATCACACCATGCTACACTTAGATTCTCAGACATCGCAATCCACCTCTGATAACAGTGTGCACTCCACACAAGCTTCAACTCAAGAAGTTCAATCTGCCGCTAACAAGACTTACTGTACCTTCAACGATAAGGTTCAATCTCAGGTTTTATTAGGAACAGCGGTGGTAACCGTGAAAAACAAGTATGGACAATACGTTCATTGCAGAGCACTGCTTGATTCTGCATCTCAGGGAAACATTGTCACGGAATCATTAGTGCAGAAGCTACAACTGAAGAAATCAAAACAGCACATTCCAATCCAAGGCATAAACGAGGTTAATGCTGAAACTTCCCACACAGTTTTGCTAAACTTGAAGTCAAGGGTCAGCGATTATACTACTACAATTGACTGTGCGGTTCTTCCCCGCATAACGGGCACAATGCCATCTACTTTTATTAATTGCGATAGTTGGGGAATTCCTAACGATATGATGTTGGCTGATGAACAGTTCAACCAACCTGGTCCTATTGATCTTCTCATAGGAGCACACGTCTTCTATGAAACCTTGCGCCCCGAGAAAATGACAAAAACTGGAATTTACCCAGTATTGCAAAACACTGAACTTGGCTGGACGATTGCTGGCAAAACACCTATCAATTTGTCAGCTCAATCAACTCACCACGTTTACTTTGTGCGCAATCAGGATTCACTAGAAAATCAACTTCAACGCTTCTGGGAAATCGAATCTTTTTGCCTCGATCAACCTGTTATGTCTCCGGAGGAAAACAGTGCGAGAAACACTTCTCTGAGAACACTACTCGACAACCAGATGGAAGATTCGTTGTCAAACTTCCAACGAAGATTGATCCACAAGTTATTGGAAATTCCAAGTGCATTGCAGAACGTCGACTTAATCAAATTGAAAAGCGTCTAGCCAAAAACCATGATCTAAAAGCCAAATACCATACCTTTATGGATGAGTATCAAACAATGGAACACATGGATCAAGTAACAAGTGATGCTGTTGCAATTAAAGATGCTTGCTATTATCTTCCACATCACCCAGTGTTCAAGACTTCTACTACTACATCTACTCGTGTAGTGTTTGATGCAAGTGCTAAGTCCACAAACGGCATATCATTAAATGATATCTTGCATACAGGACCTACTGTCCAACAAGATTTGCATTCCGTTGTGCTACGATTCCGAACACACAACATAGGAATTGTTGCGGACGTTGCTAAAATGTACAGACAAATTTTGGTGCACATCGAAGACCAAAATCTGCAAAGAATTCTTTGGCGACAATCTCCTGAAGAATAATTGCAGACATTTAAGCTCAAAACGGTTACTTATGGAACCTCAAGTGCTTCATTTCTTGCAACAAGATGCTTGAAACAGGTGGCCATTGATAATGAAGTAAGTGCTCCACAAAGCGCAAAGATAATCAAGGAAGACTTCTATGTTGATGATCTGTTGACTGGCTGCTCAACTGTTGAAGAAGCACAACATATTTACACAGAAGTCTCTACTTTGCTCAAGCAAGCATGTTTTCCGTTACGGAAATGGTCCTCCAACTCTACAGAACTTCTTGCAGTGATTCCAGAAGAACTGCAAGAACACAAAGGACTCCTCTCTCTAGACTGTAATGAAAATATAAGTACACTAGGTGTTCAGACTTTTCACCACTCATATTTCGCGGCAAGTTACCGATATTATATTTTTGCTACTTGTGCGCCCTCTATTAGCTATACTAGTGACTTTTCCTAGTTAATATCTGTGTTGACCACCAGATTTCGTTGACTACGCTATTTCCGCCTGCTTTGCTCTCGCGACGAAGGAAATCGCGTGAAGGCGAGAGACTGTGGCTTGGAGCTTCGTATGAGAAGGTTGATTGTTTTGCCTTATTAGTTAGGGGCGTTTCTGGCCTTCCGCCGGCGTCCCAGAGATGCTTGCCATGCATTCTCTTTACCTTGTTGAATTTGTTAACGTGTAAATTATTGTGTTCTATTAAATATTCTACTTGTGTTATTTGGTGAGTTCAAGCTATACTTCTTTAATCTGAAACATTTCCCCAGTCGGTTCATGTCCTTGATTCGATTGGACACTAGGATTAATTTGGGACCCGAAGTCTGATCAATTTCAAGTAAAGAGTGGCAAATCTTCTTTCTCCATTGATTACTCAAATCATAAAGATATTCTTCTGTCTCATATGACAAAAAGAAGTGTATTGTCTACTATTGCATCGATATTTGATCCTCTTGGTCTAGTCAGTCCCATTGTAATTAGTTACAAAATATTCATGCAAACACTGTGGCAAGAAGGAATAGGATGGGATGAACCACTTGCAGCAAACCTGCAAGCAGATTGGCAACACCTTTGTGAACAAATTCCATTGCTCAGTGACATCAATATCCCACGCAATGTACTCAGGTGTGATGTTCCCACAAATGCCTCAGTGGACATTACACATTGCAATACGGGTGGTATACCCCACTGTATGTCCATGACGCCCGTGGACGTACAAATCCATGGCTTTTGTGACAGCAGTGAACGGGCTTATGGTGCATGCCTCTATGTACGGGCTACATATGCCACAGGTGAAACTGCATCTAACCTGTTGTGTTCAAAGTCCAAGGTAGCACCTGTTAAGAGAACAACTCTACCTAGGTTGGAGTTGTGTGGCGCTCTCCTTCTAGCTCATTTATGTGACAAGGCAATCCCTGCACTAAATCTACTTGTTAGTGAAACCATCCTGTGGACAGACTCCACATTGGTATTGCACTGGCTTTTCAGGCAGTTCATCAAGATGGAAAACGTTTGTAGGCAACCGTGTTGCTACCATCCAAGAACTCACAGCTAATGCACACTGGAAACATGTGCCATCTGCATGCAATCCAGCAGATCTCGTGTCCAGAGGTGTCGACGCCACTACCCTGAAGTCATGTAAACTTTGGTGGCACGGACCTGAATGGTTAATTCAAGAACCATCATTGTGGCCCCAGCTAGATATCAACCTTGTGCCGTCTCCTGACAGTGCAGAAGCCAGAAAATCTTTTGTTGCAACAAAAACAGTGCCAGAGGACTGGACACAAAGGTACTCTAAGCTGACCAAACTGGTTAGAGTTACTGCCTATTGCAGAAGATTCATCAAGAATACCAGATTAGCAAAGGAAGAACGGCAACTTTCAGCGCTCACAGCCAAAGAGATGGAAGACAGCCTTCTAACATGTGTAAAATTTGTACAATCTATTTCATATTAAGGAACTAGCAAGTCTATCTAACAATCAAACCTTTCGCAAGAGTAAAGTAAAGAGTTTGACTCCATTCATAGATCAGCATGGGCTACTACGAGTTGGCGGTCGACTCCAAAAGGCATCACTCCCCTATGATGCAATTCACCAATTGATCTTGCCAGCATATCATCATCTCACCAACCTGATCCTGAACAACGAACACATCAAGTTACTACATGCTGGACCACAACTGCTGATCTCTTCAATCCGCCAGAGATTTTGGATCCCATCGATCAAAAGACTGGTGAGAAAGATGATTCATCGGTGCACCAGGTGCTTCCGACTTAAGGCACAAGCTTCTCAGCAGTTAATGGGTGAACTACCAGCACAGAGAATCCAACCCACTCGACCGTTTTCGCAATGTTGGTGTTGATTATGCTGGACCTGTCACCTTAAAGTTTGAAACACCTCGCAGCAAGACCACAACAAAGGGATATATAGCCGTGTTTGTATGTCTAGCGACCAAGGCTGTTCACTTGAAAGTTGTTACAAACCTAACAACAGATGCGTTCATAGCGGCTCTAAGGCGATTCATTGCTCGCAGAGGCAAACCCTCTCGAATACAATCTGATAACGGAACCAATTTTCAAGGTGCTGCCCACCAACTCCATGGATTACACCAACTACTTCACGAAGAAAACCATAATCGTCAGGTGCAAGACATCCTCTCACAAGACAATTGTAATTGGGTATTTATTCCGCCCCATGCACCGCACTTCGGTGGCCTATGGGAGGCAGCAGTCAAATCCATGAAGTATCATTTAAAAAGGGTTATAGGAGACAAGGTCATGACTTACGAAGAGATTGCTACCTTGCTAACTCAGGTCGAGGCCTGTATGAACTCCCGTCCTTTTTGTACATTATCTAACGACCCTTATGATTTAAATTACCTCTCCCCTGGACATTTCCTAATCGGAGAACCTTTGACACAAATCCCCTCCGTTGACCTTTGTGATACAAGTATTAATAGGTTGACCAGGTGGCAGCAGGTGCCGCAACAGCTGCAGCAGTTCTGGAGACGATGGTGCCAAGACTATCTACAAGAGATGCAGCAGCGTCGGCGCTGGCGCGACACAATGCCGAATGTACAACCTGGTGCAGTGGTGCTCCTGAAGGAAGATAACGTTCCTCCATTGCAGTGGCGGCTAGGAGTTATTGCAGACACTCACAAAGGACGTGACGACATCGTGCGGGTAGTGCCGGTTAAAACCTCTCATGAGATCTTCAAACGGCCCATACCTAAAGTGTGCCTACTACCCCCGTGTTAATCAGTGTTGAAAGCCCAGCCTTTCAAGGGGGCCGGTATGTTTAGTCTTGCTTTATATTCATTTGATTGTTATTGCTTCCAACTGGCAGTGTACTTGATTTAAAAATCATTTTTGTTCTTATTTACATTGTTGACTTTGTTTCCAACTTTTGCAGGCCTATGGCCTCTAGTAATTTCTCTCTTAATAAATATTTATATTTATATTCTTTAAAGTGTTTAGAAGTTTATTTATTATGTATAACTAGCAACAGCAACATCTACGGTGCCTATGATTTATACAGTCTTACCAGAGACACGTTATGGCCAAGTCGTGCACACATACATACATGCATACATACATACATACATACATACATACATACATACATACATACATACATACATACATACATACATACATACATACATACATACATACATACATACATACATACATACATACATACATACATACATACATACATACATACATACATACATACATACATACATACATACATACATACATACATACATACACACATAAACACAACGAAGTGCCGAAAACTTGCCATAGAGGACTCCGTTCGCTCCGCTCACTCGTCCAATGACCTGATATGTGGTCCATAACCGATAAAAAAAAAATCAGCCCGATCCGACAACCCGTTCTGTGTTAAAAATGGCTCTCAACATCGTCTAAAACCTTCCGGTTAGCTCGCTGGGTAAGTTATTCGCCGCGGAGCTAAATTGAGCCCTACAGAGAAAACGGTAAATCTAAGAACTATGAAACTTGGACCACACTTAGATGTACCTCAGACGCAGTGCCTTTTGCTTTCTAAACCAAAATCGGGTAACAGGGACCTGAGAAAATCAAAATTCGGATGATAATCAAAACACGTAATTACTAAGACGTGGTAATTTGTACAAACTTGAAATTAAACATGATACATTATAAATATTATCTAGCGTCCAAAACACAAGGGACTAAATTTGGGGAGACCGTGGGCCCAAAAATGTCAAAAAACCACTCTGAACTTTAAAAAATTAATCATTCAAAGAAAACGCTACAACTGAGAAGTTTCAAACGTGGAATACACTCTGATATCTCTCATTCTTTATCACTTTTGAATATGGAAAGCAAAACTGGGTAACGAGTACCGGGGAAAATCAAAATAATCAAAAGCTAGGTAATTCCGTACTCTTATGAATAAGACGCTATGCAGAGAAAACGGTTCATCTTAGAAATTTGAAACTTTGGCCAGACTTAGATGTCCCTCATGCGCAATCACCTTAGCTTTCAAAACCAAAACCGGGCAAAAGGGACCGGGAAAAATCAAAATCAAAATAAAAACGCGAAATTCTCAGGGGTAGTTATTTGTACAAGCTTGAAATTAAACATGCTCTCAACCATTATAAATATATAGCGCTTAAAACACAAGGGGACAAATTTGGGGGGACCGTGGGACCTAAAATGTCAAAAAACAACTCTGAACTTAACAAATTTAATCAAAGTCCATCATTCACGCCTTGATAGGAAACAAACAACAAAAAGATTGTAATTTTCCTTTCAAATACAAATATTAAAAAAAAAAAATGGCAGCCAAGCTCTCCTTCAAAAGTTTTCGGCTGTGAATGCTTTGAGATATAGAAGTTGAGACAAGCATTTCATTCTTTCTCCCTAGTTTCGATTTGAAAAGAAGGAAGATCATTTCGCCTGTTGACGAGCGCCAAGCCAACGATTTTTGTGGTGAAAAAGTAAAAATTTTAAACTCGAAATCATAAAAAATGGCTTGGCCATTGAATTTGGTTCATGGCCAAGCAAGGACTATTATGCAATAATTGTATCTGTTGGTATAATGTATTAAAAATAAATTATTTGATAATATTGAATATTTTTGCAGCACGATGCTGTATGTGAGTCTATGTACAGCAGTGATTGGCTTGAAGCCTCGCCGAGCTTCAAGAAGTCCATGCTCATTATCATGAGCAGAGCTAACGTCCCGTTGGAGATTAAATCTGATGGTATTGACCCTCTTTCTCGCAAGAACTTCAGTAATGTAAGTGGCGTTTGTGATTGGCGCAATCTTGCTATTAAACCGGATCGGAAAAGGCAAAATTCATCTTATTTTTTGATAACAGATGTAATTTCCGCGTTCAATGCAGTAGCCGTTACTCGGTCACGATTGAATTAATATTCAAATGTTCAAATGCAATAGTAGTGATTTTTTATCAGATTGTTAACAGAATTTTTTGCACAGCTTATGGTAATGTATTTACAGTCTTCTATAGTGGCACAGATTTTTTAAAACAATCACAAAAAAAATTAAATGTATCTTCAAGATTTTGGATTTTTGGAAAATCATCTAAATAAATAAATTTCGGAATTTATTTGTGCGGAATGCTTACGGGGATATTGCACTGAAAATGCTGAAAAAAACAGAAGTTTTGCTTTTAAATTTTAAATTTTTTTAATTTAACATTAACGTTGTTATTTATTGACTTCATAAATTTATTTTATGCTGATACAATTTTTTAAGCATTTTTTTTTTCTTACACGCTGCATGCTATTTTGCATGGGAAAATGGCTTACCGGTACTGATATAATGCCTAATCTAGGGCTGTATGAGTGTTTTTCATAACTATTTTAGTAAATTTTAAAGAAGCCTTGATTAACAGGTTATAAAGGACCAGTGAATTCATGTAAAATAAATGAACTGAACCTTTAGTATAGTGTTACACTCAAATTTACGATAAAAGAACATAAATCAACTTTAAATGCTATTATCTCGGAACTTTTATGTTAGCACATTTGCTAACATTTTTTCCTACTTCTTCTACAGTTTTTAAGATAGATGGTTAATTTTTTTTAACATGCTCACAAGTCTTATTGTGACACATTCACTAGACACATTTTTGATGAGATTAATAGTTTTTTTACTACAAATAATTATGTTAAATATGGATTTGCTACAAAAATCATACATTTTCCAACAATACAAAGAAAAAAAATCATATATTACAAACAAAACAAAAATTATCAAATTCCTCTGGTGAATGTTTAGATGTATTGTTTTTTAATCAAAAACACATGACACCTAAAAAAAATATAAAAAATGAAAACTGTGAAAGCCTTAGCATTTTTTTTAGCAAAACGCTGTTTTATGTAATTGTCCATTGTAGGAAAATAAAAATAATTTTGAACTTTTTTGGGGGGAATTATTACTTTGAATAACATAAGCAGTTAGGTATACTAAAAATTTCAAATGTGTACAACTGTACATGGAATGGTTTAGAAAATTTCAATTTCAGTGAAATATCCCCTTAACAATGTTTAGTAATTTTTTACTATAGAACAGTGACCATATCCTTTCTTGACAATTATGCTAAATTGCATATCAATCAGATGACAACTGGAAGTAGGAATAGTTTCCAAAAAAAGTTTCAAATGGTTATAGTTGACTCATTAAAATATATAAAAAAGAAATGTTTATAAAGAGGTGGGCCTTTTTAAAAGCCAGTTTAATAATAATAATTCTTCGTGAGAAGCCTGCCCAGGGCATCTATTTACTGACAGCAACAAATAAGTGCCAACAGTCGATCGCATGCGACAACTTGTGTTTGAAGAGCAAGTGATTTGCCACCTCGAATTTTTATCATACCAAATAAAATAGTAATTACTTACATTTTCTGTATGTAGTTTTTTATTAAATCAAAGAAACATGTGCACACGGCTTTAAAAATGTTTCATGTGTAATTGTTGCCAATATACCTAATAAGCTTGTTTTGCTTCAGTCAGATACGTCAGATACAGCAAAGGGTATAAGAGGTTTTGTTTGTTTAATTATTTTCCCTCATTACATACCTATGTTTTTATTCAGTATCTCTATACACTAAGCTATACATTTTTTTTTTGTTAAAATGTTAAGAGCCCAATGGCTTAGGTAATTTTGTATGCACTGTATGCACTGCTTTATACCGTTATTATATGTTGAATAAATATCTTTAAAAAAAGTTTATTAGCAATAATTACACATTTTACTTTTAATATCTTCTGCCATGTTGTTTTGACTTAATAAACAGCAAAATTCAGAAAATGTAAGAACTCATACATACTATTTTATTTGGTATGATGAAAATTCGAGGTAGCACCTCACTTGTTTATCTCACTACAGTTGTCGCATGCGATCGACTGACGTCACAATTAGTAAAGAATCCCTAGGGTGCAATTGATGCCCCTCGGTGGCTAACTAGGTATGTTGCGGATAGGACATTACCGTAAAGGTATGTCCGAGGCTGTTTAAGACCACTTTATCGCTTGAATTCGCATTAACGACTGAGGAAAACCTCGAAAAAAACTTCAGTCAGGATTGTCGGTCTCGACGGGATTTGAATTCGGGACCTCGCGCGTTGAACGCTCAAGCCAACACTGTCGGTAGAATCTGTTTAAGGTGATGTTAGAAGTAAATTTTCTCAGCAAGGAACCGTACGATTCAAAAGGGGAAAAAAGGAAAGGCAGTGATTATGAAAGTAGTATATGACCAGATTATTAACTGTGAGTTGTGTGGTGTTATTTTCTTTACATTCTTTCTCCGTTTTGCCTGCGCTATCTCTTTAGTTGCTGCTTCATTTACACCATCATTTAGAGAACTACTTTTCATCATTGTAATGGTATGCAAACTTAAAAAAATGTGTGCATATTATTAAGCGAGCGAAGCGAGCGTTTCCATTTGACTCTGCCGGAAAAAATAGTCTTTTTTTTTGTATGTCTCGCCATAACGTTCGAACGGAGGCTCGGATCGAGTTAGAAATTTGGACCATCTGCAAGTTTCGTTCTCGATTGAATGCCATTAGTTTTGTGGCAAAATCGTTCAAAAAGTTATAAAGTTACATTAAAGTTAATCAAAAGTTTTTTTTTAAACTAAACGGAGACAAAATCTGAGGTGGCCAAATCATTTAGAATGTCCGTCCGGTCACGAATATATTAATTTTATTTTGATCCTATAAGTAGCGTAGATGGAAATTACATTTTAACAAATGTAACGTCACCATGGCAACGAAAAGTCACACGAAGCTAGAGCATTTTTGGCTCATGATAGCGGTTGCAAGAAGATACAGATCAGGTTTAAATTTGGACCATCAACAAATTATATAGCACGTGCTCGCTTAACGCGTCCGACTGAGCGTTTTCCTAGTTTAAAGAAATATATTATATTGGTTTGTATATTTAAAGATGATCTACTATTATATTTGCTGCCTGGATTGTTTGGTTGCCGTTCACTGGAGGAGAACATCTTGTGTTATGGTCCTCAATTGTAGTGATTAGTGTGTCTTCTTTTACATTTTACAGACATTATCGTCCTGGTTATTTGAAGTTAACAATTTATGAGATTAGAATATAATAATGTATAGATTCGCTTTGAATTATCTTTGCCGCGAAAGTTTGATAATTTGCCTGTCTGGCGTGGGTGTGAAACATAATTGAGTTTCCGATAGTCGGTATATTGCTAAAACTGGTGCCACATACCAGGATACCGACAAAATTTGGTAATCGTATTACACTTATGCGCCATCTTTAAAGATGGCCGCCATAAGTCATTGGATTGAGAGTCGAATGGACTCTCAGCCTAAAAATTACTTCTAATACACGCATAAAATAATTTGGTTCTCTGTACATGTTATTAAGTCAACTCGGCTCGTAGAAACCAGGGAAATTTCGTAACAAAATGTCTTTAAAATGTGTTTAATTTGCAATTCACGGTCTCGAAATCCTTTGATTGCTGATATTATGCCATATTTAAGTTCCCGATGGTCGAATTATTGGAAAATTGTACCACATGCCGAGATTCTTTCGAAATTTGGAAATTTATTTACTTCGACGCCATCTTTAAAGATGGCTGCCAATGGTAAATAGATTGAGAGTCTAATAGACTCCCTGCTTAAAAATGACTATTTTGGTGTCTTGTACACGCATACAAAAATTGGTCCTCTATACTTAAATGCGCAATTGGTTGTTATTGTGTAACATGGAAGCTACAGACTGATTTACGATTTGTGACAATCCTATTGTTCTTTGAGAAGTATCGTCTATAAATCAAGCTTATTTCCGTTTAAATTTTGATTCATGATTATTCTTTTTCTTTCCCTTTTTGTTTAACTCAATTTTGATTCACTTGATTTCACATTTTTCAATATTCATTATAAATAATATGTTGTCATAAACAGTGCCTTATTGTACATTATTGCTGTATCATTCATATTATACTAGGAAACGCTCAGTTGGACGCGTTGACAAGCGAGCACGTGCTATAGCCAGACCCACACCCACATTGCACATTTTTTTTTAAATTTTAAAATTTGCGACATTTGCTGTTCACAGGGCCATGTTTCCAATATTATTTATTATTGCCAAGGTATTTGGGTAAACCCGTGTGTAAACCTTTACTTTGTGGATAAAATCCACCGCCATCTAGAGGACCTTGACTCCTTGGGAAAACTATTCAAACTCTTTGGTGACAAGTAATAGACTGCTTCCTCGAAAGTATTTTGATAACTTCGAGGTGGCAGTGCATTAGAAACTTCGCGCGTCTTTTCGTTGCCATGGCAACGTTACTTTTGTTATTATGTAATTTCCATCTACACTACTTATCGGATCAAAATAAAATTAACATATTCGTGACCGGACGGACATTCTAAATGATTTTGGGTATCTCAGATTTTGTCGCCGGTTTAGTTTGAAAAAAAAACTTTGGATTAACTTTAATGTAACTTTGTAACTTTTTGAACGATTTTGCCACAAAACTAATGGCATTCAATCGAGAACGAAGCTTGCGGATGGTCCAAATTTCAACTCGATCCGAGCCTCCGTTCGACCGCTATCATGAGCCAAAAAAGCTGCACGACTTTCCGTTGCCATGGTAACCGTACTTTGTTATAATGTAATTTCCATCTACACTAATTATCGGATCAAAATAAAATTAACATATTCGTGACCGGACGGACATTCTAAATGATTTGGCTATCTCAGATTTTGTCGCCGGTTAGTTTGAAAAAAAAACTTTCGATTAACTTTAATGTAACTTTTTAACTTTTTGAACGATTTTGCCACAAAACTAATGGCATTCAATCGAGAACAAAGCTTGCGGATGGTGAAAATTTCAACTCGATCCGAGCCTCCGTTCGAACGTTATCGCGAGACATACAAACAAAAAAAAACAAACAAACAAACAAACAAACAAACAAAAAAAAACAAAAACAAAAACAAAACCAGTGACTAATTTTTCCGGCAGAGTCAAATGGAAACGCTCGCTTCGCTCGCTTAATTAAATCAGTATGTTTATTATTAAATGTGCACATTAGAGAACTAAGTTAAATTAACTATCTGCCATTGTAAATCATTTGTAAAGTAGCATCGTGTGAAATAATAAATAAATAATCAAATAATTAAAACAAAGCATCCTCTACAACGTAGTGCAAAACAGTTTTTGCCTTCGTTTATATTTTCATACGTTTTTCTAGTTGGTTGTTATTGTATTAAGAATGGTAACAAAAAATGAGGTTAATTAATGGAAAAGAGGGCTTAATAGATTAAATCGCTCATCTATCAACGTAAATCAAACAAATTATTTTCGATGCCATAATTACTAAGTTGCTAACATTTTTGGACTTTTTATTTATAGGTAATGAACGATGCTTACAAAATGGTGAATACTTTGAAGAAGCTGGTGAAGTGAATCACACTGGGCAGTCTACAACACTGCTGAAGTATATGAGTGGGAGATATCAAGACATTACGTCAAGACTATTAGGGAGCGAAGCGCTCCTCTATGCATAACTTTTCTGTCCGTCCGTCCGTATGTGCACATGCCTCGTATCAAAACCTCTGATTGACATGTGTTGTTTGACATCGCCCTTGAACAAAATGGTAGAGAATTTTTGTGGTGACCAAGACACATTTTTTGGTGACTTTCTTTCAACCCTATACAGAATGGATTTGATTGGACGCTGTGTACTGGTTACAATCAGATCAATTTACCGAAATGCATACTCTTCTTATGGTTTTGTTTATACATTGAACTAGTGGCGTACGGGTACGCGAAAATTAGGGTCTGATCGGATATTTTCGGGCTAAACCGTTTGTCGAGAAAAGACACTCGATTTTCGGTTTAAAAATAAGGGGATGGTGGAGGTGCCGGTTTAGAATTTCTAAGTGTTTTGGTGGAGGTGCCGGTCCAGACAATATACAAAATGTAATTTAATAAAATTACAGGTCTTCGCAAGTAAATTTCAATAAATTTTTTTCACGGAATATTGTGACGGGCGTCTTTTCCCTTCCCGAACCGACCCGAACCCTTCAAGCAGTTAGGTACCCGAACCGTAATTTGACTCTACTGTCGAAATCTTTACCCGCACACGCAGTACTATAAATTGCTCTTTTATGAGCGTTATTATAATATATTATAATAAAATAATCATAGTAATATTTAAATATTTGTATTTGCTTGGAAACATAACTCATACAATTGGCTGGTTATAAACTAGGGAAACACCAAAGTCGTTGTTAGACGAGTGAGTGAGCCAAGTGTTGAGTACCCGGTAACATTCCCTTTCTTCACCCTACCTAAGGCCTCTCTAGCCTATATGGGTTAGAGTGGCGCATTATGGCCTCAATTGACACTAATATCCCTATTAATTATACATTTATAATTATTATCAAACTTAAATGAAAATATTCCCGGGTGCTCAACACACGACTCGCTCACTCATCAAACAACGACTTAGGGGTTTTCCTAGTCTACTTGGCTAAGGCGCCTTTTATACCCGAAATGTGGAAGACCTAGGTTCCAACCACCAACCACCCAACCAACCAGATTTTCTTATTTCTGGATTGAATTTAAAAAATTATAAAACATGTTTTGAAATGCATTCATTACTATGGAAAACATAGACAGCACGAAATACGGGTAAAGATTGCAAGATTTACTCAATCTCCCTGTGGAATTTTGGGGAACCTTGAGCGCGTAAGATTCAGAACATCTTGGTCACCGCATTCAATCACGGCCTGACAAAAATGATTCCATAAAAAAGACCTTCCTGTCACGGATCAAATGGACTACTTTAGACTTCAACTTGATCTTGATTCGCTGTCAGAATGGTGTCGGACATGGTTATTGAATCTTAATGTGTCAAAATGCTTCACTATATCTTTTACAAACAAAAAGAAACAGCTACATTTTAACTACTGTGTAAATAGTTCTGTCCTTGAGCGTGTTAATGAAATAAGAGATCTTGGAAATAGTTTTTGCGTCAAATTTGTCGTTTAATCAGCATGTTTCAAAAATAGTTTCTAAAGCGCATAAAATGTTAGGATTTATAAATCGGAACTGTGTAGACACATTCAGTGAACGAACATCACGCCGCCTTTACATAACTCTAGTGAGGCCTCAAGTTGAATATGCAACTCAAATTTGGAATCCAAACCATGTCACAAAAATTGCTGTTATAGAGAGAGTGCAACAACAATATTTCAAACATTTGTGCTTCAAGGCTAATAAGGAATACCATAGAGTAAATTATCTAGGTATGTGTTCTGATAACAATCTAAGTACCCTTGAAAATCGGAGGAAATTTATGGACATTGTTCTGCTCTTCAAAGTTGCTAATAACCTGCTTGACACGCCTCTAATTGAGTCATTAAACTACCATGTGCCACCAAGGAACACTCGAATTCATAAACTGTTTCATCTTCCCTCCAGCCGCATTGATGTGTACAAGTATTCGTGTTTAATAAGGTTGCAGGCTACGTACAACAATCTTTTATCATTGAATGGGTCTAATTTAGATTTGCACAATAGTAACATCCATCACTTTCGAAAACAACTAAAATAAATATTATAATCAACTTCACTAATGTCTATAGTCGCTCGTGCTTTCACATACAATTCATATTTCCACTTGACACACTCACACAATCATTCAATCAATCATACATACAACGCAATACGCATACATATATACATTCATCATTTCACACACACATACATTCATGTTTATATAATTTTTATAGTCATTTTATGTAACTAATTTTACATTGTATTGTTGCGATTTGTATTGTTATAGTTTGGTTAATTACACTTGTGGGACATTTGTCCTGTTGTAATGTGGCCACAAATAAATAAAAACAAAACCATTGTCGTAAAATAAAAACTACACATTTCCAGTGTGTTTCAATTTATTATTTCTTGTGGGTTTAGATCGCAACGGATTTTTTTCATTTTGTTAGCAGTTCTCAGTTAACTGGTCATGGATGTCCGTTTACTAGAAAAACGCTTAAGTCCCGCCGCGTTGTTGGATGAGCTTAATTGGTGCATTGAGCTGCCATGTGTTTTGCGGATTTTCTGTTTTTCTGTGAAAAAATCATTACTAAGTTGAAGATTTAAAAAAAAATTAAATTAAATTAAATTAAAAATTAACTTAAATTTTAAATTTGATTAATTAATCGTAATTTTAAAAAAGAAAAAATCGTAATATTAAAATTTTTATAGGAAATAATTATCCGATTGCGCACAAATTTTACATGAATATATAAATTCATAAAATTAAGGTTCTGTGAAAAAATCATCACAATAGGATAAAGCATGTAGGTGTTATAAGTCAAAGAATTGTTTTTTTAAAAAAACGTAAAATTTCGGTTTTCATGAGAAATAGTTTTTCGATTGGGCTAAAATTTCACACGAATACCTAAATTCATTAAATTAAGGTTCTGTGGAAAAATCATTAAAATCGGATAAAGCATGTAGGTGTTATAAGCTACAGAAATTTTTTTTAAATCGAAAAAAAATCGTAAAATTGCGATTTTAATGAGAAATAATTTTTCGATTGCGCTCAAAAACGTGGCAGTTCTTGGTTCAGAGATTTCGAAGGCCTCCATAAAATTTCATTGCAATTGGAGTATTGGTTTAGCCGGAATCGTGCTAACAGACACACAATAATACACACAGAAAGAAAAATAAAACATTCCGGATTTTTTTCTAAAGTTTAGTGAAATGGAATCTTCGCTTCGCTCGCTACGCTCATCCAAAAAATTTCAGCTCAATCTATTTGGCCGTTCGGCCGTATGGGTCCGGGCAGACAGACAGATTAACATACATTTTTTATTTTTAATTTTTGGTTTATTTGGATTAAGGACAAATCAACCGTTAGGTCATAATGCATCACTCTAACCTAAAGAGGGGGGCGGGGGGCCATGCTGGTCAGAACCAGCCACGGGTACGGGGAGGAAGGGGGTTCTCACGTCGCGATCGTCATTGTCTTCGTCATCGTTCGTGGTGTCATTGTCGTCATCGTCGTCGAGAGGTCGTCAATGGAAGGGGGCAAGGTCCCCGACGACGATTGCCAGAGCTCGCCTCTAGTTTCGGGGAGTAATATACTCCCCTCTTATACTCGCTGATGTTTGCGAGTTGGACTTTTTCTCTTGAATCGCCTTTTACGATTAGCAGAGCCATGCCCTGGGCCAATTCTACCCCGGGCCCAGACGGGGGGATACATACATTTAACATACAGAGAAATTAATCACGTCGAAGGCTCGTTTGGATTGAATTGTTCCTCAGTCGCTCCGCTCTCTCGTCTAATAAGACGATAACGGAGCAAACGATTACGACGACAGCACTAATCGTAAGCCCGAACTCAAGTTTACAGTTTGAGTATAATATTTATCTCACACAATAAAAAAAAATTGTAAAAATAAAGCCAAACCTTATACAGAATCAAAAGCAATGAGATCTAAAAGAAATGCCAAGTTTATGTACCCTCCTACATTGTCGCAATCTTATTACATAAATTTACTTTGCCCTGTAACTGCATCCTTGCAAAGTTTGGCAAAATTTTATTCGCAACTACTTATCTAGGTGCCCGTTAGGGCGCCGCAGCCAAGCCGCGGTGCGCTACACACTCAAGCACCTTATACACCAAGCAGAGTTGGGGTGATTTCGAGGTGTTACCCAGCCGTCATGTTACGTGATGTGAACTTGAAAACTATCACAATCGAGGGGATTTAGGTACCTGACAACACATGCCAAATTTTATTGGGGTACGACCATTCCTTCTTGGTGAAAAAATGGCTTGAAACATGCTCAAAATTACTTTAAGGCTATTCCACCGCGTTTTTCTATTTTCCAAAATATGCAACTAAGTCAAAATATAGTGAATGGCTTTGAAACATGGCTATTTAAGAAAATCAAAAATATTTTTTCCAAATTTTTCTGATCCGGTACACGGCCAATATAGCCACCTCAAAATAATTTCAAACTTCAATTCGCCAGGGCACACCATTCAACGTAGGGTGTTGTGCTTTTGTGACATTAATTTTCAACTGTTTTTCTTTGGACTGACTGAGAAAAACAGATTTATTTTAACAATTGTCTTTCCTGCGAATTTTTTCGTTTGGCGGTACAAATCGGTAAAAAATACCGCCAAACGAAAAAATTCGCTGGAAAGACAATTGTTAAAATAAATCTGTTTTCTCTCAGTCAGTCCATAGAAAAACAGTTAAAAATTAATGTCATAAAAGCACAACACCGTACGTTGAATGGTGTGCCCTGGCGAATTGAAGTTTGAAATTATTTTGAGGTGGCTATATTGGCCGTGTACCGGATCAGAAAAATTTGGAAAAAATATTTTTGATTTTCTAAAATAGCCATGTTTCAAAGCCATTCACTATATTTTAACTTAGTAGCATATTTTGGAAAATAGAAAAACGCGGTGGAATAGCCTTAAGGATGTTAGCTACTGCTACTGCTACTACTGCTACTGCTAACATCTAATTCGTCAGTTTCAATCGGCCCTCGATTCTGACCAGACGGGTGGGGCTACAATGTTCATATTTTACATGGACATTAAGGTTATAGTAATATAGTCTCTTTTGAAAAAAAAGTTGAAAACGTTTGCTGGAAGGCTTCCAAATAAAGGTTTTAAAATAAGCCTTAAACACTAGGCATACAATCCACAAGTAACTATAGTTACTTGACACTTGTTGACGGTATAAGCAGAGTTATAGGCGGGAAAGTGCGATACGTAAACAAATGGCGGACATTTTAAATTTTGCTTCTATGTGTGAAACGAGAAAAGTTGTCATTATACTCTCATAAAACAAATCAGAAACCGTCCCTTGCCTACGCCCAGATGCAGAAAATTATTTATAATACAACAGTGTAGGTCTAAAGTTCAATTAGGCTATAGGACTAGATAAAATTAATACTTACATTACATGTTTGACAAGCCTAGCCAACCCTAGGCCAGCACAACCTTGTTCTGACACACTTCCCTCACAAATAACTAGTTTTGATTACTAAAAGTCTAATTCAGATAAACAAAAGTATGATTGTCCACCTAGGCTATACAAAAATGTTCGGAAATAATACACATATTCTTTTCTTTTTAGCCATGTTTAGCCATGATCAAAGTCAGCTTGCTGCTACACACAATGTCGAAGCAAGGTGTCGAATATGAGCGTGCTCATCTGAAAGTTTACATAATTGCAACAATCAAATCATTTCATGCAACTCGTCTTTCGATTGGCCCGCGTTTATGAAGGCACTGACATCTAGAATAAATATAGAACGTTTTCGAGCTCTTTGCTACGCAAATCTTTTTTAAAGTGTATGGATTTCGTGAACCTCACCCCACGTGAATAACAGCAATACTCTTTCAACTCACAACCCATGACGTTTTCCACGATACCGTTCAAGAAGAATACCAATTCCTTCGAAAACGAAAACGACTTCGTTTTCAAATTGCGTTTTCAACTCATCTCCCACGAACTCAAGAATTGGGGTCCAGTCCTTATACCGTCGTTATACCATGGTTATACCACCTATACCCAGGATGTACATGAATCCGGGTCTAGATATTTTACATCCTATTGTTATTGCTAATACCATAGAAATTAAATCAACTTTGATAAAATTATTATATTTTTAACAAATAATTTTACAATGGAACTTGAAAAAGTAATGAGATCACACACATAACAAAAACTTGTAGAAATACAGCCAAACCTTACACACTCAAAAGAAATGAGATCTAAAAAAAGGGCCAAGCTCATCTACCCTTCCACATTTGCGCATTCTTAATTCATAAACGTACAGTGTCCCATAACAGCATCCTCGAAAAGCTTGGCAAAATAAAATTTGCATGTTATTACGTTTAAATTAATTAGAAAAAGAACTTGGTTGAACTATTAGGTTTAAATTAATAATCGCAAATTCAATTTTGACAAGCTTTTCGAGGATGCTGTTATGGGACACTACGTTTATGAATTAAGAATGCGCAAATGTGGATGGGTAGATGAGCTTGGCCCTTTTTTTATTAGATCTCATTTCTTTTGAGTGTGTAAGATTTGGCTGTATTTCTACAAGTTTTTGTTATGTGTGTTTGTTTTAAATGTAAAAGTTTGTGCAAATTTATGATGCCAAGCTTTGCAAGGATACAGTCAAAACGCAAAGTGAATTTATGTATTAAGATTGCAAAAATGAAGGAGGGTACATTAGCTTGGCATTTAATTTAGATCTCATTACTTTTGATTGTATAAGGTTTTGCAGTATTTTTACAAGTTTTTTGTAATGTGTGGGATCTTATTACTTTTTCAAGATCCACTGCAAAATTATTTGTTAAACATAACAATTAGTAGTAGCGGTAGCGGTAGCGGACCAAGAAGGAATGCTTGTTCCCAAACCAAATTTGGCATGTGTTGTCAGGTACCTAAATCCCCTCGATTTTGATAGTTTTCAAGTACACATCACGTTTCATGACGGCTGGGTAACACCTCGAAATCACCTCAACTTTGCTAGCTGTATAAGGTGCTGATTGTGTAGCGCGCCACGGCTTGGCTGCGGCGCCCTCACGTCTTCCTAAAATATAAACATGATGCCTTTGGTTTTATTTTTACACAGATGATACCAACGAATAACCACCCTATAAAGATGTCATAGCTTAAAAAACAAAAACAAAAACAAATCATAGAAAAACATTATTTATTCCCTTTTTTATAATCCTTTCTTTTATTTTCCTCTTCACCTCATTCAAAAAATTTAACGAATTGTAATTTGTCTGGTATTGTATTTAAGTTAGTATTAAGTACAATAATGATTATTTTCTGCTCTCCATAAGTGTTGTAACTGGTTGACGGTATTAACAATCTATCTCTATTTCTTGTATCATATGTATGTTGTGTCACAGCTATGTCTTCTTTGATCTTTGATCTTTATTTTTCCATATTGTTTGTACACATGGTTGTTCTTTTGGATATTTATATGCTCCAATAAGAGTAGTACTTGAGGCGGAGCATATTTTTCTTATTATAATAGTGGTAGTGTACAGTTAATTGGTATTCTTAGGAACTCAATACCGTTTCTCTTATGAAATAAAATTTGGCATCTGGCATCTGGCAATCTGACAAAGTAGTTATTTGTTAGTAGCATATATTTATGTAGTTCATTAACGAACAGTAAACCCACCTTACTATTAATGTCATACTAGTGAGGATACATAATCTTAAAAATGCGTTTTTGAATGTTTATAATATCTTGCGCATATGTACTGGATGAAGCACCCCATGCTAGTAAGCTGTAAGATTAAAGTGGAATTTACTAATACGTTGAATATTTAAATTTGCTAGCTCAATTATGTTGGTAGATGCACAAGACGCCTTATTAATAAAAACACGTAAAATAAACAAACAATTAAACACAATTACTTACTTCCTTCCCCTGTCACTCTCTGCAATCAGCTGTCAAAATAATGTCGATCATAACAAAGGTCTAGTGAATAGGATTCACTAGGATTCAAGTTACAATTACAATAGTTAATAAAGTTTTCATTGGTATATTGATGAAACGCAACAACTTACATAATATGTTTGTAATTACCCCTTCCTACCTAATTGGATGATAATGAGCGCTCGCCAAGACACAGTGAATGTGAGCTCCGCTACGCTCGTCCAGTGCCGCCGTCCATGCGTCAATGCCGCCGGCGAGGAGAGTGGTGCAGGATCGGTGCTGACGAAAGCCGTGCTGCGCCGCAGGGATGACGTTTTGGCTCTCAAGGAACTCGCTCGTCCGGTCTCGCACAAAACGTCCCATCGTCTTACCGACCAGTGAGGTGATGCTGATTGGCCTGTTGTTCTTTATGTCTCTCTTGTCGCCGTCTTTGTAGATCGGTGCCACGGACGCCGTTTTCCATCGCTGCTGTATTCGCCTTAGTCCCCCGGAGAAGCTGTTTTATGTCAGCGGGCAAGCAAGTCAGCTCGCTCAGGGTGGGCTGCTCTGAAAGCTGGGTGGCGGGCGCGTTTCCCTGATGGACGGGGAAAATGTTATCCGCCCGCGAGAAATTGCTCTGGAATGCCTCACTGAAACAGGCTGCCACCTCCTTGGGGTCTGTCACGGTTCTTCCCCCTACCTTGAAACTCGCGGCATCGTTCGGAATAGTTGCCTTGGAATTAATGTAGCGCCAGAAGAACTTTCTGCTGTCTGCACCTCGCCCAAGTCCCCACATCCAGTTGTCCTTGGCCGTGATAGTGATGTATTGCCTTTTGAAAGAAATGTTGAAAAAGTTAAATCCATAGAAATAAAGGTTTTAATATGAGTTTTTTAGGTGTATAATAATTAACAAGTAACTAAAAAAACTTGACTACAATCACCTACAATGCGTTCAAAAAGCAAATCTTCAGGCCACCAGATATTTTACATTCTATTAATTGGTATTACCATAGCAATTAATAATACTTTTTTACAAATATCCTCATTTTACAAAAATTATTTTGCAATGCGACTTGAAAAAGTAAAGAGAACCCACGCATACTTAAAACTTACAAAAAGCTCATCCATCAACGCGACTAGAAAAAGCGTTTGCGAAGCGGCCTAGAAGTGATAAATGTCAATTAGATCCCTCAACGGGGAAGGTAATCGTGATGCAGTTACGAGAAAGTGTACGTAAATGTGGAAATGTACATGAGCTCAACCCTTCCTTCAGATATAATTCCATTTGAATGTGTAAGGTTTGGCTGTATTTTTACAAGTTGTTTTGTATGCGTGGGATTGTTTTTACTGGTAAATACGTGACAGCATTTAAAAGATGATGCGTTACGATAACCACAAACTTCCGAAAGTACTTTAATTTGAATACACCATAATGGAATGAAACATTTGAAAAAATAACATTGGTCGAATTTTGTTTGACTATAAAATCTCGATTTAACGACCAAAATGACATTAAAGGCGTCAATTTAAAATCGTTTTTGCTATTCAAATAATTTAAATGTGTCACAAATGGTTCTCTACAATAAGAACGATCTATTGCCACGTACAACCCATTTCCCCGTGGACGTATACGTGTACGGTTGCAATGCCCTGGCAACAGTACAGCAGACCACAAGGGAAATAAAACTGTTCCACAAACACTTATTCCAGTATTGTGCAAAATAGGTCTAATATTATCATGCACAGCAGCATTTACTGGACAGGGGTCGTCTGCGTTGTGTTTTGCGAAATTCAGGCAAGTTCCATAATTTTGTTATAAATGAAAAACTGTCTTTTAAGTTTTTGGCATTTTTGTTTTTATTTTATTTTTTTTATCCGATTTATTATTCCACGCTTACTAACATTTTCTTCTCGTTTTTACTTATTCATCATAATTCCACAAACATTCTGGATACTTTTTCGAATACAAATTTTCAAAAAAAAATTCTAAAACCTAAGGAGATCGTTAATTAACAATGAATTTAAGATTGAACCGTTAATGCAAATGATTGGATGAGCGTAGCGAGCGAAGCGAAGATTCCATTTCACTTCACTGGAGAAAAAAATCCGGAATGTTTTTTTTTTTTTTTTTTTTTTTTGTATTTTTGTGTGTCTGTGAACACGATTCCAGCTAAACCAATACTCCAATTGCGATGAAATTTTATGGAGGTCTGTGAAATCTCTGAACGAAGAACTGCACGGGGGGAAAAATCGATCAAAAAATTATTTCTCATGAAAATCGCAATTTTACGATTTTTTCGATTTTAAAAAAAATTCTTCGACTTATAACATCTACATGCTTTATCCGATTGTAATGATTTTTTCACATAACCTTAATTTTATGAATTAATATATTCGTGAAAATTTGAGCGCAATCGAAAATTATTTCTTATGAAAATCGCAATTTTACGATTTTTTTCAATTTTTAACATTTCTTCGACGAATAAAACCTACATGCTTTATCCGATTGTAATGATTTTTTCACAGAACTTTAATTTTATGAGTTAATATATTCGTGTAAAATTTGAGCGTAATCGAAAAATGATCTATTAAAAAATCACAATTTTACGCTTTTTTCGTTTAAAAAAAATTACGCTCATCCATCAACGCGGCGGGACTTAAGCGTTATCCTAGTTTTATATATTTTTTAAAATTCTCTTTCGTTGCAATGTGTTAAAATACAGTTGAAACATTTTCAGATAAATATAAACCCTCGCTCTTACCTACGTAAGTTAATGACATTATAAATAATGTTTATTTGGTCAGTTCAAAGGCAACAGATATTCGTTGCAACTGTTCCATCCATTAAGTTCTATAATGTAACTACAGGTCAGAAGTAAAATAGTTATCGTCTCGGTGGTCTAGTTGACTAAGGCGCCTACCTGGAATGTGCGAGACTCGGGTTCGAACCCCGTTCGAGATGGATTTTTTAACTTCTGAATCGTATTAAAATATTAAAGGATATGTGCTAAGCCTTCTATCTAACAATAAGGTATATTAATTATGTTAAGTAAACTAGGAAAACGCTAAAGTCCCGCCGCGTTGATGGATGAGCTTTTTTAAAGTTTTTAGTTTGCGTGGGATATCTTTACTTTTGCAAGTGCTTTGTTTTTCTGCCGACGCATTGTAGGTGATTGTTGTCAAGTTTCTATTGTTTCTTGTTAATTTGTTAATATTTAACGTAAAAATCTTACATTAAAAGCTATATTTCTATGGATTCTGGCTAACTTTTTCAACATTTTCTTTCAAAAGGTACTACATCACCATAACCTTAATGTCTATGTATAATATGGACGTTGAAGCCCCACCCGTTTGGTCAGAATTGGCCCAAATGGCACGAAAATATCGCACAAAAAGTCAAAAAAACGTATATTAAAAGCTTTATTTCTCTCGATTCTGGCTAACTTTTTCAACTTTTTATTTCAGAAAGCAATACATCACCATTACCTTAATGTTCATGTGAAATATGAACGTTGTAGCCCCACCCGTTTGGTCAGAATTGGCCCAAATGGCACGAAAATATCGCACTAAAACTCGAAAAATCTTACATTAAAAGCTATATTTCTATGGATTCTGGCTAACTTTTTCAACATTTTCTTTCAAAAGGTACTACATCACCATTACCTTAATGTTCATGTATAATATGAACGTTGTAGCCCCACCCGTTTGGTCAGAATTGGCCCAAATGGCACGAAAATATCGCACAAAAAGTCAAAAAACGTATATTAAAAGCTTTATTTCTCTCGATTCTGGCTAACTTTTTCAACTTTTTCTTTCAGAAAGCAATACATCACCATGACCTTAATGTCCATGTGAAATATGAACGTTGTAGCCCCACCCGTTTGGTCAGAATTGGCCCAAATGGCACGAAAATATCGCACTAAAAATCGAAAAAAATCGTAAAAGTACGATATTCATGAGAAATATTTCTTCGATTGTACCCAAAAACGTGGCAAGTCTAAGTTCAGAGAAAACAAAGGTCGTGTCAAATTTTCATCAAGATCGCATATGCCGTTTGCCCGGTAGAGAGCGAACAAACAGACGGAAAAACAAACAAACAAACAAACAAACAAAAAAACACCCGAGCTAATTTTTTTGGTGTCAGTGAAATTGAAGTCTTCGCTTCGCTCATCCAATTATGTTTCTCAATACCGTTAAGGTAATCGTGATGTAGTCACGAGGAAGTGTACGTTTATGAATTAAGAATGCGTAAATGTGGAAATGTACATGAGCTTAACCCTTCTTTCAGATTCCATTTGAATGTGTAAAGTTTGGCTGTATTTTTACAAGTTTTTTGTATGCGTGGGATTGTTTTTACTGGTAAATACGTCACAACATTTAAAAGATGATGCGTTACGATAACCACAAACTTCCGAAAGTACTTTAATTTGAATACACCATAATGGAATGAACCATTTGAAAAAATAACAATGGACGAATTTTGTTTGACTATAAAATCTCGATTTAACGATCAAATTGTTATTAATGGCGTCAATATAAAATCGTTTTTGCTATTCAAATAATTTAAATGTGTCACAAATAGTCCTCTACAATAAGAACGATCTATTGCCACGTACACCTCATTTCCCCGTGGACGTATACGTGTACGGTTGTTCTGCAATACCCTGGCAACAGTACAGCAGACCACAGGGAAATAAAATTGTTCCACAGACACTTTTTCCAGTATTGTGCAAAATAGGTCTAATATTATCATGCACAGCAGGATTTACTGGACAGGAGTCATCTGCGTTGTGTTTTGCGAAATTCAGGCAAGTTCCATTTTGTTATGAATGAAAAACTGTCTTTTAAACTTTTGGCATTGTTGTTTTTATTTTTTTTTTGTATCAGATCTTTTATTCCACGCTAACATTTCCTTCTAATTTTTACTAATTCATCATAATTCCACAACCATTCTGGATCCTTTTTCGACCTTAAATTTTCACAAAAATTCTAAAACCTAAGGAGATCGTTTTTTTTAGATATTTTTAAAAATTCTCTTTCGTTGCAATGTGTTGAAATACAGTTAAAACATTTTCAGATAAATATAAACCCTCGCTCTTACCTGCGTAAGATAATGACATTATAAATAATGTTTATTTGGTCAGTTCAAAGGCAACAGATATTCGTTGCAACTGTTCCATCCATTAAGTTCTATAATGTAACTACAGGTCAGAAGTAAAATAGTTATCGTCTCGGTGGTCTAGTTGGCTAAGGCGCCTACCTGGAATGTGCGAGGCTCGGGTTCGAACCCCGTTCGGGATGGATTTTTTAACTTCTGAATCGTATTTAAATATTAAAGGATATGTGCTAAGCTTTCTATCTAACAATAAGGTATATTAATTATGTTTAGTAAATAAATGCAATGTTAAATTAAAAGATCTTCGCGAGAGACCTGTACATGGTGCACTGTACTAGGTAAGAGTTAGGGGATGTCCGCGGGCTGTTTCAAGAGGACTCAATCCCTTGCATTCGCATTAGCGTATGAGCAAAACCTCGGAAATTATATAGGGCTGTTTATTAGTACGCACTCAGATTAGGCCTACGCTTGTTGGATGAGCGTAGCGAAGATTCCATTTCACTACACTGGAGAAAAAAATCCGTAATGTTTTTTTTCCTTTCTTTTTTTCTTTTTTTTTTGTATTTTTGTGTGTCTGCGAACACGATTCCGGCTAAACCAATACTCCAATCGCGATGAAATTTTATTGAGGTCTGTAAAATCTCTGAACGAAGAACTGCACGGGGGGGAAAAATCGATCAAAAAATTATTTCTCATGAAAATCGCAATTTTACGATTTTTTTCGATTTTTAAAAAAATTCTTCGACTTATAACATCTACATGCTTTATCCGATTGTAATGATTTTTTCACATAACCTTAATTTTATGAATTAATATATTCGTGTGAAATTTGAGCGCAATCGAAAAATCATTTCTCATGATAATCGCAATTTTACGATTTTTTTCAATTTTTAACATTTCTTCGACGAATAAAACGTACATGCTTTATCCGATTGTAATGATTTTTTCACAGAACTTTAATTTTATGAGTACATATATTCGTGTAAAATTTGAGCGTAATCGAAAAATGATCTATTAAAAAAATCACAATTTTACGCTTATATTCGTTTAAAAAAAATTACGCTCATCCATCAACGCGGCGGGACTTAAGCGTTTTCCTAGTGTAGATATAAATATCATAGCTTACACCTAGTCGGTTGGTTACAAAATCTACATTATCTTTAAGAAACTTGACAACGTTTATGATACCATGGATTGAAATATTTCTTCAAAATGATCCGTTACTAGGGAGTTTTGAACACGATTCGGTATTTCCGGTTTCCGTCCAGTTTCGTATCACTGTCATTCGTTTTTGGGCATTGTTGTTGTTTTTACTTATTATTTAAGTGAGGTTAAAATATCGTGTTGGCTGATATCGAAGAACAAGGTTAGCGATTAATAATAACTAGGAAAACGCTAAAGTCCCGTCACGTTGTTGAGCGAGCACCGGTACGTGCAACACGACCCGAGTACGACAGTCCCATAATGTTACATACCAATAAGTCTTTAAGGTCTTGACCGATTTAGCTGAAAATGTGTAAAATAGGAGAGAATGGATAAAATCCACCGCCATCTAGAGGACCTTGACATCATTTCTTTGTGAAAACTATTTCAACTCTTTGATAACACATAATACACTGCTTCCTCGATAGTATTTTGATTACTTGTAGGTGGCAGTGCATAGTGAGACTTTTCGTTGCCATGGTAACGTTACTGTTGTTGGATGAGCGTAGCGAGCGAAGCGAAGATTCCATTTCACTACACTGGAGAAAAAAATCAGGAATGTTTTCTTTTTTCTTTTTTTTTTTTCTTTTTTTTTGTATTTTTGTGTGTTTGTTAACACGATTCCGGCTAAACCGATACTCCGATTGCGATGAAATTTTATGGAGGCCTTCGAAATCTCTGAACTTAGAACTGCCACGTTTTTTAGCGCAATCGGGAAATTTTTTCTCATAAAAAACGCAATTTTACGATTTTTTTCGATTTTTAAAAAATTTCTTCGACTTATAACACCTACATGCTTTATCCGATTGTAATGATTTTTTCACAGAACCTTAATTTTATGAATTTAGATATTCGTATGAAATTTGAGCATAATCGAAAAATTATTTCTCATGAAAATCGTAATTTTACGGGTTTTTTCTTTTTTAAAACAATTCTTTGACTTATAACACCTACATGCTTTATCCTATTGTAATGATTTTTTTACAGAACCTTCATTTCATGAATTAATATATTCGTGTTAAATTTGAGCGCAATCGAATAATTATTTCTTATGAAAATTGCAATTTTACTTTTTTTTTTCTTTTTTAAAAATTACGATTAATTAAAAAATTAAGTAAATTTTTTATTTAATTTAGTTAAATTAAAAAAATTAAGCTAATTTTTTATTTAATTTAATTTAATTAAAAAAAATCTTCGACTAAGTAATGAATTTTTCACAGAACAACAGAAAATCCGCGTAACACATGGCAGCTCAATGCACCATATACGCTCATCCAACAACGCGGCGGGACTTACGCGTTTTCCTAGTTAAAATGTAATGACTATCTACACTACTTAAGGTCTTGACCGATTATGCTGAAAATTTGTAAAATAGGAGAGAATGTTGTACTTATTGACCCTGCAAAATTTCATAACGATCGGAACATTTTATTCTTTTATTTATTTTTTTATTTTATTTTTTATTTTTTATATCCATCGATCGGATTTTGTTCAAAAACTTTACAGCAACCCGCCTAGGTGGTGTGTACATGTGTGTGTTCAGGTCGATCAGAGAAACGGTGCGACCTGTATCGAAGCAGTAACAGAAAAAAAAAAAACAGACATTCGAGCCATAAGAGTCAAGTGGAGACGCTCGCTACGCTCGCTCAAAAACACATTAATCTATTTTTAGAATATGAAAAAGAAGGCCTTACATAAGGTGTAGGCATTAGGCAATGCACTAGGCTTACACGTAGGCCCAAGGCGCAGGCAGGCTGGGGCTAGGTCTGATAAACAGTAGATTGCATTTTCGGCTTTAGGACTGAACACATTACTACTGTATGATAATGACGGAAACATTAATTCCAACATACCATAGGATCTCTTGAAGCTGGAAATGCGTCAGGAATACCTCACTCAGTAGGACAATGCCCATTCTCGAAATGTCTCGAACAAATATAAGTTATTGAATTGATATCCACCATGATGATGATATCGTCGGTCATTCCTTTGACAAAGAACAATTTACCGTACATATTTGCTGCACTGAATACATTTTCTTGTGTCGTGGTGCAAACTATAGGGGTAGATTATGATTTTAATAAAATGTGACACAAGGTTTTGGAAAAGGCAAAGTCCAATACCTTCTGTGGTAATGTGTGAGCTCGTGTAGCAAATGCCATGTACGAAGGCATTTAGTTTTTAACAAAATGACAGAATTCCCACAATGCATTGTGCGCATTGCGAAACCCCTGTTTTTAACAGGGCCGTGTTTTAACCAGAGCAAAATCCATGATGTTACCATAGAATAGTAACTGGTTGTAAATCTAAAAGGCTGTAAAGATGGCTCGTTGGTCTTGTTGTTAGCGTACCTGCTTCCAATGCAGAAGGTACAGGGTTCGATTCCCGCCAAAGTCAGAAGTTTTTAACTTCTGATTTGGACTTAAGTCCATCAGTTCTTGTCTTAGGAGTTTGTAAACGGTGACTTTGGAGCCGTCCTAGCAACGAAGCACATAATAAATTCAGAGTTGTTCTGAATCGGCCTTGTTGATTCTGGCGTTGATTCGCGGGCGTTCGCACTGTCCATACCACTGATTGCTTGGCCTATCTTTCCTATTAAAAAATATCGATCTTTGGTTGGTTATCGCTTACTCGTCGATTGCGTCAGGACCTACAGGGTTGGCTTGGTCGCTCTGATTGAAAGTCCCCCACTGAAAATCAGTACAATAACTGAGTGGGTAGACTCTAAATACAATTTATTTTATTATTTTATTTTATTATGATGTTACGATGCTCGCACTTTTACAACCTCTGCAAAGAAAACACAATACAATATATTTGCTCCAACGAAAGAATGCAGATGCTTGGTAGCGGTGGGGTTATAATAAATGCAAGTAAATGGAATGTCGCCTTTGTGTATGAAAGAGAAAAATATTTTACCGACGCAAGCAAAAATTATCTGTGCTAGATCACAGAGAGATCCACGCTGAGCTAGCGTGAATAAAATTGACAAAGTTGTTATGTTGGGAAAACAATTTCGAGCCACCTGCATGCACCACAACACAATACAATCCAATGTCTCCCACCAGAGCGCAGTGACACAAGATGGCGACGATGACGCAGAGGTGACGTGTTCGAGCCTCACAGTGCAGTCCCTGCGCGTCGTCTGTGAGACCCCGGAGGACGGTTCGACTGGTCCGTGCGTATCACCTGCAGTCGGCACCAAAGCTTTGTTCGCCTGTCCACCACTAGTGCTACACTGTTTTACACGTGCACTGAGCAGTGTACGGCGGAAGTACTTCTTTTTAAAGGAAACAGTATGTCAGTGTAGCACGAGTGTTGCCCACAAAAAAACACACTCAACACTTTTAGTGTAGTTTCCTCCTACACGACCAAAATAGCCAGTGTAATCTAGTGTAGCACTGGCAGCACTAGTGCTACACTGAAGGTACAGAAAAACAGACCACATACTAACTACACTGACTTACACTGACACAAAAAAACAGCCATTCGTCTACACTGACTTACACTAGTGTAAAGTGTTGGTGTTGCACAGGCGAACAAAGCTCAAGACTCGCCGCTCCTGGAAGAAACCCGTGGTGGCCGGCAAGGCCAGCGTTATCAAAGACGCTCCAGTCGCCGGGGAAGTAGAGGAGAACCAGATCAGGTTAGATATTGACGCTGACGACCACGCATGCATTTAGGAACTCTTTCAAATGGGGTAAGCAATCGGAGAATGGTTTTCTGATAAGATTTTTTTTTCTTGTGCATCCATTAAACTAGTCATGAGTCAGCACAAACCAGAAAATCAAGGTTGTATGCATTTTTTGGATGAGCGAAGCGAAGAGTCCATTCTACTACACTGGCGAAAAAAATCCGGAATGTTTTATTTTGTTTGTATTTTTGTCTGTTTGTTAGCACGATTCCGGCTAAACCGATACTCCAATTGCAATGAAATTTTGTGGAGACCTTTGAAATCTCTGAACTTAGAACTGCCACGTTCTTGAGCGTAATCAAAAAATTATTTCTCATGAAAATTGCAATTTAACGACTTTTTTCGATTTCTGAAACTTCAAACACCTACATGCTTTATCCGATTTTAATGATTTTTGCACAGAACCTTAATTTTATGAATTAATATATTCCTGTGAAATTTGAGCGCAATTAAAAATTATTTCTTACTAGGAAAACGCTTAAGTCCCGCCGCGTTGTTGGATAACGCTTAAGTCCCGCCGCGTTGTTGGATGAGCGTAATTAGATTTGGTGCATTGAGCTGCCATGTGTTATGCGGATTCTGTTGTTCTGTGAAAAAATTAATTCCTAAGTCGAAGATTTTTAAAATTAAATTAAATTTAATAAAAAATTAACTTTTTTTAAAAATTATTAATCGTTAATTTAAAAAAAGAAAAAAAAGTAAAATTGCAATTTTCACTATGGCTATGGAACTATGGCAGCCATCTTTAAAGATGGCGCCAAAGTGTAATAAGACTACCACATTTTGGAGGAATCTTAACATATGGCACCACTTTTTCCATTAAATCGACCATGAAAAACTCAAATATGGCATCAGAATTAGTATTTTGTAAATTTCGAGGCAGTAAATTGCAAATTCTACACATTTTAAGGCAATTTTGTTACGAAATTTCACTGGTTTCTACGACAGCCGAGTTGACTGTAATAACATGTATAGAGATCAATTTTTTGTATGAGTGTACTAGACACCCCAATAGTCAGTTTGAGACCAGGAGTCCATTCGTCTCTCAATCCATTTATCTATGGCGTCCATCTTTAAAGATGGCGTCTATAGTGTAATAAGACTTCTACCACATTTTGACAGAATTTTTGCATGTGGCACCACTTTTCCCAATAAAATCGACCAAGGAGAACTGAAATATGGCAGTAGAATAAGTATTCCATGGATTTTCAGGCTTTATTTTTCAAATTTTACACATTTTAAGGCAATTTTGTTACAAAATTTCACTGTTCCATCTTTAAAGATGGCCGTCATAGGTAAATGGATTGGGAGACGAATGGACTCCAAGTCTAAAAATGACTATTTGGGTGTCTAGTACAAGCATAAAAATATTTTGACCTCTATACACGTTGTAACAGTCAGTTCGGCTATCGTAAGAACTTGTGATATTTTGTAACAAAATTGCCATAAAATGTTTAAAATTTGAAATTTACGGCCTCGAAATCCACGAAATCCTAATTATACTGCCATATTTGAGTTCCCGATGGTCGATTTATTACTAAAACTGGTGCCACATGCCAAGATTCCGTCAAAATGTGGTAATCTAATTACACAATAGACGCCATATTTAAAAATGGCTGCCATAGATAAATGGATTGAGAGACGAATGGACTCCTTTGGGGGTCTCAAATGAAAAAAATTTGGGGTGTTAGTACCCTCATAAAAAAATGGGTCTCTATACTGTTATTTTCAGTCAAAATCGGCTGTCGTAGAAACCCGGAAATTTTTAACAAAATTGCCTTAAAATGTGTTTGAATTTGCAAATTTTCTGCCTTTGAAAATTTTCAAAAAAACTAATTATGATGCCATATTTTAGTTTTTCCCTGGTCGATTTTAAAGGAAAAAGGGGTGCCACATGTTAAGATTCCTCCCCCAAATGTGGTGTCTTATTTAAATTTGGGGGCCATCTTTAAAAATTTTAAAAATGGCGCCATACCCAAAATTTTAAAGGCGAGACGAATGGGTCCCCGGGCTAAAAAAAAAACTATTGGTGTGTCCAGTACCCCGCAAAAAAAAATATTGGGCTCTATAAAAAGTTATTACAGTAAAATTGATGTCGTAGAAACCGTGAAATTTCAGTTTAAAAAAATTGCCTTTAAAATGTTTAAAACTTGCTTTTAAGGCCCCCGGGAAATTTTCAAAAATTTTAATTCTGATGCCATATTTGATTTCCCCCCTTGGGCATTTAAAAAAAAGGGGGGGGGGTGCCACATGCCAAAATTTCCCCCGAAATGTGGTTTGTCTTATTACCCCTTTTGGGGCCATCTTTTAAAAATGTCCGCCCAAATTTTAAATTTAAAGGGGAGACGAATGGGGTCCCCGGGCAAAAAAAGACTATTTTGGGGGGGAAACACGCCCTTTTTAAAAATTTGGCCTCATATAAAAAATTTCACAATTGGGACTAATTTGGGGTAACATGGAAGTCGGGCTATTATCCCTGGTTTAAAGATTTCCAAAAAAAGTACACAAACTGATTATAAATGGTAAGTGCGATTTGTTTTAGCAATATTAATTTGATCGTACGAGGTTTAGAATATTCCCTAAACAAATAATTCACACTCTTTGGAGGGTTAATTTATCCATCAAGCTTCGCGCGCTGAAGGTAATCTATTATTATACACTCACTCACTCGCTGCACGCAATGGCGACGTGAAATTTCCAGCTGGGGACGGCAGAGCGAGTATCAGGAGCACAGAGAATAGCTGGAGGTCGATATACTGCCAAGTGCAAGGGGTGGATTGTGCCTGCCCCCGCCAACACAGCAGCCGAGGTCCGTCATTGTCCAGGGTCATGCACATTGGGGTATAATAGTTATTTTTTTAAGCAACAGAAATCTTTGGTTAGAGCTTATTGATAATAGTAGCTTTAATGTTGGGCATAAATGCGAGTCGAACTGTTTTATGAATCGTAGTTTTTAATGGAGACATTGAACTTTTGAACTTACCCACAATAATTATTTTCACTGAGATTTTAAACGATTTTTTTTAGTTTTTTCTCCTGAAATTTGCAAAAATGGTAATTTTGGAGAATTTCCTTTGTTGGCTTATACCTGCTTCGTTTTGTTTCATATAGATACTACTCGTAACAATCGAAAATGGACATGTATAACAACACCGTGTCTTGAAACTGTGCACAAGCCACGAAATACACTCAAACACGCAAAATATTCATTACGAAATCACACACCATCTTCATAATCATCATATTTTGACCGGACCGCTTGCTCAAAGTACAAAAACAAAATGTAGCGGATTTACAGAAAAGGTTGTGGAGTACGTAAATTATGACCTATATATTATTGGATTAAAATCCTCAAAGGACACGGGACATTAAGTTCGTTCCCATGTTATGTCTTATAGGAGATTTTTGCCGAATGGGAGCGAGCTCGAAAATGATTAACACAATTTTTTATCGGATCATGGTGGACGGTGGACCCAATTATGTTTCTGTAACTGTGTAAATTCATAACTAGTTAACCTGAATAAAATATATTTTCTCAGTCTAGCGAATGTTTACCCTTTTAACTAAAATTATCAATTTTGTGGTAGTTGTATGACCATGGTGGCGCTGGACAACTGCATAGGGCTATAGATAGATACTCCTGAATGAATGAATTCAGTCACGTTATACTCCTCCCCGCCTTCTATTCTGAGTATTGCTGGTTTGAACAATTTGGACGGATCTTACACAAACACGATCAAAAACACAATTCATATTCAGAGTGGGTACCGCTCTTCATATTAGTTATAAGAGGGAGCAAAGCGGCGAAGTATTACAATTTGGCTCAAACGGGTCAACTCTGTTCCTATCTGTCTGTCTGTCTGTCTAGGCAGGTCTAGGCAAACCACCGAACCGCTTGCGTTTAAGTTTTAAACAAACACCCGGAACGAGTTTTGTGGGTTGTGTTCAAATAATCAAAAAAATTATTTCCCCCCCCCCAAAAAAAAAAAACGATTCCAACGTACAAGAAATAATAAATTGAAGCTTGTCTGAAAATGTGTACCATTTAATTTAACGTCAATGGCTTATGTTCTTGAATAAATCATTGTTTATCAAATCATTTTTTGAATGCCAAGTAGTGAATGCATTGCGTTGACCAAGCTACAGTATGCCGAATTTTGCACGTTCAAGGTTCCCCTAAATTCCGCTATCAGGAGATAGTAGGCCTAAACCTTGCAATCTCACCTCGTATGGGCTGTGCGTGTTCCACAGAATGCATTTCAAATGAATTTCCATAAAACCGTTTTATGAATTTAATATGGGCCATCAAAGTCCAACTAGCAACCTTCTCGTGGTTTGGCCCGTGAGTAAGGGAGTTTTACTCCCTTAAACTAATGGCGAGCTCTGGGTCGTCGTCGGGAACTTTCCCCTTCCCTTTGACTACCTCCCCGACGGCGACGACAATGACAACACGGATGGATGATGACACAGACGAAGACGACCACGACGTGGGGGAACCCCTGCCCACCCCATACACTTGTGGCTGGTTCTGACCAGCACAGGCCTGTCCTTACGTTCCACCCCTGGAAAGAAGTATCCATGGTGGAAGCTCACACTTATAGAAATTGTTTTATATTGGAGGCGCGAATAATCTTAGCTGTTAAAGCGCCCTAAAACTACTACTAACTAGGAAAACGCTTAAGTCCCGCCGCGTTGTTGGATGAGCGTAATTGGTGCATTGAGCTGCCATGTGTTATGCGAATTTTCTGTTGTTCTGTGGCAAAATCATTACTAAGTTGAAATTTTTTAAATTAAATTAAATTAAATTAAAAATTAACTTAATTTTTTTTTTTTAATTAATCGTAATTGTTAAAAAAATCGTAAAATTGCGATTTTTATAAGAAATAATTTCTTGATTGCGCTCAAATTTAACACTAATATATTAATTCATAAAATTAAGGTTCTGCGAAAAAATCATTACAATCGGATAAAGCATGTAGGTGTTATAAGTCAAAGAATTGTTTAAAAAAAGAAAAAACCTGTAAAATTTCGATTTTTATGATAAATATTTTTTCAATTGCGCTCAAATTTCACAAGAATATCTTAATTCATAAAATAAAGGTTCTGTGCAAAAATCATTAAAATCGAATAAAGCATGTAGGTGTTATAAGTCGAATAAATTTTTTAAAAATCGAAAAAAATCGTAAAATTGCGATTTTCATGAGAAAATTGTTTTCGATTGCGCTCAAAAACGTGGCAGTTCTAAGTTCAGAGATTGCGAAGGCCTCCATAAAATTTCATCGCAATCGGAGTATCGGTTTAGCCGGAATCGTGTGGACAAACAGACAAAAATACAAAAAAAAGAAAGAAAAAACAAACATTCCGGATTTTTTTCTCCAGTGTAGTAGAATGGAATCTTCGCTTCGCTCGCTACGCTCGCTACGCTCATCCAATAACAATAATAATAATACTTTTACAAATGAATTTAATATAAGGATCTAGGAACGGCTTTGGCGTTTTCCTAGTAATACATCAGACCTTCTTTCCTATCTCAATTCAATCTTACAATAATTATTGGTTTCCTTTGGCGACTACTCACTCCCTTCTGCGCATGCGCTAGTCGGATCGATGGCGTCACATGGAGCCACGGCAAGGACGTAGTGATTATCAGGATGGTATACGGTGGCAGGAGGTCAAGGTATAAAACAACTTGATCTAATAGTGTTATCTCGTAAGTTTGACGAACTATGAGTTATAATAATACATTATTGCATACATCATACATACATTTTTGTAGGATATCCGCTGTAGGGTATACACATCGATTTAACCGGTGTGACTCTCTTCAGGAAACTAACTATATGTATATCGCAGATAGGACAATTGTGAAGGGATGATGTCCGAGGCAGTGGCGGATACAGGGGGGGGGGCGGTGGGGCGATCGCCCCCCCATGATTCTTTAAAATTAAAAAAAAAAAATGATTTTATTATTTTATTGTGCACGCACCAAATGCACTCCAAAAACCTGATTTTAAAAATTTTCGCCTGCGGCGCTATTTATTTAAAACTCCCAATAAAAATCAACTTTCCTTTATGTAGTCAGAAATAATCAGTTTGCCTCTGAAATGTATCTGCATCAGTGTACTTCGATTTATTAAGTTATCCTCCTATGTGAATCGTTTTTTAACAAAATAGGATAGACGTTTAATAAATAAATAAAATGATGAATTAAAAATAAGATTAAACTTTTATAATGATGTTGCAATCTAGGCCAATGCTGTAAATTGTAAGCTCGACATGACGACAAAACAAATTGGGGCACACAAACTACATTGTTTCCGTATTGCATTCCGCCCACCACTTTTTTCTAAAACGCACCAAATGCACTCTAAAAACCTGATTTTCAAAATTTTCGCCTGCGGCGCGATTAATGGGGGGCTTCGCCTCCCATACCCCCCGTGCGTCCGCGCTTAGTCCCTTTCCCACGACTGTACATGCACACTCAAATCGCCCCCCCATGATTATGTCCTAGATCCGCCACTGGTCCGAGGACTATTTAAGAGGACTCAATCTCTTGCATTCGCATTAACGACTGAAGAAAACCTCGGAAAAAACCTTCAGTCTGGATTGCCGGTCTCGACGGGATTCGAACCCAGGACCTACCGAATCAGAGTCGAGCACTTAGCGCTCGAGCCAACACTGTATACATTATTAGTATTAGTAGCAGTTTTAATGTGCTTTAATAGCAAAGATTATTCGCGCCTCAGAAATGTATAAAGCCAGTTTAAAATCGAAAAATAAACTTAAAGCACAAGGTCATTATCGTGCAAAACATTGCCAAAAGCAACCACTGCGGGGGGGGGGGGGGGGCGCTTAGAGCACAAAGAGGGCCAGCATTGATGGTGAAGATAGAGAACATTAAAACGTAAAAAATAGATATGATTGTCGAAAGATAATGCACGCGGAAACAGTGAAATGTGAAAATGAGAGCTTATTTTGTGGTATCTGTCTAGTCACCCCGAGATGTTATTTGAGGGGTTCACACCGAATTTAAATATTGCTTATAGTTACAAGTTTTGAAGTTTTTCTTTATTATTTAGTTTCTAGCGGTACCTTTAAAACTCCCAATTATGGTTAGTAAAATAACATGTATGTATCCAATTTAAAAGACATATTTGATTCCTTGCAAATCATATTGCCTTAACTGACATCATGACAGTCATCACTGAGTGGGTAGACTCTATAAATATCTTTATAAAAAAATGAATTTACAATAAATTTAATCTATGTGATAATGGTTTCACTTTTGAATAATTATAAGAAGTTGGTATTCATCACTCATATATATTTATTTCCTTGTTTCGTGATACTTTAACTTTGACACTTTCGACTGTTTTAATCTGAATTATTGGATGAGCGAAGCGAAGACTTCAATTTCACTGACCCCCCAAAAAATTTAGCTCGGTTGTTTTTTTTTTTTTTTTTTTTTTTTGTTTTTTGTTCTGTTTGTTCGCACGATTCCGGGAAAACGGCATATGCGATCTTGATGAAAATTGAAGGGGATTTTCGAAATCTCTGAACTTAGACGTGCCACGTATTTGGGTACAATCGAAGAAATATTTCTCATGAAAATCGCACTTTTACGATTTTTTTCGATTTTTAGTGCGATATTTCGAGACATTTGGGCCGATTCTGACCAAACGGGTGAGGCTACAACGTTCATATTGCACATGGACATTAAGGTAATGGTGATGTATTGCTTTCTGAAAGAAAAAGTTGGAAAAGTTAGTCAGAATCTATAGAAATAAAGCTTTTAATATAAGTTTTTTGACTTTTAGTGCGATATTTTCGTGCCATTTGGGCCAATTCTGACCAAACGGGTGGGGCTTCAACGTTCATATTATACATGGACATTAAGGTTATGGTGATGTAGTACCTTATAAAAGAAAAAGTTGAAAAAGTTAGCCAGAATCCATAGAAATAAAGCTTTTTACGGTAAATAATACCAATTGACAGGTAACAAAAGAAATTTGACAACAATCATTTAAAATGCGTGGGGTAGCAAAACAAACACTTGCAAAAGTAAAGATACCCCAACGCAAAAAAAAAATTTTTAAAAGCCACCCATCAACGCGGGGATTTTAGGTTTCCCCGTATAATATATTGTCTCCGTGTGCTTCGGGAGGATGTGGCGGTTTAGTTTACATCCAGCAAATGTATGTTCCCCTGATACAGGATTTGCCGTCGCTAGCCGTCCGACGAGAGAAGAGGATCAGCCAAGAAAGGGGTGGGGTGCGTGCACCCTTTAATCAGATAACGTCACAGCCATTCTAACGAGCATCGGTGGGTAAAATATGCAATGGATTATTTGGCTGCATTTTATACAATATTCCTTAGGCATCGGTGGGTAAAATATATCGTGGGTTATTTGGCTGCATTTTATACAATATTCTTTACGAATTGGTGGGTAAAATATATTGTGGATTATTTACCTGCATTTTATCCAATATTCCTTGGTCATCGGTAGGTTAGAAATTTTAACATGATACGACGTTCTTTTGAAATGTGGGGATATTATGTAACAAGGGTAACAGGTACGAAAGTACTATGGGGCAAATGCTCTTTCCGTTGCTCTTGCATTCAAATATTTTCTTTTTACAAAATGGCATGTTTAGTCTGTTAAATGATATGAAAAAAATGAATGCAAAATATTAATAATAATAAAAAATAAAAAAATGTATTGGATTATTTATTTGGCTGCATTTTAAACAATATTCTTTGGGCATCGGTGGGTAAAATATGTCGTGGGTAATTTGGCTACATTTTTATCCAATATTTCTTGGGCTAAAAAATATAAACATGTATATCAAGGGTTGTTAGGCTCCATATTTTTATCCTTGCACAAAGCATGAAGGATAGAGAAGGAATATGAAAAAGCAAAACATATATAATAGAATGATCGTCGAATAAAAAAATGAGTGTGGGAATAGTGAAAATGTTTGCATGAGAGCCCCGCCCCCTTTGCGGTCACCTGTCACCTCTCAAGATGTTATTTGAGGGGTCCACCGACGACTGGGGCCCGTTATTCGCCCTAACCCGGGACGGGTTTAGGGGTTAAAGGAGGAAAATAATTCACCGGTATTTCATAAATTGGTTTTCCTTGCCATTTAAATTTTACCCCGGGGTTGCCGGGTTAAAAAAAAAATATTGAATGGCGCCATTTTTTTTTCACTAAAAGGGTTTTTTGGGTACGTTTTTAAATAATATGTTTTAAAACCCTTATGGCTTATTGTTATTTTATTTGATTTTAAATATTGGCCTTATTGGAGATTTTTTTGTTCAAACCAGCTAAGAAAAGAAGGAGGTAAGACTTTGTCCGGCTTGGTGAGAATATGTATTACCTAACCCTAAAAGGGTCGTTTTTTTTTTTTTGCTGTTAGGTTTAATTTAATGAAACCTTTTAATATTTAATTTTAAAAAAGCCTTAAACCTAGGCTAAGCAGGTTTTTTGGTATCTAGGCCTAGGCTAGCTTTACAATAAGCTTTGGGCCCCACTAGTGGGGCCTGAGAAAAATTAGTAGGCTGGCCTAGCCCAACCTTAAACCCCCTGCTAGGGGGGGCCTAGTTGTTGAAATTGCTGCTAGATTAATTTAGTATTAACCTGTAGTTTACTTTTAAAACCAACCCCAAAAGCCTGGGGTTTTGTTTTTTTGTTTTTTGGTGGGTTTTTTGGGTGTGGAAAATGGGGTGTTTTTAAAAAATGGGTTTTTTTTTGTGGGTTTTGGTTTGGGTTTTTGGGGTTTTTTTGTTTTTAAAAATGGTTGTTTTTGGTGGTTGTTTGTTTTGGCTGGTTAAAGGGGGTTGGTTTTTCTTTTTTTTTTTTTGGTTGGGGTTATTTTAAAAATACCAACGGCCCCCAAAGGCGACGGGCTGCCTAGATAGCTACATTAAAACGTAGTGTAGCTAGGTAATCAAAGGGAAAGCGAGATAAACCCACACAATATAAGGACAGATATGGGCCCCTGAATAGGTATCTGAGATAAGCACCCGGAGTTCACGTTGCTGGGGAAAATGCGTCAAGGGGGCTTAAAATTCAAACTCACATTATACCCTAATTCCCTTTTTGTTTGACATGATTTTGATTTAAACCCCAGTGTAGCTAGAAATTTTAACATTTCATAAAAATCTTTTTCCTAAACTTGTGCAAATGTTTTTAAAAACCCAAAAAAATTTTTTAGGCCACGGCCCCGGTACAAATTTGATTTAATTAACTTCTTTTCCATAGATAATGGCAGGTCTGCTGCATTTGCCTTTAACTTCGGGGGCAACGAGCCCCGTTTTTTCCATCGTCACGACTCGCCCCGTTTTACTGATGTTCCCTGTACCAAACCAAGGCTGAGTCGGAATGTAATATTACATTATTGAATTATTGGGACCCCCACTAGAGCCCCAACATTCGCAGAATGCCTTTCCCCGTCGACCACAGTTTTTGGGGCCTCACATTTTATCCCAGTGGGGGTTTTTCAGGGGGTTTTGGGGGAGAAATTTATGTACTATAAAAAACCCCTGGGCATCCCCTAAAAAGGGCTATAGTGTTTAAAAAATACCAATTGAAAAAACCCCAAACCCACAAATCATGTTGGTTGATTAAATTTTTAAAACCCCGATGCTCCGACTGAAGTAAAAAACAAGGGTCATTAGACCGTTTTAAATACTTGTAAAAAATTTCCCTATCGCACAAGATATTAGGCCACTTTTGAACGAATATTTAGTTCAAAACCAAGAAAAATTTAAAGTTTATTTATAGATCAAGATTTAAATTTTGAAATTCATGAAATATTTTTGTCTTTTTATTTATACTAGGAAAGCTTAAGTCCCGTCGCTTTGTGGATAAGCTTTTTTGCTTTTTGAACGCATTTTAGGGATTGTTTTAAGTTTCTACAGCTACTTGTTTTAAAAACCAAATTTAAAACCTTTTTAAACTATGGATTCTGAGTAATTTTTTAACTTTTTTTTTCAAAAAATATACCCGGGACATCACCCTATTAAATGGCCATGTAAAATAGAAGTTGAAACCCCCCCCGTTTGGTCAGAACGGCCAAAATGGGGACGAAAAGTCCCCAAAAAAAAAAAAATAGTACGATATTCATGAGAAAAAATTTTTTTCAATTTTTACCCAAAAAAATAGGGGCCCACACCTTAATTTCAGAGATTTCGAAGGTCCCCTCCAATTTTTATCAAAATGGATATGCCGTTTCCTGGTAGTTAGCTAACAAACAGAAAAAAGAAATAACAAAATACAAAAAAACCCGAGCTATTTTCTTGGGGTAACAAAAGTAAGAAAAAAAAAAAGAAAGTGAAATTAAAGGGTTGCTCGCTATCCAAAAAAAAATTTTAAAAAGAAGTTTTACTGTTTCTATTTTGTCTGTACATCTGAAAATGCTTCTTGCAAAATGACTGTTTATAGACAATAAACCATTTTTATTATATGGTAGTATGTTTTAAATTTCAATATGACTTGTACGTTTTAATTTTAAAAAACTGTACCTACCGGTAAGATTTTGTAGGAGGGCCTAGGGTTTGTCCTAAGGATGAATTTAGTCCCCCAGAAGAATGTTGTAATAGATTAGGGGTTTTTAAAAAAATCTGAACAAAAAAATATTCCATTTTTACATGATTGTTTTTTTGTATACGGCCGTAGTTCTTTCATCAGATCTTGAAAATGCTTTTAATAAAATTTAAAGTTAACATAGGCCTAGCTTGTTGTTCCCCAATAGCACCTAAAACATTTTATAAAAAAAATACTCTAGGCCCAATTTTGTTTTAATAAAAACAGTAACATACACTACTTTGCACCTAGTTTGGTTAAAAAAAAACCATCAGGATAGCCCCTAGCCCCTAAAAATTGTCAGTAGCCCTTTAAAGGGGCTCTGTTAAATTTATAAAAAATTTTTTTCTTTTTAGGAATGGCTGGCCAATTTTACAGCGCGACCAGTCGCATCATCACAGCCGTCATGTGCCCCGTGTGATGTGGCACCTCAATAATCAGATTCCTCGACCGTAGTAGAGCAAGCCAGGGCGAAGCAGGGGGTTTTTTGCAATGAGCCATAGCCAGGAGTTTTAGGTTTCCTAGATGGCTGCCACGTTAACTGAGGGGGACCCTCCGGAGAACACCCCGGGAAAAATATTGTAACCGGCATGGGAGGTTTTCTATGAACATGATGGCGGTCTGCAATGCAGACCCAAAGTTCCCGTATGTCCTAGGATTTTTTCCCGGGCAATGGCGATGGCATATTTGGGGGGCCAGTCGCCTTTTTCCCCAGCCTTCAGGGGAAAGGAGACATGCGACGGGGCTTTGGGTGAGATTTTTGATGAATTAAATTTTTTTTTTTATTTCACATGGTCTCGGGTTTAAAAGCAGTCGCCGAAAGGGTACAGCAGTGGTGCCTTCCCATAGGGGCCCCCGTATCAGCAACAAAAAAAAAAATAACACCATAAACAAACTGTTTTTAAGAAGAAATGACTACATTTAAAATTCAACTTTGTAGTAAAAATTAAAAATTTAAAAATTATTATTGACCTAGGAAAAAAATGAATTTGATACTACTAAATAAAAATTTACACCTACACCTTTTTGGGGGGTTTTTTGGTTGGTCTCATCGTAACGGATTCAAATTTTTTTAAATAATTTTTGTGCAAATTACTTTCAAATTTAAGCCTTTTGGCGCCCCCCTACTTTGTTTGACTGTTAAAAACTTGTGCCCCAAAAAAACCCGAGCTGAAAATAATCGCAATTGCAATATCCATGCGAAAAACGAAGACCTTGACCGTAGGGCCCACTTGCCTTTTTTTCTTCGGATGACAACTCAAACACGGAACTATAAAATTTTTAATATAAACAAAAATAAAATTTTTTCGGCAGTTGACACTTCTTCCCCCACCTTCATGTTGTCACAGCCCTTGTGTACACATTTTGCGACTACTTAACTTCTTAAACCCATCGGTGCAGCCCATCAAGAACAAGATAATGATTAATGGGGCCCCAGCGCAACCCTTTTCACACTCAGGCGGGAAAGATTTTTATAACGATTGATATTTCAATCAGCGTGATCATATTGGTATGTATGAACCGACTAACAAATTGAGAAATAATAACATTTGTCTCTATATATCAAAATCATAAATTTAAATTACCACAGTTATAGTAGATTTCTGTTTTTTATGTAGTTTTTTTATGCCCTAGGTCCTATAAAAATAACTATTAAAAAAATTATTTTAATAAAAATTCTATGAAGTCTAGACTACTGTATTTTACTAATTTAACTAGTCATTGAGGATAAAAGCCCAACCCAAAGAATGATGCTCTCTCAAAATGGGTAGTTGAATGTGCGGTAAAAATAAGCGATATTCGGTTTTTTAAGAGAAAGTTATAGCCCAAAAATATAAGCAACATTTTTTTATGTGGATCACAGAGTTCCTCCACTTGCTACAGTAGTACATGTGAAAAGTGAATAGAGTTTAGAAAGGAAAACAATTTCGAGCAAAAGATTCTTTAGTTGGAACCACTATACATCATTGCCCCTATCCTATTTTTTCCTTCAAGTACAAAAATCTACTAAGTCCAGCCCACTTACATTCTATAACATTTTTCTTGACAATAATAAGTAATTAACACAATACAAAATCGTCATTTTCATACCCTTTCCTTTTTTATTCCTATTTTAGGGGATTCCGCATATCCGTTGACACCCTACTCAGAGCCCTTTCACAAACCCGAACCGATGGGAGAGGGCCTACAATGCCCCCCATATGAGGACTCGCGCTCATCGAGAGATCCTTGGACTTTTGAAGAGAAGGGTTTAGGGTTTCCGGACACTGGAGGCATTCTTGCACTGCTTTAAGAGTATGCAAAAAAGCTAAGGCATGCGTGTGCTGCACAATTGTGTGTAGATGCCAGGCTAGAATTGGATCGCGAAGCTTTCAGGCCGTATTGCCCAGGATGGGGGTTGGAAATGGGCCACCCCCACATAGCAGGCTGGTGCGGATCGCGGCGCAAAGACGACTCATTTAAAACCATCAATGGCGCCACGACACAATTAACGATGAAAGAGTTGCTTTCATCGGGAATTGCCCAAGTGAATATTATTTTCCCTTTTTTAATACGGAGGGAAAAGTGCCCGTCATTAATATTTTTTTAATTTTTAACAGGAGAACAGTGCCCGCGATTTTATATAATATTTTTTTTTTTTACGGAGAACTGTGCCCCTGATTTTTATATTTAAAATTACTTTTTTAACGGAGAACAGTGCCCGTGATTTTATGTTAATAGTTATTTTTTATACGGAGAACAGTGCCCGCAAATCTTCAGTTTAATGCCTTATTGTAAGATGGACTAGTGATTCAGAATATAGAAATTACTGAATAACACTCATTCTCGTGGTTTATCCATTCCACGTCAACAAAAAAGACCCCATAGATAGTTGAGACCGTGGCGAGGTTATGGGGCTTTACACTAACATCAACTAACAAAACGTATGCCTTGTGAATAAAACCAAAAGGAAAACTAAGGTACGTATTGAAAAGAGAAAATGTATAGAATTTATAAAATAGTACTTTACAGACAATCAGGGGTAGGTATTTATGGTAAAAGCAACTTTTTTCTGCTACAAACCGTAAATTGCAAATAACTTTTGACACCCATTCACCAGTTTTGGTCAGAAAAAAACCAAAGATGCAAATAAGTTACACCATAAAAACCTGCCTCTGTAATTCTTTTACAAGGTCCCACACCATTTATTTTAATTCCAAATACATGCCTGTCATTCCAACAAATTTCTTACAAAATTGTGGATTGCTTTGCACTAGACAGCTTAGTTAATCCAATTGCATTTTGTTAGAGGTAGAAAATTATTGCACAACAAATCATGCACATTAGTACAATTTTTAATAACAGTAGGCCCTACCTGATTGTTCATAGATGCCACTGCATTTTTGTTTTGTACATGTTCAGACCATGTGTAAACTATTATGTTTAAAGTGTTAGGGTCTATTGCACTTCTTACTTTTTACATATTTCTTATCATTTACTAAATAAACATTATTATTTATTAGGTAATATAGGTTGAAGTAAGGCCCCATGTAGATGGCCAAAATCGGTTATCCAACTTACCAAATTCAAGGGTAAAAAATTAGAGATACACAAATTGTATTTTCTTTTGTCACCTTGAATGAAAGAAATTGTCAGAAATTGAAAGACGGTGAAATTTTTCATCCAATTTCTTTCATTCAAGGTGACAAAAGAGAATTCAATTTGTGTATCTCTAATTTTTCCCCTTTGAATTTGATAAGTGTATTAATTTTTAAAATAATATACACAATTATAATATACACAAAACTGTATTCTCTTTTGTGTTGTCACCTTGAATGAAAGAAATTGGATGAAAAGTTTCACCGTCTTCATAGGGCACAATACACATAGTAATAAATGTTGCAATTAAGTAATGTTTAATTGGCATATTTTTATGAACACTACCTACGGTACTTGTCAAGAATTTAAAATTAAATAATGTATTCTTATTTCATACTATATACTGTGTTACCTAACTGGTACATATTATCTTGGATTTTTTGTAGTACATCAAATGGGTGGTCCCTTTTTAACATATAATGTAATATAATAATTTATAAATAATTAACGATAAACACACAAACTAAATTGTAAGGTATGTAATTAACATTGTAGGACTACTAATAAGAGTACTACGGAAGTTAGTACATGACAATGGAAAATTGGTAGGATAATTTCCAAAGCTTTGACAAGAGGGTTCATTGTTGACAAGTAAGGAAAATGCAATTTCATGTAGGTAAGGCTAACGCAGGGTAAGGCACTAAGGCTACCATTGAAATATTTTACAGAAAGTTAAAAAGATTGACTTTTATCAATATTATCTAACAATTATGCTCTGTTGTGTTGTGCTTAAATTTGTATTTTAAACCATACCTGGCACACTTGGTTCGATATGTGCTGGCCACAGGGTTGTAAAAAACCTAGGTTTTATAGAAAAAGCCCAGCCCGGGCGGGTTTAATTGAAAATACCTGGGTGTTAACTTTTAATGGGATTAACTGGGTTTTTATTTTTTGTTGTTTTTAAAAATCCAGGCTCTCACTATAGCACAAACAAGAAGTGAGATATTCCAATCTACTTTTTAATTTTTTTTTAACATACTTTTGAAAATGGTCAAACTAATATCCCACCAGAGCGCAGAACGATTGGGGTTTACTGTTTAGTCACAGTTGCCTGGACGTTGATAAAATAGGGATTTTCAGAACATTTCGAGGGCATCATTATTGTGGTGGGTGACAGATTTACCACCAGAGTCAAAACCGATCGACGTTTGGTCACCGCCATGTGTAAGTTCTACTGCAACCACAATGTAAAAAGAGTCCTGTGACCAAACCACGATCGTGTGAACCTGGCAGAGAGTCCGAGCGAACCAGCTTAGCGTTGCCCTATTATTTAAAAATTCCTGTTCTTTTCATAGCTCAAACAGAAAGTGAAATGTTCCATAGCCTACTAGAATTTACCCATATCCTACTAATAATAGGTAGATGCCAAAGTGAACTAAAAGCTCGAAGTTTGGTCAAGTAGTGTGATTAAATTCAAACTTCATAAAAAAGTAGGCATTTGTGAAATGTTAACATAATTGTTAATTGATCGTACCATCATCTCCCATTTTGGAAAATTGGAGAATATTCTTGAAACAAAAAAAAAATCAAGTGGGTTTCATTGGGTAAAACCCACCAGGTTTAACTTGGCTTAGGAAAATTGTAACAACCCTGGCTGGTCACAACATTAGAAAAAGAAAAGTTTGTAATCCTGCCCGTTACCCGGTACAGATTAAATTAGGCGAGGGAGCAAAGCAACAAAAATCAATTAAATAGCATTAGGGATTTGAATAGAACAACCATAGTCACCCCACCTACTAGCATTTGTATAATACATATAATATTGTGTACCGCCTACCCAGTACTCTTAAAATAAATTATTCTAGTGCCTACTACCTCATACCTACTATTTAATATAAGGGACAACTTTACTAAAATTATCTTCAACTTGATGAACAACATAATTAATGATTACTAGGTGGTTTCAGATGAATTGGGGGAGCTGGTGGGTGTTATGCCGTGGACCTTACGCAGAATGTTTAATTTGTCTTTCTTTAATTTAAGGATTTTTTTATGGTACTTTTTTTCAGCTGCATTCTTTGCTTTTTGTACTACCAAAAGTTTTCTTTTAAGTTTGTTTGAATTTACAACGGCTTTTCGGAGTAAAATTATCTCCTTGTTTAAATCTAGAGAACTATCTAAAAATTCTCGTTGGATGGTGCCTTGTTTCTTTGGTTTTTTAACTTGTGGATGTGGTTCGGGAGATTCCTTGGGGGGGGGAGAATCCTCTTGTCCAGGATTGATTTCTTCGAGGATGAATTCATTGATGAAGTCATGCAAGATTTCAGGGTTGGATTCAGGAATTGAAGCATTGGGAGGGCCTAGAAAATCAAAGACATGTTTAATATGTTGAATAATTAATACTATTTATTATCATATGCCCTATTACACACATTTAGCTAAAATACTCGATTCAGTAGAGTGATGCTCGACAGAGGCAGGTATTTATTACAAAAAACTTCCAATGCTAATTCATTACTTTTGGACATACAAAAACAAAAGTTACATTCTACATCTTCACCATGAAATACCTGCCTCTGGCTGGTAAAGGGTAGGCTGTTAGTGTTGAATCTTTTTCCATTACTGATTGTTGGGATAGGATACAACAGCTTAGCTCAAGGTATGTTGGAGGTTGTCACATTTTATAAAAGAAACAGATAATAGTACTTACCTACTACTTACACATTAACAAAGTATACTATCATTCAATTATGATGACACAGTACGTAGGCCTATAAATTATAATACCTATTAACGGCAAATAATTTTTGTCAGTTTAATTCATTTAACGTAGGCCTAGTAGTCTACATCCTATTCAATTATAAAAACTGATTGGAAGGGAAGTTCCTTTTGTAAGTTTCAGTTCAATAATTTAAAAATTGACTTTCAAAATTCATTTTCATTATTAGACCTAGACCAACATATTTTATGTAGGGCCTACATGCAAAATTCAATTTTTAAGAAACTCGATCACTTAATACTTCCTCAACACTAAAATGTATTAGGTTATTTAAACATTTCTTGAAAAATAAAACTCACTTCTTTTAAAAAATTCCTATCCCAAGTATGGTGGGTGGTTAGATGGTACAAAATGTTAGGGTTCCAAATAGCAACAAAAGAAAAGTGAAATCGCTATTAAATGAAAATTGTACATTGTGAAATACGTAGAACCAGTTATCTAATTTAATGATGATACATTTAAATTTAATGCCTCATCTTGATTCAATCTTGGCCAAACATTTATATTAAAAGTATAGGCCATACTTGTCATTGATTAAAATCAATGGTATGGTATACACTGAGTATGGAAAATTAATTTTAAAATTTTAAACAGAATTTTGTAGCCTGTGTAGGAGTAAGTGGTGTAAATAGCAAGGCGCCTACATAAGGGCAATTCGGCCATTGCTGCCTAAAACTTCCCGCCAACAATTACTCACATTTTGAGTTTGTTAGACGTCGTTGATCTACACATTTACATAAAATAAACTTTGTATGTTCCATGTGAACTGGCGCACGGTAAGGAAAATAAACAGCGAAACGCTTGACTGGAATGATTTGGTACTAGGGCTACGAAACGATATTGGTGCGAACCAAGAGTTGCGCTGCGCAGTCAGTTATTCGAAATGGCCGTAATTTGCTTCGCAATAAGCATGGAACTCAAGGTAATGTGGAAGATTTTAAGTACGACCCAGATCTGATTTAAGGAGAGCACGTTACGCGCTGCGTGGCGCGTTTGTGATTTCTTGTCTGCTTTATAATTAGTGTTGTTTTTTTGAGTTGTGAACTAGTGAAAAGTATCCAAAAATGGAAGAAATGTGAGTATTTAAAATATACGTTAATTACGAAGACCGACCGAAAAATAAGACAAATTACCATTTTCAAATGATAACTGATTTGTGCCCAGGCCCGTATTAACCATTAGGCTAACTAGGCTCTAGCCTAGGGGCGCAAGCTCTCAGAGGGCGCAACAAAGTTGAAAATAAACAAAATAAATAAATACAATATCGAAAATATTTTTGTGTTATGTGTATAGTTCTCCCTTGCTCAAATTGCTGTAAAGGCTGTCTTGGAGCTAAATATATGCCAAAAAAAATTCGCCTCCGGCGGCTGGGGCTTTGCCCCGGACCCCTTGTAGCCCACGCAAGTCCATTCAAATATATTGTGCCCTGCCTATTTTAAACCCCACGAGCCGCCACTGGTAAATAGGAACACTTTCAAAACTTTTCATCTTTCACTTTCTGTAAAAAGTTGCAGGACTACCAATTACCAAGTGATTTTTTTATGATTTTTTGTTGTACATTATTCTTTGCACTGTTTTTAGTGTAGGGAATAACTTGTATGTCATTTTCCTAAAATCATGTAGGCCCTACTAGGAAAAAAATCAAATGTAAAAAGTGGTATTGTTCCTATTTACCCTGTCATTTTGGGGTAAATGGGAACAGACAACACTGTAAGCTTATTGGTGTGAGGTAAAACAAAATGGGGTGAATAGAAACAGACATAATTTCACATGTAGGCCCTATGTATGTATGACATGTAGGATTTCATTAAAAAAAATTAAGTCAAAATGTTAAAAACTGTGGATGCTATGAAAGAAAACAATATCAGATTATATTAAAATTTAAAACCCGAGCAGAGCGCCACATTCATGGCAAAAAAAATCTTAGTTGTTTTTGTGACAATAGGATTAATTTAGTTTTTATTATATTAACCTTGCAAATAAGTAAGTGGAAAAATTGGGAAGGGGGGATGAATTTTAACTATTCTAATCAAATTTTATCGATGGTGGGAATATGGGGTAAATAGGAATGCAGAAAGGAACGTAGTCAATGTTATGGGAATCTTGTGAATATAATGCAATGAGGTGATATTTTCCCAAGTGTCAGAAGAAAGCGAGGAAAAGCAGAAAAATGGCCTAAATGGCAATTTTCACAAACACCTGGTCAACCACAATGGTCAAATAGAGATGGCTGTGATGATCGAGAAATGTTCCCATTTACCCCAAAAATATTACCCATAGGGGTAGGTTAACCGTTAACTGTGTTGTTCCTTTTTACCCCACTTGCAGGGTGTCCACAGCACTGAGGATGTTTAAAGTGGTAATGGTGGCCTCAAATTGGTAAAATAGTGGCTACTAGGAAAACGCTAAAGTCCCGCCGCGTTGATGGATGAGCTTTTTAAAGTTTAAAGTTTGCTTGGGATATCTTTACTTTTGCAAGTGCTTTGTTTTGCTGCCTACGCATTGTAGGTGAATGTTGTCAAGTTTCTTTTGTTTCTTGTCAATTGGTATTATTTACCGTAAAAAACTTATATTAAAAGCTTTATTTCTATGGATTCTGGCTAACTTTTTCAACTTTTCTTTCAGAAAGCAATACATCACCATTACCTTAATGTCCATGTATAATATGAACGTTGTTGCCCCACCCGTTGGTCAGAATTGGCCCAAATGGCACGAAAATATCGCACAAAAAAATCAAAAAACTATATTAAAAGCTTTATTTCTATGGATTCTGGCTAACTTTTCAACTTTTTTTTCAAAAGGTACTACATCACCATAACCTTAATGTCATGTTAATATGAACGTTGTAGCCCCACCGTTTGGTCAGAATTGGCCCATATGTCACGAAAATATCGCACTAAAAATCGAAAAAAATCGTAAAAGTACGATATTCATGAGAAATATTCTCGATTGTACCCAAAACAATACACCTCTAAGTTTAGAGATTTCGAAGGTCCTGTTCAAATTTTCATCAAGATCGGATAAGCCGTTTGTCTGGTAGAGAGTTACAAACAGACAAAAAACAAACTAAAAAAAAAAAAAAAAAAAAAAAAACAAAAAAAAAAAACAACCGAGCTAAATTTTTTGGGGGGTCGGTGAAATTGAAGTCTTCGCTTCGCTCATCCAAAAATAGTGGCACATTTGCTGAAAAATGGTGGTCAAATAGTGGCAATGCCAATGCGTAAAATTTCAAGGAAAGTAGTTAACACAATTAAAGGAAACTTGTGATATTTGGGTATTAGGTAATTGAAAGAAGTACTGGTTGTATGTCAATATATTGCATTGCAGCAGTGATCTTGGGACAACTCATTGAATGAAGTTATTTGCTAGCGTGTCCAGATGGAACACGTACAGTTGGAAACCGTTATCAAATAAAATAATATTACATAAATCAGTGGCGGATCTAGGACGTAACTATCGGGTGGACGATTCGCGCCAATTTGAAAATAGTGGTCTTATAGTGGCTTTTTCATCATTTCATTAAAAATAGTGAGCACTTAGTCATCCGGCTAAAAATAGAGGCAAAATAAATGGCCTGTGGACACCCTGCACTTGTTTCTAATTAGTAATTACCCCCAATTTGAGGTGGTGTGGGGTAAATGGTAACAGGGGCTTTAAAACAGCCATGATGGACTCTGATAAGCAAATTTAAAAACAAATTGTAAAACCTTGTTCATTGTTCTGGGAACTTTTATATATATGTCAAAATATTTTTTAGGGTAGGCCCTACTCTTTGGACAAAATTTTTTTTCTCAAGTTTTTTTGACTGAAACAGCATAGGCCTACAGATACATCAACTTTTTTGTGTAGGCCTACCCGGTAGGGTAGCTTTTAAAAAAAAAAACAGAAAACTATTAAATTAACATTAGAATAATGTGATTTTTTTATATGTTGTTGAAAAAATAAAAAGGTTACGTGGAATATTTTTGGTATTTTTTTAAATAGGTCATATGGGGTAGATTTTAGGGCTGTTCTGTTTTACCAGGCATGTTCCCATTTACCCCACTTACCCCTACATGTCCCACTCCCACAAATAGTTTGTATTTTGTAATTTACAACCATAAGCTAACAAATTAGTAGGCCTACCCATTTAAATAAATAAATACCGTATTGTCCTGAATATAAGCCTACCCTTTTTTCATTATTGTAAGTCTCAAAGACCTTTACCAGCTAATATTTGCATATATGTTTTTTAATATTTCAACAAGAAAAGTTAGGGGGTCGGCTTATATTCAGGTTCGGCCTATATTCGGCACAATACGGTAAATAAATTTGTATTTATAGCGTCTACCTACTCAATTTCAAAGCTAGGACTAATTCTGCCTACACATAGGCATTAAATAAATACCTAGTTAGGGCTAGGTAGCCTGTGTGTGGTTATGATACTAAAAATATGTAAAATTTGCTTTAGGTCCCAAGAAATTCTCACTTTATATCATGACTATCGCCTACTATGCACATAGGACTACAATAGTCTGTGTCCACACAATCAAAATCTGAAGTTCTTTCAATGTAGCATAAATTTACATACCGTATGCCTAATGTTGAGATATAGGAATATCGATGGAGGCTAAGAAAACCTATAGCCTAATGATGGTAGGCCTAGCCTAGCCAATGTATGAATGAATGTCAATGTACTTGTCTAGGCCTAGATATTTATCTTTTTGAATTACTGTCAGAGTTTTTATCCTTTTATCTCACTGAATTACTGGCAGTGTTATAGTGATGAATTGTAAATTATTGTAACTTATATAATTATGTGGGATGAATGTATGTTTTAATTTTTAATTAATTTTTTTTTTTTTTAGCTTAGCAAGTATTGGGCAACTATTGGTCCTAAACCAAAGACTTGACAATTTGATTTGTATCATCTTTAAATTGTACTGTAAAATGCGATTAGGCCTATTGTTATAAACTTTCCATGTATGTTGTGTATATATATATATATATATTTATGTATGGTTATACTAAAATGACAAAACCAAAATGAATGTAAAATTTATAATGGTGAATAAAACAACTACAACTATTAAACTTACTCTACTACTTACGCTACTTACCAGCAATGGGAAAGGTGTCCTCGCATCCTACACCCTCTACTGATGCCTTACCAATTTGGCTTGCAACAATCTTTTCGGTGTCAGTCAGTGGCTGCAGAACTTTTTTCTCGCTTTCATCTGCTATACCCCCAAGCCCAGTTGTTGCCTCTACTTTTCTATTGTGGGCCAATTTTGCCTTGGTTCTTTTTTTTAAATCTTTCCATTTATTTTTAATCTGTAAAAACAACAAATATGTAAAACCTATCTTTGATTGGTAGGCTACTTGTTAGGTCTATGCAGGATGTAGGGGATGCCTGAGACATAGACATAATGTAGACCTAAATGAAATAATACAAAATAAAACAAATATGTACGGTAGGCCTAGGCCTCTAGGCCTACATTGGTTAACTGGTAAATTCGATTATTCGAATATTCTAATATACTATGTAGGTATACCAAAAGAATTTTAAGAGACTAATAAAATGAAATGAAATGAAATATTTTCTATTTAATTTTATTTTGCTAGGCCTCCTAGGCCTATACAAGAGCCTTACTTGATCACTTCATGCTGTTGACTACGTATATCACGCACGTTCAAAGCGCCATGGTTGAAATCGCCTTGGTTCCAGCCGATTGCAGACTGTGATATATGCGTTGAATTTGCCCCGAAGCGCTTCCGTTCAACTCGCTTTTAGAATCGACTTCAAGTGAACCAATTCGCCTTGAGCTTACGTGGACTCTGCACTCATGCAACCGACTTGGAAGAACGCGCTTTGTAGTGGCGTGATATACGGGCGGATCCCAAATCGAATTCGTTGAAGGCGATTTCGGTAATTATGCAGAATCACTCAGCGGACCGGAATTGCTTTGGAATGTAATTTAAATGATTGAGCGATGTTACTTACATGGTTTGTGGAGTGATTTAAGTCGGCGCACGTAGATTTAAGTATGTTTTTTGGTCATTCGGAAGGTTTTCGTGATTGACATAATGTTAATGTTGGCGTTGTGAGAGAGTGTTGTATGTCGACTGGAGCGACAGCGAGGTGGGGGAATTACGTATTGCAGTACTGGCAACTAAAGCCTTTGTATTTTATGGGATTGACTGGTTTTCCTGAGTTAGCAATTCATCGGAATGAGGTGTGTTTGTGTTTTTGTTGTTGGGTATCAGTTGGGGTCCAGGGGCAGAGCCCCGGTGGGGGTTGGGGGGCAACGCCCCCCATTCAGTTGTGCATAAAATTTAATTTTGTATCTCATAGGCCTAGTAGTTTTAGCACTGGTTTAGGCTGGATTTGAGTTCGAAGATGGCGACGTGTGGAGGTCGGTGGAGGTGATGGTGGCTGTTTGTTATGTGTTAGTGTATGTTGTTTTGTGTTTTATTTTGTAAACACTTGTGAGCGCCTGTTTAAAAATCATTTTAAATTACTCTGTTGTGGTTGTTCTAGTATTTCTTTAACAAAAAACTGATAAAAAACATCGCTGAGTAACCCTTCACTTTTACCGCGATTTCAACCAAGGCGCTTTGGCGTACGTGATATACGTACGTAAATATCCTATTCCTAGGGGTAGTGGTAAGGCTAGATCTAGGCCCTAGGCTAGGGCCTATGCTCATACATTCCTCACCCATTCCTTTAAAATTTTAATAACTTCTTTGGGGTCAGGGACCTAGGCCTTAGCAAAGCCTACACCCCCTACTACCTAGGGCCTAGCCTATGTGTATTTATATCCCTTTCTAAATTCAATGGCCTAGGCCGTATCCCATTCTCTAGGCTAGGCCTAGGCCCAAGGAGTCCAGGCCTAGGGCTAGGGCCTAAGGCCTAGGACTAGGTAGGCTCTAGGGCATATGGCCTCCTCTTTTAGCCTCCTAGGCATTACATCTCTGACAGGGGCCAAGCCTAGTAAATACTATTAGCCCTACTTACACTTTAAAAAATAGTCAAGGGCACTTACATTGTCCAGTGACCGTGTCGTCGGAGGAAGACACGGCATTTAACGGACTCCAACCAGACACATTCCCATGCCCCGGGTTTTTGTCCGTCCGGCTGTCAAGAAGTCGAAAAAACTCGCCAGTCAGATGTCATCTCGACATCTATTTTCCCTGGCCACAAGACAAATTCTTCCTCCGAAGTAAAATTTACGTTTTCGGGGCCTAGGCCTCTAACTTTGCTTTCTTATCCATTTTAGCGATGGCTAGGGGAGTGACATGCGAGACAATGACAGTCGGAACTATAATTCACTTCTTCTTCTCCGTTCGGTGGTTACGCGGTTAAGCGGCAGTGAAAAACGAATTTGTAAGCGTGACGGTTCATGAAATCCGTGACGTCACTGCTCTATGAGTGGTCAACGCTAACTCTGGCTAACCCAGCCTTGCCTCCAGCCTACCTCGCTTCATAATCGCAATTTAAACTCGCGGGGGAGGTAAGGCGGGGCAAAGCCCAGGGTAGGTTAGCGATGAGTTAGCGCTGGAGGTAACTCGACGTTCATGAATCGGGCCCCTGGAGTTACACTGGTGTTAGACAGGATCCAACAGGTTCCTTCGAAAAGTGATTGGTGGCTGTGAGTTTATTGAGATTGAAGAATAGGCAACACCAAACAATATACAAAGGACAGAAAAATAGGAGATGTTTCGACACTAGGTCCTTGTTCACTCAAGAGAGAAAGGAAAATGGTAACTGATTGCAACAATAAAAAAACCAAACAATAAACAAAAAGGTGGTATAAAAATATAAACAAAGTCAGAGGAAATATGGACAAATTTACGAGGCACAGAGAATATAAAAAAGTCAGAGGAATATGGACAAATTTTTTTTATTATATGTTTATGTTAGGCCTAAAACTACAACTTGTCCATATGGCTAGATTTTACGCAGACAACAAATGTAGAATAGAATATGGTGTAAACTAGCCACTAAGTAATAACACATTTGGCTTACCATCTACTAATACTAATACTGTACCTAGTTGTACCAGGGGATGACTCGAGTTCGGTTAAAAAATTCTTTAGTTGGTTGCCTGACCATGTAGGTAGTTGAAAACTAGATAATTATTAAATATTATTATTAAAAACTAAGTACTTTGTTCTTGCTTACAAAACCTTAATGCAGGGTGCTTCCACAAGAGAGGTTTTTATCAGAGTGTTGGAAGGTTTGTTTTAACTGGGTCTAGAAAATTTAAAAGTTAAAAAACAAGACCCCCTACCCTTTTTTATTCATTACGCCTATATAAGTTATTAAAAATTTTCAAATCTTTCATTAAATTTGAAAAATTCCAGTGAGTGTTGAAATATTTCAATTGAAACATTTCAACCTTTACATCACTAATATGAATATTTAATATTTATTAGGGAGCTTAGGGATAAATCATACATAATAAGTCTGTTGTAACCTATACTATTGGATGGAATGAAATAAATTATTTGTTATTTGTTTTGTATAAGAATATGGCTAGAAGCAGCGAGATCTGTAGGGTAGGGCCTTATAGGCTATACTAATATGATGACGTGAGAAACAACTAGCTTCAAGACAACACTTTTCGAGGACCTTTGTACATTCTTTAGCCTATAGCCTGCTTTGTTCATTTTAGTGGAATTTTAACCTTATAGCCTACAAGTGACTGCATATTTGCACCTTTCTCCATAAGTTCCTACTCTGAACCCCTTTAGGCCTAAGGGGACTAGTGGGATTTATTACCACCACTTTTCAAAATCTACACAATTAATCTGCCAGTTTTTGCATACTTTTAACCCAGGTAAAAAGCTGTCTTGTTTGTTTGGAATAGTTAGAATTCCTCCATATTAAAATTCTAATGATTAGACGGAATTTTGGAATGGTTCAAAAATCCAATTGTGTACAAAAACACTCAACAACACAAATTCCGGGAGAGTAGTAGATTCAATTTGAAAATTGCAATTTGGTTTTTAAATGTAATATTGCAAAAAAATCTACTTTTTGAAAATCAAAAAATTTTGCGTATTTTTTTCAACTTTGATTTCAATTGGAATCACAATCAGCATTTTATTCCTAAAAAAAAAGGGAAAAAATCTAAAAAAAAATCCTCAAAATTCTGTTTAAAAAAATCACAAATTTTTAAATTTGAAGCTAAACAAGCAAAATTTTGGGTCCTTTCTTTGGCCTATACAAGGCGTTAAAAGTATGACCAAATACCTCCCTTTTGACTACCCATTTTAAAATTAAACTCTGAACATAACCTAAAAGCAAGGTAAAAAACTGACCATGAGCCTTAACAGTGACTTTCGAGTCCAAATCTTATAGTTCTTACTACTATTCATGTGCCATGGAATGGCACATTGCTGTTTCTTTATAGGCCAGTTGCTCATATCAGTAAGTTTCATTGGTTTCATCAAGAAATGGCGATGACAACTGGCTTAATAAGCAGCGTAAGCGGAGCGTTCCATTTGACTCTGCCGGAAAAAATTTTGTTCACTCGTTTGTTTTTTTGTTTTTTTGTTTTGTTTTTTTTTGTTTGTATGTCTCGCCATAACGTTCGAAAGGAATGGCTCGGATGAGTGAAATTTTGACCATCCCCGCAAGCTTAGTTCTCGATGGAATGCCATTTTTTAGTTTTGTGGCCAAAATCGTTCAAAAAGTTTAAAAGTTACAGTAAAGTAATTCGAAAGTTTTTTTTTCAATACTAACCGGCGACAAAATCTGAGATAAGCCAAATCATTTAGAATGTCCGTCCGGTCACGAATATGGTTAATTAGTTTGATCCGATAAGTAGTGTAGATGGAAATTTACATTTAACAAACAAGAACGTTGCCAGGGCAACGAAAAGACGCTGTCCACGAAGTTTCTAATGCACTGCCACCTAGAACGTAATCAGAAAAATACTTTCGAGGGAAGCAGTCTATTATTGGTCACCAAAGAGTTTAAATTATTTTTCCCAATTAGTCAAGGTCCTCAGATGGCGGTGGATTTTATCCACCAAAGTAAAGATTACATACCGGGTTTCACCCAAATACTGGCAATAACAAAATTAATATCGGAAAACATGGCCCTGTGGACAGCCGAACGTGTGACAAATTTTTAAATTTAAAAAAATGTGCATTGTGGGTCTAGCTAAGCACGTTGCTCGCTATCAACCGCGTCCAACTGACGCGTTTCCTAGTACTTTAAACATTATTTAAAAATAGATTCCCAGTTTTTGGTAAATTAATTAATCACTATTACACCTTTTGGTCAGTCACACTCGCACGGTTCGCAAAAAAAGACTTTGGGCCAGGGTGCCGACTAGAGGAAGGAGAGCTGTGGCATGCCACATACTTCGTCTACGGAGACCCCTTTCCACCACGACGACATAAGAAACTCCCTACCCCCACGCCCCTCAATAATTTTCCGTGGAAAGTCTACCCATGCAGGGTGCCATGCTGAGGTGTCTAACTAAGGTAGGTACATTGAAGATAGGACAATTGTGAATCGATGTCCGATGGTTGTTTGGTGAACTCGGAACTAAATCCCTTTACATTCGTAACGACTGAGGAAAACGGAAAACCTCGAAAAAACCTTCATGCGGGACTCAGGATTGCCGGTCCCGACGCCGACTGGATTTGAATCCGGGATCTCTCGATCAGTACGTACTCAATCTATAGTCTAGGCAAGGTCTTGGTACTACTATTTGGGATCTAAGGTGGAGGTGGGAATGTCTACTCGGCGAATTGTTCTTATCTCGGAACTTTTCCCGATGCGAGGTGAACTCGTTCCAGGTCACTACGTCCGGAAAGTGTTCAAGAGTTGGGAGGGGGTTGGGGGGGGGTTAAGGGTTAAGCCAACCCCTCAGTTCTTTGGATTTCACGAACTCTAGTACTCTAGTTTCGTGGTAGTTCTCATTAGAGACGATATAGTCATCTACCTCGTGAAAGTGAATTTGTTACACTGTAAAGACTAGCAAAACATACATTGAAGTGCGAAAAGGGAACGCAAAAATAAATCCATTAAGATAGCCTATATGTTGACCACGCCGCGTTACTGATCATTATATTCATCCATCGGCGATCACCATTCCCAGCTTCTGGCAGGGTCAGCTTTGGTTTGGCAAACACATTTTCACATATCCTAGCTCTCATTTCATGCCTACACGTCTCTTACTATGGTAGGGTGTTTTTAAAGTTTGGTAACCCTATAGGAAAACCGTGGAAAATACCAGAATTAGTGGAAATCGAAGTTCGAACCCGAAACCATCTGCATAAAACTCCCACACAACACAAAGTCCTCCAGTCTTGACAATCTTTAAAAACTAATCACCGTGACCTGATATTTCCCCGTTTTGAACAAAACACACTTCAAACACGATAAAATTCGCCCGTCTAGCAAAAACTTATTCCGCAACTCCAACTCGCAACCTTTCTCGTGGTTTGGGCCCGTGAGTAGGGGAGCTTTCACTCCCTGATGAAACTATGGTTCGTCGTGGGGAACTTTTCCCTTCCCTTAGGACTACCTCCCCGACGGCGACGACAATGTCAACACGGAGGATGAATGGACAAGACGTTGGAAGACGGACCACGACGTGGGGGAAACTCCTTGCCCTCCCCATACCCTTGTGGCTGGTTCTGACCAGCACATGCCTGTCCACCCCTTGTCCCCCCGCGTTTCCCCTTACGTTCCTCCTCCTGGAAAGAAGTATACATGGTGGTAACTCACACTTATAAATATAAATTATTTTATCTTGGATGCGCGAATAATCTTAGCTATTAAAGCGCCCTAAATCTATTAATACTTACAGTGGCGTAGGAACTATTTTCTTAGTGGGGGGGTCACACTCAAGTTGGCTACGAGGTTAGGTGGGCAACCCGGGGTCTGGGGCGAAGCCCCAGCCGCCGGAGGCTTTTTCGCCGTAGGCGAGATTTTTCTTCAAAAGGTGCCTTGAGAGGTGGCCTAAAAAAACACGTTTTCAGGCGAATTTTAATTCTGAATAAGGGTTACTTTTGAAGATATATTGAAATTGAAGATGATTACTGGACTAAAATTGAACGAAAGTCTGCACTTTGCGATTGAAAAATATTGCACACAAAATATAATGAATAATTATTGCTAAAATTCAGATGGCTTCGAGTCTCGCAAACACGTCCTCTTACTGAATCTTTCTAAAAAATGTTAACAAAAAACCTTCCTTTGATTGCAAGCCCGACGTTATGGTAAAAAATCCTAGACATGCAACCCCATACCTAGATTGACCCCCCCCCCCCCACTGGTGGGTCAAGCCATCAAGTGGGGGGAGTTTCCCCCATCCCCCCCAGTTCCTACGGCCCCTGAAATACTTGTAATACTAATTTCATTCAGCTGACTGTTCGCGCATTAGAGGGTTGTCAGTTGGAGGCGTGGATGACGGCGCACGTCGCACACCTAGCCACACGTCTGTTTGGGAGGACGCGGTGATAACAGCTGATGTGGCCGCGGTCGCCTGCACAGGTGACGGCACTTATTTTATAAGGGTTGGTACTTGTTAGTACCTGTCGGGAGAAATGGAGGAAAATGTCGATGTCTAAATAACTAGGCTAATATCCAGCAGTGAGGAGTAAGCAAATTCCCCAATGCAACAAAAACTAGCATAGTCTACAGAATATTCTACCGATTGCGACAGAATTGCACCGTCAAGCTGTCAATTTGCAGATTACTAGGAGCTTGGTTCGAAATACTTTGAGTGACACCAGCTCTGCATGTAAAACTATTTTCAATTTCTCGTGGGAAGCCTGCCCAGAGTGCAATGCATGCCCCCCCCCAAATTGTCAAGGGATGTCCGACTCGATCTCTTGCAATTGTGAAAAACCTACAAGAAGAAACCTTTCAGATATGATTGCCGGTTCTTGACGGATTCGGAACCCGTGACTCCGCCAATTAAGAGTCTCGTGCTTACGTCTGAAGGAAATTATTTTCCTTCGTACGTTAGCCAGTATATTTTGTTGTAAAAGCTTTCAAGTTTCTCAAATTCTCTCCCTACCCATACGTGAGCTAGGAAGGCATATACTCTCAGTTTCCACCCATATCCACTCCATATCCGTGCACCCCCCCCCACCCTTTTTTTTTTCTCTGAACGCAAGTGAATCAAGGCAGAACTATAATTAGTAGTAGTTCGATACGGTATGTCATAAACAGCTGTGGTGGTGTGTGTGGTTAGCTAGCTCCCGTTATAGGCCTAGACTGAGATTCCATTCTTGCGCGAGGTGCTTCACACATTCTTCACACATTATGATATGCTAATAGCTAAGCATTTTGAAATTGATTTCCATAGCCTACAAATCTTATTTCTAATCTGTTGGTGGCTGGTACATCGAGATATCGTTATGTCTAGTATATATTCTTAGAATATTAGGCTATATTTGTTAATATTAATATAGCCTATAAGGCTATATTCAAAGAACGTACGTTGCCAGTTTTGTTACAAACTTTGCACCGGAGATATCATTTTAGCTTTGCATATATTTGCATGCTTATGGATATTTTAAATCTTAAAAAAACCTATGCCTAACCATGCCTAACAATGTTTCAACTCGGTGGGGTAACGGTTATGAATGTATACGTGACTGTGAACGACCAAACGGAAATAATAAGTTATTAGGGTTTAAGGGCACACAACACTAAGGTTATTAGTGCCCATAACGGAAATAAACCAACGGTTTCGGTTTGGTAGATCCGTGGTTGATGAAGAAAGAGAATTGATAATTTTATTTATTGTAGCCTATTGATTGTTTTATATCGGTCTGTCCAGATGGGAGCCGAACTCGAGGAACCTCCCAAATCAAGAGCTCCATGGGCTAAAGCTTCCTTTGTCGGGTTTCTTTTTTTCCAGTAGTGTGCGTATCGGCCCGTTACTAATATTTATTTATTTATTTGAGCTTATTTATTTATTTATTTATTTATTTATTTATTTATTTATTTATTTATTTATTTAACGTCCATCTTATTCAGTTTAAAATACGATTTACAAAGGAAAACACAGGACTCTTTTTTAGACATAAGTATGTAAATAGAAAATTGGGTTACAAATGTAATTCTCTGCGTTTGTGGTTGGGCAAATGAGACAGGAGACCAACAGCTAAGACCTACGTGGAACCTGAAGGTAACTTGCTTTTCGACACACATATTTTCAATTAGGCCTATATATTTATATTGTTTAAGGTATTCCTTTCCCGTAGATACTTTCGTACTCGATAGCCATCTTATCTAAAACTTTCAATTGATTAGTAGAACTTTCTCCCCTTCGTGCCGTAAGTAGGACTTCATTCCAGCATTCCCTTATGACTGAGTGAAACCTTGGAATGGAAGTAAAGTAGTTTCCAGTCAGGACTGCCCGTGGCTGGCATCGAACCAACGACACCTCGCCACTATAGAGCATCGACCTGCTTGCACACGTGGTATGATTTGAAGCGTGCACCTTGAACCCCCAATTACACCTCGGTGCTCTGCGCACATTACGCCACACAATCCTGAAGTCAAGAAATGGGCTATTGTTTGATTCCATTATGTACGGAGCAAAATTGAAGGCCTGTACATGCATCGCAAATGTTTGCGTAATACGTCTACCCCCTCTCCCCACCCCCACCTAAAGGAATGTGCGTGCAACTATTCGTGCCTGCCATTGGCATCCGTTATTAATACACTTTTACAGAACTTATTTCTACCCTACCCTTAGGTCAAAATCTAGTTATGCACTTTCGCTTTGATTATAATTGAGCACTAATTAAGTGTTGGCAAATCTCCCCCTCTTAATGATGTGTTTCACATAACCTTTGCCTAAATGAGTTTTGAACTTGTTACTAATACAATGAGGTCTTAGAAGGGCATTGCATGCGAGTTGTGTGTTATTTGTTTAGTGTAGATCATTCGCTGTTGGATGAGTTGGATGAATCGTTAGTGAAGCAATACTCAAACCCACCATTTTGTTGTCTCTTTTGATGGTTTGTCGCGCTTCAGTGGTGTAACTACGGGGCCTCCCCCCCAAATTTGGTCAGAGGGGGGCGAGGGGGGCTCAATTATTTTTATTTGACATGAGGTATTTATTGAGATATTATAAATATTGATATATTTTTCTTATTTTGCAATTTTCTGTACCTACATCTTCTATAAGGTTTTTGTCATAAAAAAAACTTCAAAATACTCCTATCACACTCTTAGAATCGAAAAAAAGTGCGCCCCGGACCCGCATCAACTAACCACCACTGTTCTCAATCTTTTACTTTTTACCCCAAAAAAGAGTCATCTCATTAATTATTTTGGGATGACACACCCCTTCACTCGTTGTGCTGACTGTTGATCTTTGGAAGTTACACAAATGTTCGCCCCCCTGAAAAACAAGGGCTAGGTGCGCCACTGCTCGCCACCTCTACCGGATGTGTATAGGGTGCCTTCGAAATCTCTACACTAAGAAACAAGCCGAGCCGGGTCTCAATATTACTCTTCATCATCATCATCATCATCGTCATCACGACGTTTGAAATAAAACACCATGTAATCGACGAAACGTTATAGGCCTATTAACCTACATTCTGGCACTTTAAAACAATTCTCTTCCATATTATTTACTAATGTCATAAGACAGTGTTGTTGGGATTTTTAAAATGTGTTTTGCAGCTTGTTGTCTATTGTTGCACATAATATAATGGAACACTGCTTTTAAAAGCTGCTACTACTGTGCAAAATTGAAAATAATATGATTTTAGGTTTTAAATATGTAACATAAAATTAATTATTCTATCGCGTCGCTGTTACCGTCATTGTATTCATTATTGTATTTCTTTTAAGGGTTGAATAGCTGATTTTAAAGATCATTTCTATAACACCTATCTTGTATAGGGGCTCGAACCCCCGACCGCTGTCTCCGTACGGTTCAACCGTATAAACCAACCGTATAAACCACCGCCCTTGATATTTGAACATCCTAGTCGCTGCGTGCCACTGCCTCCTAGATATTTCCACTATCGCAATATCTATCTAGTAGGCAGTGCTGCATGTATTTCGAGCACTCTCTACCCTCCTACTAGATTATGACGTAAATAACGATAGACAACGCGACGCGTCGTCGTTTACGTTTACGTATACTTTACAACTGATATCGACGCCCCTCTTTTTTAGGTATAGGTCTGCGACAAACCGAAAAAACAACATTTCGACTCGCCCAGATCGTTTAAGAAAGCGCGGTAGGTAGAAGAGTAGTTAAATATATATTTTTGGAGAGGAATAGGGGGTTGAGAGTTCGACTACATAACCATGAACTTTATCAACGGTGAACGTATAGATGTTCTAAGCTGTGAACCGTGAACGTATAGCCGACGACCGACGCCGAAATTTGTCGCACGCGGAAGTTCCTCGTTTGGAAGATCTACTTCCGGTTAATCTTTAAACGCTCTTCGTGGAGTCTGGGGTTCCCCCCACATTACGTTGGTGGGGGGGTTAGGGGGGCGAGGTCAATCAAAGAGGGCTACACGTTGCACGCAAACACGCACATTATATCCTTCACAGACGTGGACATTGGACAAACGCTCGTCTCATACGCCCTGGACATACACACTTTGACAAAAAGTGTGTGCTTAAACTCCTTAAAGTGTGTGCTTTTATAAGAAATCCGCTTGGTATACCTATAATCGCCACGCCACACATTCTTCGATCAATGACGTATACATAATAATGGGGGGCCTAAAGTACTAGCACTAGTGATAAGAATTTTCATGAATTTTTTTCGTATGAAAAATTTTGAAATTTTCAATTTTTTTTTACAATTCCCTTTTATACAAGTTGATTTTAGGGCCCTATTATCACAAAATTAGATATATACAAAAGTACATACACATTTTACGGACTAATAAAATAGTTCCTTTCCTACTAGTACAATTTTAGGCATACCAGGGATAAAAGTTGCCAGGGATAGGTATACCAAACATGGGCTACTGGTGATAATTGTTTATAATATCATGTCATAACAATATAATATGTACTCAGCAAACACAATAAAAATAAAACAAAAACAAACAAACAAATAAAAGCATATTGAAAATTTTCAACATTCCATCACTAGCCTAGAGTCAGCGCGTTGCCGCGTGTGGAATCGTGTTCAGTTTGTATGTAGCTATAGTTGGGCATTGTGGGTTCTTCGATGGTGTCGGCGCCAACAGGGTTGGCTTGGTCTGCTTTAAATTTAATGTCCCCCCCCCCGAACATGAGTTGGTGACTGAGTGGATAGACTCTAATTCACGATTTTGTTTATAATTTAGGAATTGGTTGTGGGTTGTTGGGTGTCGTTGGTCGTAGGGGTTGAAATGATGTGGTTTTAGGTCTGGAGTATTTGCCCGAGTTCTGGTGTTTCATGGTGTTCCGTGTTTTGTCTTTTTATAATAAGTTTTTCATTTTGTAAATTGCCGAAGTTTGTTGTTTCAATAACTTTAAAATATTATTATCTTGTTCTTCTGAATAAATAAAAATAATCCATACACAAACTTTTTTGTGTTAAACGGACATTTAAGTGTACATTTCATTTTACCTATAGTAATTAAGCGAGGGAGCGTAGCGACTGAGTGATCTCCATTCAACTCAAACGGCGTTCATTCTGTGAGTCTGCGTGCGTGCGTGTGTGTACGTCGAAAATCTGCCGAATCGCTGAACAGATTTCGCTGAAATTTTAAACAGACATCCCCTCCCGGTACAATTAATAACTGAGAAAATGCTGACAAAAATCACCGACACTAGATCGGATGAGTGATATTATAAACCTACAAGAAATAATAAATTGAAAAATAGGCTGCCAATGTGTAGAAATTGTAGAAATGGTTTTGTCTTTGAAAAAATATTTTTTCTTTGTTATTTACCTGGCTGTAAAATGCCGTGCCGTGTCCAAGGTATATCGAATGTTGCACTTGCACGTCAAGGTGAATTGAGTAAACCTTGCAATATTTACATGTATTTCGTACTGGCTATGTTTTCCATAGTATTGTCACAGATGATGGACTACACTGCGTTATATGCATTTCAAAACATTGTTGATAATTTTTAAAATACAATCCAGAAATAACAAATCTTCCCTACCAGGGGATGAACCCAAGTCTCCCACATTTCGGCTATAAGACGCTTGGGCCATGGAAAACGCCAAACGTCGTTGTTTAGACGAATGTGTGGAGGAGTCATGGTTGAGTACCGGGAATATTTGGAATCTTAAAGTTTGATAATTATATTCGTTATAAATAAACGGGTTTTTAAGATTAGTTGGTATAAAGGGCGCCTTTCGCGCAACTGTAAGGCCATAACGCACCAATGTAGCCTATGATAGGCTAGGGAGGCCTAAGGTAGGGGAAGAAAAGTAATGTTACCGCGGGTACTCAACACATGGCTCACTCACTCGTTTAACAACGACTTTGGCGTTCCCCTAGCTAAACGAGGGAGCGTAGCGACTGAGTGGTCTCCATTCAACTCAAACGGTGCTCATTCTGTGAGTGCGTGCGTGCGTGCGTGCGTGCGTGCGTGTGTGTGTGTACATCGAAAATCAGACGAATCGCTGAACAGATTGCGCTGAAATTTTAAAACAGACATCCGGTGCGAATTAAAACTGAGAACTGCCTAAACAAAATCACTAGATCCGTTGCTGTTGATTAAAACGTAAAACAAATAAAAATGTGATATTTTCAAATATTCGATAGCATTTTGTTTAGATTTTTATCATATGAAAAGAGACACAGCCTGCGATTATAAAAACAACTATGAAAGTTCCGGCTCGCTATCAGTTTTCAAAGTCGGTGTCTTTTTATTTGGTTTTGTTGTTAGTACCTGTCACATTCTCTACAGCTCTCTAAGACTGTTATTATTCTTGTTTGATTTATCAACAATTAATGATGCTGGCCATCCACAAGAAAACAGTGCATTACCGCAGATTGCGCCTATAAAGGTATAATTAAGAGATCGTAGTCTAGACTCTAGGACCAACCTATTACTTTATTCTAACCTCGCCTGATATTCTTTCTATATATATTATCACGATATACTATATATATATATATATGCCTAGGGTACGCTATTTCGATAGGCCTAAGCTTGGCATGGTCGGGCATTAGGCACAGAGCATGGCTCTGCTAATCGTTAAAGACGAGGAAAAGGACGAAGTCCATCTCGAAAACATCAGCTGGTAAATATAATAGAGAAGTTTATATTACTCCCCGAATAGATGCGACCTCTGGCAGTCGTCGTCGGGGACCCGGACCTCTCCCCCTTCCCTGACGACCTCCTTGACGACGACGACGACGACGACGACGACGACGACGTGAGAACCCCCCTTTTCCTTTTCTTTCGCCTACCCGTGGCTGGTTCTGACCAGAATATAATTTTCCTCCCTACATCACTTAGGCTAAAGTGGCGCATTATAACCGAACGGTTGACGCGCCCTGAAACCAAATAAACTAAAACTAATTTTCTCTTTTCGTCTATAGGCCTAAATTGTCTTCAATTTTTCATATCCTACATTAACGCTGGAGGCATTAATTATACTAAGTCTAGGGGTCGTACACTAGCTGGCCGTTCCATTTAGCCTGGGTATCTGTTGAACATCACAAATCACATATCATATCACAAATATCATCATACTTTAAAGTCTAGTAGACTTAGTGATGGGAATTTTCATGACAAAAAAATAATCTTGAAAATTTCAGAAAATTTTCAAGTTTGATAATTGTTATTTGAACTGTCATTTTACCATATATAAATAAGCTAGGAAAACGCTTACGTCCCGCCGTCGTTGCTTGATGAGCGTAATTGGTTGCATTGAGCTGCCATAGTGATAAATAAAATAAATAAATAAATTTTATTTAGGTCTGCCCACTCAGTATAAAACTGATTTTCAGTGGGGGACTTTAAATCAAAGCGACCAAGCAACCCTGCAGGCCCGACGCAAATTACTAAGTGAAGATTTTTTTTTAATTTAATTAAATTTATAAAAAATAAAACTTAAATTCTAAAATTTTTAATTATCGTATATTTTCAAAAAATAAAAAATCGTAAAATGCGATTTTTATAAGAAATAATTATTCGATTGCGCTCAAATTTCACACGCATATATAATTCATAAAAATTAAGGCTGGAAAAAAATCATTACAATAGGATAAAAGCATGGAGCCTAGGTGAAGTCAAAGAAATTGTTTTTAAAAATGAAAATCAAAACGTAAAATTTCGATTTTCACGAGAAATAGTTTTCGATTGCGCTCAAATTTCAACGAGGATACCTAAATTCATTAACAATAAGGTTCTGTGAAAAAATCATTAAAATCGATAAAGCATTGTAAGGTGTTATAAGCTGAAGAATTTTTTAAAAATAAAAAAAAAATCCGTAAAAATTGCAATTTAATGAGAAAATAATTTTCCGATTGCGCCAAAAAACGTGGCAGTTCTAAGTTCAGAGATTCCCCCCCCCCCCCCCTAAGGTCTCCATAAAAAATTTATCTTAACTGGGTATCGGTTTAAGCCGGAATGGTTAACAACACACACAATAATACAATCAGAAAAAAAAAAGAAAGAAAAAACATTCCGGATTGTTTTCTCCAGTGTAGTGAAAGGAATCTTCGCACGTCATCCTATAAAATAATTATTTCTATTAAAGGATGTAGGCCTACAGTGGGACTCAGGCTGAGGTGGAATAGGTCTTCTACTATGCAATCTCTTGTTGATTAATTTATCTTGCAATTTGCAAATAGCGAAAAGGCCTACATTTAAAAATAATCGTTGGAGACAAAAAATGTTTGATATTGAATTGGGCTAGTATCCAAATAGATGAATGAATGAACTAAGCAATATAAAAATATTAGTAGGCCTAGCCTATATCAAAATGTAAAAAACAAAAAAATTACACCCAACGTTTCGGGTGGTTAAGAGAAAGCCTAGATTATTGGAATGAGGTTTAGCGAGCCACAAAGCGAAGATTCCATTTCAATACAATGGAGAAAAAAATCCGGATTTTATTTTTGTTATTTTTGTCTGTTTGTTAACCACGGATTCCGGCTAAACAATCCTCCAATTGCGATTAAATTTTCTGGAGGCCCTCGAAAGCTCTGAACTTAGAACCGCCTACTTTTATGAGCGCAATCTGAAAAAAAATATTTCTCGTGAAATAGCAATTTTACGCTTTTTTAAAAAAAAAAAAAAAATTACGCTCATCCAACAACGCGCCTGAAAAAGGATTGCAAAGCTTCCTAGTAGTACTACAAACAATACGGTAGGCATACCTACAGACTAATCGAGCGAAGACCTCACACCAAGTAATGTTTGTACCGGTCTTTCCATTCCACTAAGGTAGGCCCTACCTAGGCATTTAAGTTCTGCCATAAACCCTCTAGCATTTGTGCTAATTAAAGATGGATTTTATCTAGGTTAGGGGCCCCAATCAGACTAGTGCCCTTATACAACCCTTCAAAAAATAATAAGTTAGCTCTAGACCTCATTTGCAGGCTTCATATTTGCAATGTGACCTAGGACTCCCACATTGACAACCTTTTAGGCCCTATGTCAATCGCCTCTGTTCTAGGCTAGGCGCCAGCATGCATTAGGCCTGTTGCGTGCAAGAGGCCTCAGCCAAATACTAAATACCAAATACCATCTGCATAATTAAACAACAGTATAAATAAAAAACTTAAAATTTTCATTGGCTACGGCCCTTGAAAACTTCAATGAATTGAAATTTTTTTCATGGAAAATTTTCACAGTGAAAAATTTTTCAAGTCCCAACCACTAAGTAGACTGGCTATCCAAACAATGAAAAACGATTTCTTAAATTTTCATACTAAATGCAACGCAATACCCCTTAAGCCCCTAATTCGGTCTGGATGGTAATAGTAAAAAGCAAGGAACATACTGCAAAAATTCTAGGGATTACTGTGAGTGAGTCCCTTGATGGTTTCCACATATTCCAGCCATGGCACCACGTTATGCTAAGTTGTTGTTTCATGCTTCGGAAGGCTAAAAACTTCTTATGAGCCCTTCTACGTTACTATGGTCTATCATTCATACTTCAGTCAATCCATCTCATATGCAGTTCTATTTTGGGGCATCTCAAGTCTGACTAAACGAATATTCATCTATACAAAAAAGGGCGGTGGAATAATCGCTGGTATATCAAGGCGGCATTAATGTAAGACACATTCACTAATCTTCATATATTGACTCTTACACCGAATTAATTTTGCAGCTTCACATTTGCCCAACTCTCATCCTGAACTTTCTTAACAAATGCAATAAACAACTCTCATAAAACGCGTAACAACTTAAGTATATTTCATTCCTACTTTCAACATTCACACTATTTAAAAACAGTTCAAGCTACCTCTGTTAGTAAAATTTACAATAAATTTCCACAATCCATAAAGCGCTACTCCAACATCATTTAGAATGAAAATTAAATCTTTTATCATTTATAACCCTTTGTATTCCTTATTAGAGGAAGTCCTTATTGCAAAAATTGAATTTAACAACACATTTATGTCCCATCATCCTTCTAGTCCATCACATAACGTATGTATGTTTATCTATTTATCTATTCTTATTAATTGTTTCTAAATATTTTTATTGTATTACTATTTTCTATTCTAATTATATTACTGTGCTAGTTATTCACTCCCTCTCTTCAGGAGATGGTGTATTTTACTATGTACGAATTGGGAATAAAAAAGAAATATATGAAAACAAGGAAAGTCGTGATAGAAGAGTGAAGCGATCCATGTGTTGAGTCCGGTATCATTCCCCTACTGGGCTTGATGGGCTAGATCCAGATTATAGTATGTTTATTTATTATCTCTAACAACAGGTATTAAACCCACAAGTGTTAGGCTATAGCTAAAAAAAATTAAACAATAAAAAAATATACAATTCAAAAAATACAAATACGTTTCCTATAACAAATCAAATTGAACCACTATAAAATTAAGTAGGTACTATAAAACTAAGATTTTACAAGATACAAACAAGAAAAAATTGAAGTAACAAAAGAATTTGTATAAAAAAAGGCTCACAGCCCAAGATGATATGAAGAAAAAATGAGGGTATAAAATAAAACAAACTAGTGAAAAGTTGATAATGGTGACAAGAGTGATGAGTCATGTTGGAAAAACTGGCATAAACAGCTGCTTTAAATAATTAAGTGTTCATGTGTTGATGTCAATTCTGATTAATGGCTAATAATTTGTTGTAGGTGTCTTTAATTCGGTTAATTTGGGGGAAAAATTTAAAAACATCAATATGGAGCACATGGAATTGGAAGGGGATGTAATTTCTTGTAAATCTTGAAGGGGATAGGAAATTTTATATTTTGTAGTATGTCCGTTGGTCGAGAAGAGTTATGGAGAAGTGTGTAAAGGAAAATTACGTCGGTTGCACTACGTCGACTTTCTATGTTGGAATCAATTGTTGTTGACAAGTGCTAGCATAATGTGATCAGTTGAAAATTTATATTATTTGAAAACAAAGGAAACTTACAAATTTGTACTGGAATACGTTCCAACTTGCTTAATTTTGGTGACGTGATGTGGATTCCACACAACACTGGGCCTAACTAAGTCAACGTGGGGTCGAATCAAGGATACATACAGCTTTCTTGTAGTTCTGGGTGAGAAGTTAGCGGCACAATTTTTCAAGGGGGAGAAAAGGGAATGTTCCCGGGTACTCAACACATGGCTCACTCACTCGTTTATCAATGACTTTGGCGTTTCCCTAGTAATAATACTTATATAGGACCTAGCCCACATAACTATATTTACACAGAAATAACAAGTAATTACACTTTAGGCCCAAAGAAACCTCTCGATTAACCGATTAAACTAAAGAAATAAAATCGATCGTAATGTTAGGAATCGGATAAGATACCTGCTAAAACTCTACTTTGGACTCTTAGGCCGGTGTCACACTATTCCCGTTCTGACGGTTCCCGCGAAAGGAGATGCGCTTTTGCGGGTGGTGACGGTACATAGTTTTTTTAAATCGACGTGTAACACCTGTCCGTTTCTAACGCCACTACCGCAACATGCTGCCCGCGAAACGGGATGAACGAGACAGCGGGATGTGAGCGAAACACAGCAGTTAAATGCAAGGCTGTCACCATGTCCGTTGAAACGGATCGTTTCAAGTTTTTTTCAATTGTTTTCCACCACTTTTCCTATGAGTGTCGGACTCACCACGTTCATACTCGAGGAGAAACTGACCAGTTATGTCCTGCTAAAAAGCAATTAACTGGATTGGTGTGACATGGATAGAGTCCATCCCGCAAACAAGCGCAATTCCGCTTTCGCGGACCGTCAGAAACGGGATAGTGGACAACCGGCCTTATGCGTTATTTAGCAACGAACTACACGAGAGTAGAATGGGCCACAACGATTATAAATGCGTATCTGATATTGGTACAGTAGCCTACTCTTAAACTGTTGTTAGTGAATCTCGCCTAGAAAGACTCTGGCATCTTCCGGTTTACATTTCAATAGTTATTGTGTTGAAAGTTGGGATTGTGTCAAATGTATGGAATTCTATATGAATGTATGAAAATTCCAACTCAAATCAAGAATTTATTTTTAGTGTTTGGTGTTCGTGTTCTAGGATGTAACTGTTAAGTACGACCACGATGGCTCCTGTTAAACAACCCCCCTCTCTGCGAGATCTGGCATTGCGGAAGTCGGTGGCGTATATTTTAAAAACATATGCGCGAATATAAGTCAATGCCTACGGTTACAGAACCGTTAGTTCGCGAGAAGAAATCGCTACCGACGCTACCGCCCGATTTAAGGGGTATCTTGTCGCAAACTGGCGCCCTTCATGGATGAGATTTGTTCTGCAGGGATCTGATGTCGACGGGACATTTGGCTGTCAACATTTTAATGCACCGGAAATATGAAAACTTTAAGGATTCGAAGGAATTCACAAAACCATTCCATTATGCTTTTTGACACATTCTTCTGGGAAAAAGCATTTAATTAATGTTCCCAATTTGAAAGTATTCGAAATTAGACGTTTATGCCCATCAGATTCCTTTGGAAACCTTCCAAATTCTCAGTCAGAATTGTCACAACCTGGAGGTAATCAAGTTTGCCTTTAAAAGGACCAAAAAAGCGAGCTTCCATTATCTCATGAATATAAAAACCTTGCGAATAGTTAAAGATACTAGAGATGGATTCTCAACTGCAGATCGGTGGGGACTTTTAGACCGAGACCTCATTTGCCAAGTATTGGAGAATCTTCCTAAATTGGAATACATCAGCTGTTCAGACATTGGCAGCGCTTTGGCTAGTTTGAAAAACGTTCCTACATTGGCCTTGACAAATGTCAACTATTGTAGACCTACGCTGGAGGGAGTACAGAAAATAGCAAGTTTATGCCCGAACATTAAATATTTCGATGTAGGAACAATGATGGATGGTGCTCAAGAGAGTCATATCTTTAGAAGGCTAACGAACAGCCTCTTGGAAATATCTACTCTTGATTTTGGCGTTTCCGAATTTTCTGTTTCCATTGCAGATTTCTTCTACAATAAAGGCAAGTTTCTAAAGTCAATAACAATAACTCTACATGATGGATGGTTGACTTCTCAAAATATGATTACTATAGGGAAAAATTGCCTTCATCTTGAACAATTAACTGTTTGTGATATACATACTTTAGAATCTAGGGACATGTCCTACCAAGTGTCTGATGAACCAATTTTCCAGAAATTGATTAATTTCACATGCGAAACGACAAACCACTTTCCGATTCAAACATGCTTAACACACGCACCACACGTTCAATCTATATCCATCTCTTATGTGTTGCACTATGTTGAGGTTATGGCCTTCGATACCGCTAGCAGATTAACAGACATGTTCATTTGCAACAATCCAATGGCAGAATTACAATCGCTAGGCATAAACTTTCATCTCTTTTATATGATACCATCAGACTATATCAAATTTATTTCCTATTTGTCCACTTTCCCTAAACTTGTCAAATTGGACTTATTCAACATGAAGCACAGTAACGATTTAGAACAGTACCTGCAACGGTTACTTGGCGAAATTGCACACAACAATGTAGACCTTACTATTCGTTATTCATTCTATGGTCATGAAAGTTATGACAATGATGATGATGATGATGATGATGATGATGATGATGATGATGATGATGATATTGATGATGATGATGATGATGATGATGATGATGATGATGATGATGATGATTGATGATGATGATGATGATGATGACGATGTTGACGAGGATGAAGACGGTGATACTCCCTCTGGAGTAAAAAAACGACGACGACTTTAGTTTTTATAAGTCATCATAACCGTACAAATTGTCATTATAGTGGATCACACGTAGGCTCCATAACAGCCTTAAGAGATATCCATTGTAACTACTAATAACGTTTATTTTGAAAATTAGGCACATTGATTGTCTGATTTCCAGTCTTCTTTTGATTAGTGTGTACTCATATTTTAAGTATAGCGAGTATAGTTATAAATAAAAATACATACACTTTACAGCAATCCATGGACTACTTGACAAGCATTTATCTTCTACATGTTTTTTTCATGAACTTTTCTGTGCTGGACGGTGAACCCACTGTTCCATAAGTTTCATCTGGTTATTTTGTATGAAAATATGTGATTTGTGATAAATGATTTCTACCTATGATCGAATAATAATTGTAATTATACCCATATTCAGAAACTCAGTTTTTATTATTATACCATATCCTTTTCTCTGCTCATATCAAACTCAACATTTTAAACTTGAGATATTATAATGTACAAATTAAGACGGCATTATCTAGTTGACCGTCATGACGTCCTAGTACAGACAGCAAACAAAGTTGGGGCGTTACAGGATGTCACCCAGTCATCATGAAACGTGACATGAACTTGAAACTGTCATTCTCGGAGGAATTTCGGAAAAGGCCTGCTTGACAACACATCTGGGCATGCCTATTCTGGTGGGATACGAACATTAACTGTCAGTGAAAAAATGGGTATGAAACATGTTCAAAATCACTTTGTGTTTATTACTTAATATAGGCCTACTACTATCCTATGTGTGCATGATTCGTCAGTTTCAATTGCCCAGCTGTTATAACTAAACGTGGGTGTACAATGTTCAAAGTTGATATGAATTGGTTTTAGTGATGTGATACAGTGCATTTTGAAGGAAAAAGTTAACTGGATGGCATCGAAATCTAGGTTTTAATCCGTAACATTTTCCTAGGCTTATTATAAATGTTATCTTAGAAACTAAACAATGAAATCTCTCCGCCAACGTAGGCAATTTTGTTTAATGTTAGCTAAATTCCGTTAAAATTACACACGTTACACATGAAAGATTACTTTGAATTAATGAAGGGGGCATGACCCCCTGCCACTCCCATGCCCACGCCTATGTTGTGCGGGGAGGCACAAACAGTGCTAATTATAGAATTGAAAATGTAGAGGTAGGGAGCCAAATAACAAGTTATATGCACACCTACACCTCGGGTCACACTTGTGGGGTCGTTCGGTTTCGTGTTTGTTTTGAAGTTTAGAAACCGTATTTATCTGTTTATATTAAAAATATTTGTTGCTATATCAATGGGTTGTGAAGCAATGATAAAGTCGAAGGTTTTAAACTGAAAGGTTAAATAAATCTGTGAAATATTTAGATAATCGTGTTCGTAAAATGTGCCGACAATAGCCCAATAAAAACAAAAGCCCCACTCAAATCTAATAATCTCCACGCACCGAATTTCATTTTTTTAAAATAATATTATCGACATAACAACTTTAGACAAGGTTCAAACCACAAATGTTCCAAAAACGGACTTGTTTGAAAATCTAAACAAAATTTTAGCTCTTGTCGTCACGGAGACCATTGACAGCATTATCACACTTGCACGTAAGACTTCTCAGTAAGCCGAGAATTATTGAATGACCATGATTCTACAATCGTGTAACAGTAAAATATATAAGGTCATTGAAATTACTTACAGTTCAGTGATAATGTATTTCTTTTTTGTTTGTATATAGACAAAGATCATCTCGAAAATTGTACATGCAGGCATTTTTACTTAACTAATTAAATGAGTGGTGTGTGTTTGTTCTTGGTTCAGTGAGTGTTGATTTTTTTTTTCGAAAATAATGAGAGGGTCCATGGCCTCCTGTATTCACCCCCAATCCTTTGTAATATTAGTTTGTAATATTATCTGCATGTTTGGGGATTTTTCGTAAGTACTTTTTAGTGCCTGGTGCAAAGCACATTACTAAAAGTCGAAGCGACTTTAAGCTGTATTTTGGTTTAGGGACACACGACGTTGTTCCTGATTAAATATCGCCGGTGCTCGGAAATAATGTCAAACCATTGGGCTATACACTGGATGTATTTGTATAGTTCTTCTGCAATGGAAGTATAGCAGCATCCTCCGCAGAGAAGTCCAACATGAGACATCCAAGTAGAGTTATTTGTGTAGTCAGTGGTCACAGAGGTGTAAGTCGTGGATCCACTCGACGACACAAAGCGACGAGAATGACAACCCCACAGAAACCGACCTTGACGACGTGGAAGAAAGAAACTAGGTCTGAGAGCTGCAATGGGGCGCGGGAATACGTTGGCAAGCGCAGAAACTTAAGGATTCTTTACCACTCGCTCCAAGGGAGGCGCAGAATCTGTTAGATTGCGCGGCAATGAATTGATACCAAAGTCAGCGTGAACCTTAGACATTCGTGTCCAGCGAGGGAGAGAAAGGGACACACAAGGAGTCTTGATTTGCTCCACTTGGAGTCGGCTGCGGTGGGTTGCAGGCTGCAGCCACCAAAGAATATTTGTACCATGGATAACAGGCGATGCCGAGGGTGGAATCGTGTCCAGCTTGTTTGTCTCTATAGTTTGTCATTGTTCGCTCGTCAATGGTGTCAGCACCAACAGGGTTGGCTTGGTCTTCTTCAAATTTAATGTCTCCCACTGAACATCATTTGGTGACTGAGTGGGTAGACTCTAAATACGAATTTGTTTGTTAATTAATTTAATTTGTCGTTGGTCGTGGTTGTTAAAATGATTGTGGTCTTAGGTCTGAGTTTTGCCCGAGTTCTTGTGTTTCATGTGTTCCGTGTTTGTGTCTCTGTTACAATTAGTATTTTGAACATAAAATTTTTAACAAATAAGGGCTGAGGGCCTAGCCTACATAGTTATATTTACACAGAAATAACAAGTAATTTAAAGAAGTCGCCAAAGAAAAACAATTCAATGTAGATTGTTTATTGTCAGTAATGTCTCAAATAAATTTCGTATTTAGCATTTACCAACTCAGTCATAAAGGTTATTTTCAATGGGGACTTAAAGAGGACTCGCTGAGGCTGGCGCGGAGACGAGTTTTGGCGCTCAGCTTTCTGGTTTTTCCTTGTAAACGGTTTATAACATTGTATCTTTTTTCACACCAACGTTAAACGCGTTTTATTAAATAATTTATTGATATTGAATTTAAAATTAGAGAAATCACCAATATTTACTACATTTTGGTCAGCTTAGGGAATTTATTCCATGTGTAGTGATTTTTTTAACTCAAATTTGCGTACTGGATATCAACGTTTAAATCAATGTGAACGCCTAAATTAATTTGGTTTTATCGAAAGATAAACGGTTTGGTGGGAATTCCAGAATTGGAATCCATGTTTTGGATTTCCCATTTTTTCACGTTTTGGACTTATGTCTCGAAATGGATAATTTTTGCATCCAATTGCGGATATCAATATAAAAGTACTTAATTAACATCCATGCAAAATTTGGTAATGATATTACCACCCGTTCAGCAGAAATCATCAACACCTGAGTGCCCGCATTTAGTTGGGCCAAGTTCAGTGTCCCCTCTTAAAACTAAAAAAAAAAGTTTGTCAAAATGTTACGATTCAGAGAAGATAGTTGACAAGACGACATTTTGGACCTTGGTATGCGTTCTCAAGCAACAAACAACACGAGAATAGTACGCATTGACAGCATCGATTATTTATGCTAATATCATTACTTTTCGGCCGGTTGTTAGTGAATCGTGTCTTGTGAGGCCTTAAATTTACAGACTGGCATCTTCCGACCAACATTTCAATTATATGATCTTGAAAGTTGGGATTTTGTCAAACGTATGGAATTTAATATGAATTTATAGTGTGAAAATACCAACTCAAATCAAGAATTTATTTTTAGTGATTGGTGTTTGGTGTTCTAGGGTGTAACCATTGAACATAAGAAGTACGACCAACATGGCTCCAGTTAAACAACCCCCCTCTCTACGAGATCTGGCCGTGAGGAAGTCTGTGGAATATATTGAAAACATATGCGCGAATATAAGTCATCGCTACTGGTACCGTAGTTCTCAAGAAGAACGTTACGACGCAGCCGCCAGCTTAAGAGAGTATCTTGTATCAAACTTCCGCCCTTTCATGAATGAGATTTGTCTGCAGCAGTCCACAAGAAACAATCGCGGGCCGTATGTCGGCGACATTTGGCTGTCAACATTTATGCACCGTAATATGAACACTCTAATTGTTCGAGATGATTTCACAAAGCAGTTTCAGATATGCTTCGACTCATTCTCATGGGAAAAGCATTTAGTAAATGTTCCAAATTTGATAGAAGTCGAATTTGATGATTGTCAGATTCCTGCGCAAACTTTCCAAATTCTCAGACAGAATTGTCACCACCTGGAGGTCATCAAGTTTATGTTTTGCTCGACTGATGAAGAGGTCTTCAATCACCTCCAAAATATAAAAACCTTGCGAATAATTAGAGATATTACATTTGGAAAAATAAAGCACCACGGACTTTTTGACCTAGACCTCGTTTGTCAAATCTTGGAGAATCTTCCTAAATTGGAACACATCAGCTGTTCAAACATTGGGAGCGCTTTGGCTCGTTTGAAAAACGTGTCTACATTGGCCTTAACAGAGGTTGACTGCATCAGCCCTACTGTAGGCCGACTGGAGGCAGTACAGAATATAGTAAGATTATGTCCAAACCTAAAATCTCTTACTTTGGATCAGGAAAACAATGGACCCAACCAAATCTTTACAACTTTAACAAAGAGCATCTTGGAATTGTCTTCATTTCATTTTGACGTTTTCCAACTTTCTAATTCCTTTGACGATTTCTTCTACATTAAAGGCAAGTTTTTAAAGTCTCTAACAATATCTTTATGTAGAGGATCGTTGACTGACCAAGATTTGTATACTGTTGCAAAAAATTGCCTTCATCTTGAAGAATTAGCTATTAGTTATGTTTGTGACAGAATGGTCCTGCCTGTGTCCTACCGGTACCAAGTGTGTGATGAACCAATTTTCCAGAAATTGATTAATTTCGAATTCTCCGGGTCTAGCAAAATTCCGATGCAAATGTGCTTGACACACGCTTCAAATGTTCAATCCATAACCATCAATATGGATCATCGTGTAGCCGCTGACAGCAGTTTGATAGATATGTTCATTCACATTAATCCAATGACTGAATTGCAATCACTCCACATTGGCTTTTGTGGAGGTCATAGAAATTTAGGCCTATCACAGGAGTTGATCCAATTGATTTCCTATTTGTCAACTTTTCCTAAACTTGTCAAATTGGACTTGGTCAACATGCAGCGATGTGACAATTTAATCCAGTACCTGAACAGGTTACGTGACGAAATTGTACACAATAATTTAGACCTTACTATTAATTGTAGGCCTACATAAGATCATCGTATTTTTAGTAACGAAGGTCATTTCATTGATATCTATAGAAGTACTGATGATGATGATGATGATGATGATGATGATGATGATAATGTTGACGAGGATAACGACGGTGATATTCCTACTCAAGTTTACAAACGCCAATGTTTGCTTTGATGTCTTCATAAACCCTACAAATTGTCATTAAGTTGAATCACACCTTGGGAACGTGATAGCCATAGATATCTATTGACCACTAATAACCTTTATTTTATTGATTGACTCGTTTTCAGTCTTCTTTTGATTAGTTGAGTTTCAACACGAAAATGTACCCTGTCCTTTACCCCTACCTATGCTACTGAAATGGTTAGATTAATAACTTATGGAATGTTTTGTTAGGGGATATAGATCTGAATATATCGGTACAGCACTTCAACGATTATGTTGCATTTGAACCACCAACTAAATATTATTTATATTAAATCATTACTCATTCATTATTATTACCCAAAGCAGGTATGAGCAAAGGTTTGTTTCTGAATTTCAGTTATCAGGAAACACTTATTTAGGTGTTGATTAGGTGGAAAATGGAATTTAAAAATTCCTTTATATGTTCATATGGAGCCCAACCTTTATATACGCCAGCTTCTAAATGTGTTTTTAACTAAATCTACAGTAGGTACTTACTTGGTACTACGAGATAAAATAGATAGAGAGAAAATAGATTAGGTAGGTCTTTCTTCACTTTAGAAAACGAACATATGTTGACATCGAGACCTTCAGTGTTGTTGCAGGTCAAGACAAGTACTTTGACTTGCAAACGTTTCTCTCATGTGGTGTTTTATTCACAGGCATATAGTTAGCCTTGAGAGTAGGGGCCTACGTAGCCTAGGTTGTTAGCAAACTTATCTTATATATAGAACTGGAAGTGTTTGAAAACTTTTAGCTGAAGCCTATGTCATAGAATTTTATTCAAAGTGGTTGATATATCCGCCCGCAAGATGTATCCTTCAGCTGATATTTGCCATGAAATGAACTTTGTAACAAATGAAATACCAACTACTACACCTATTCATTTGGCTATACTTACAGGTTTAAATTTTCCACTTCTTTCTATCCTCTCACAATCGTATCTTCCACATTCTCCCGGCTCTCTTCTCTTAGCTGTGTCTCCTGCAATGGTCTTCTATCCTACTTATGTGATAAATTTATATGTTGTTTTAATTACTCCCTTTAGGCCTGAGCAAATTATAAGTGTTCAAGGTTGGTTGTATTGGTAAAATAAGTCAAAATTCAGTACTACTAAATACTGCATATAGGCCTATTTGTATTTTTGACTTTAATGGTTTGTCAGATTGTCAAACCCTTATAAATTGTAATGATGTAACTTTACTCAGTAACTGTAATGAGGTTTGTGTCTCCATCCATGTATTTAATAATATAATTCAAATTAAAAAATCTGTGTTTTTTTCTACGCCTATTTACAATACAACCTAGACCTTCAATATTTGCTGGTGCACTTAACATGTATTAAGCTATTTTAAATTAAACAACCAGTGCAAAAGTTGCAACATAACCTTGGCTTTCTAGTTTTTAATAGCCAAGAAAGATGTTAAATGAAATACGATTGATTGTAAAATATTAATGAACAACCCATTTGTCAATTTTTGCTTTCATTGAAAAACTAACCTAGTAAAATTGTGAAAAAGAACGAATTCTATTTGTTTTTCAATTTGCAATTTTAATAAATTAGCACACTTACTATTTTATAATTTATGTACATGACATTTTGTTTATCTGCCAATTTTTGCTTTCATTGAAAAACTAACCAAGTAAAATTGTGAAAAAGAATAATTCTATTTGTTTTTCAATTTGCAATTTTTATAAATTAGCACACTTACTATTTTATAATTTATGTACATGACATTTTGTGTATCTTATATCCTAGGCCTACTGAGTACTGATTCCAAATTCAAAAACCTTTTTCTTAACACTATTAACATTTTCTGTTTCATTTAATTTAACGGTAAGTTGTTGTACTCTCTGACACTCTTATAGAATAAGACACTAGTGTTACAGTGTTCTTGACAAATATGGGTTTTCGGCCCGCACAATCTCTCGTACCGTCGTTATGATTTCAATTCTGTTTAATATTGAACTATGAATTGCAATGAAATTATATTTGAGTTGTAGCAACAAAATCCGTTCATCTGAATATGCACTTTCAAAAAAACACTGGTCGAAATTGTATTTTGACCAGCACGGTTTAAACCGGGGCGTGGTCAAATCTCTACTACCCTGCATATATATCTAAATTGTAACCATTAATAACGTTTAAATTTCAAAAGTGAAGCTCATTGATTTCCTGGTTTCCAGTTATCTTTGGATTACTTTGTACCCGTATTGTAGGCCTAAGTAGCGAACGAAAATGTAATGTGTTTATATTCTGTTAAACCCTTCATAACTACCACAAATAAGATCATCAATTATTTTAATTGGTGATTCTCATACGTTTTATGCAACAAAGTAACACTATTTTTGGGGTAAACTTATTGTTTCAATCGACTGTGCGACTGTGTGTGTGTGTGTGTGTGTGTGATTCATGCTTTAATTATTTAATTAATTGTTAATAAATTAAAAATTCTTATTGTGAGCTGTATTTTATTTAAAATAATGTAAAGAGCGTTCACAATTCTTTCTAGGCCTACAGAATTTTTTTATGAACGAATCTGTACGGGATCACTTTTCTGGCCAGAATTGGGCACAAAACATTGCTTACGGAAAGAGTCGGGATTCAATTCCATTCATTCACTATATTTTGGCTCAGTTACAAGGCCCTTGGCCGCGTTATTGTAACTGTTGTTGTTGTTGTTGGTGTCGTCGTCGTCGTTGTCGTTGTTGTTGTTTTTTTTGTGTGTTCCCTGCAACCTGATGTTCGGAAGTGTGCGTACATTTACACCATACAATTCTTATTGACTCGAATATGCCGCCATTATTCACTACGGTGTGAATCGAACACTGCACATATCTCGCCGTTTGAAACCATGGAACACCATATACCACCGAAGTTTTAAAGTGGTAGCTACTTTAAAGAAACATTACAACATATATCGTAGGCCTACAACTGTGAAACATAACAAATACAACATGGTATTACAATTTTGACCCCCCCCCCTTCACCCATCCAAAAAATTAAAATTACAAGTTTTACTCCAGTAGTTCCAAGACCAGCAATTAATAGGAAGTGCCCTGTCTAGAAAAAGATACATTTTTTTTAGCGTTTTAGGTTTTTGTTGTTAAATCGGCGAACAAATATTTAGTAAAATGCTGCAAATGCTAATTTTACTAAACACAATGTTTTCCCATACCTATCGAGAATAAGTTTAGTAATGTATTCTAACGTTTTATGTGACTATTGTTCCTATATTTTATTTACCATTAGAAGTGCAAGAAATACCCTATATTTAGGGTTTTGGGTTGAAAGTATTATAGAAGCTACAATATAATTGAAGAATTAATGTAATATTTAAATTTTAAATGTAGCAAATCAATCAAAACCCAGACACGACAGGCAGTTCGATGTCGACTCCCAAACACCCAACTAGAATAAACACCTGTGTGGTCGGTGACAGCATATTGTGGCATATTATACAACTAGAAGTTGACAGTACTCCGATACTCCGAGTAGTAAGGCACGTGATTGTGTGAAGTCGTAAATGAAAACAATCCAAGACCACACACGTCGTTCTCCATGAATGAATATATGAAATTGTGTATTACATCCACGTATACGACATTGCTGCAACAATAGCGGGCTGCCGAGAATATATTGTGTGTGGGCCTGAGAAATCTTAAGATACGCTAATTAAATATATTCAAAGTATTGATCGGGACTAATTAGTTAATCTGTTTCGAGCCGTAAATGTGCATAATGTAAAAAAAAAAAAAAAATGAAATATTAGTAAGTTTGATTGACAACATTATTATTATTATATTGTTGTTTATCCTTGTTATTACTTTTAACACAGAAAGCGTCGACCTACAAATAGTTTGCTAACACTGATATCTTTGTGGAATCTCGTGCCGCGAAGACCTGGTAAATTACTGAAAAAACATGGCATTTGTATTGTTCTCATAAGTATCCTTACACATGGAATGGGAACATGACTTACTGGGTCAGTCTTTGAGGCGGGCGCAGTCGTCCTGGTAACAACGCAAAAGAAAAAAGACGTGGGCCGAGCATCCTTTTGCGAGGGTTGAGGCGGGTGCTATATCGTCGCGTAAATGTAACGTAAATTAATTATTATGTGATATTGAAATCATATTACAACTTTTCAAACATTTGATTCATGAATGAAATATTATGAAGGTAATTTTATTGTTGGTAATTTAGGCCTACTTACATATTTTGTTATTTCCAAATGTTTGCCCGTAGCAATACGAGATTGAGAGATTGAATATAATATATTTATCTAATTTAAACTAATGATCGATATCGGTGAGGAAATGAACGACTTTACGTCACCTATATTCTGCGGCGAGAGGTCTTATCTGTACGGACCAAATCTAGGGATGGTTGAATAATACGAATAAGTCGATGCGACCAATGTACTTGTGGCATGGTGCTCACGACGGGCACGTACTCCTCCTCTGTACCCAGTGGAGTGTGCCATACAAACTTCCCCCAAGCTTCTCTGATGACCTCGTGGCACTGAGATTGACCTGACCCTTGACCTCTAGCCCACGCCTGGGTCACGTGATGGGCATTAACGATGCCGATACCTCCGGGAAACGTTATAGGGCTAACCGCGTTTTGATATTTGTGCTAATAGCAGGTGGACCTGGTTATGTAGAACGCAAGATCGCGATTAGGCACATATCGCCTTTCACCTGACAGACTGACTTGTTAGTTAATTTTATTTGTAGACACATCGTTACTGCTATTTTTAGTAACATTATTGATAGAATGTAAGTAGTAAATAATAATTTTAAAACATCGTATTACGAGACTATACTTAAATCAGTCACATAATTAATTTTCGGTGGGGGACATTAAATTTAAAGCCGACCGAGCCAACTCTGTTGGCGCCGACACCATCGACTAGTAAACAATGACCAACTAGAGACCGGCATATTTAAGTATAGGAAACACAGATCAATCAACCTAGATACGATTCCACCCACGGACAGCGCCAGAATCAAGATGGCTAATTCAGTATAACCTTAGAATTTATTATTAGGTTCCTTGTTGCTAGGACGGCTCCAAAGTCACCGTTTAAACATATTGTTTGCTGTTAGATTATTACATTTACATGTACGGGTAAGGGAGTTCTCAAAGTAAGGAGCAAAGCTTACCGTTATTGTTTTTCGATTGTTTTAGCTTTCTTAACGGTGTAGGTGCCGAGTATATGGATGCCCTAGTTTTCTAGGATTCGTCTGTCTAGCATTCTGTTTTGGTGGAGGTGCCGGGCATATGAAAATGCAAGCGTCACCAAACGTTTTGTGTCGACAATATCAACCAGAAAAGAGCATTTCAAACGGATTTTATCGTGAGACGTGATACACGTGCACTACGAATTGATGGACAAAAGTGATGTATAGGGAAGCTTCGCTCTATAATTTTCCAAGATGGCGTAAAATTGATAATTCTTGAAAACTTTATGTCTTTACCGGTAAATTTATCGTTTGGTTCGAAAATGTTGAATGTATCCATAAAATGATACATACAAATAGAAATCAAATCCTCCCATTCAATACAAGTCGAAAACCTCATTAATTTAGCTCGCTGTCAATACGTGAGTGCTTTGTGCAAAGAGTTCAGAGGGTGAAAGAGGTTCAGAGAACTTCTGTCTGTATCATCTTCGTTCTACCTCATTAGCATGGGAATCTAAAAGAATTGCTGCTATTGATGTAAAGTATATGCTATTTGTTACGAGCGTAGCGAGCTGTATGCGACGCGAAGCCGTGCGACAGCGAAGATTATTCAACTCACTGCTAGATAAAAAAATCCGGAATTTGGTCTGTTTTTTTTTTTTGTTTTTGTTTGGTTTCTGTTTCGTTCCTACTTTGTATTTTTATATATGTCTTGGTGTTATGCCCCCGATTCCGGGCCTAAGGGCTGGTTGCGATTGCCAATAAAATTTTTGATGGTAGACTCGAAATACTCTTTAACGAAGCTGCCAAAGGTTTTTGAGAGCACCAATTGAAAAATTTATTTTTGGATGCAAACGCAATTTTCAAGATTTTTTTCATTTTTGAAATTCTTCCTTGACTTTACAACAACCAATGCTTTGTTCCGATTTTATGTTTTTTACAATCAATTTATGAATTTATGTATCATGTGATTAGCGCGATCGAAAAATTGTATTTCCAAGAAATCGAAAGTTTACGGGTTTTTTCTTTGTTTAAACAATTCTTGACTTATAACCCTACATGCTTATCCGATTGTAATGATTTTTTCACAGAATCTTAATTTTATGAATTAATATATTCGTATGAAATTGAGCACCATCGAATAATTATTTCTTATGAAAATCAAATTTTTAACGATTTTTTTCTTTTTAACGACGATTAATAAAAAATTAAAATAAGAGTTATTTTTATTTAATTTAAATTAATTTTTAAAAAAATCTCAATTAAGTAATGATTTTTCACAGAACACAGAAATCCGCATAAATCTTGGCAACTCAATGCACCAATTACGCTTAACGCCGCTTTATCTTCTGTAATTAATAAGATCCAGGTCCTCTAATTACGCTCATCCAACAACGCGGCGGGACTTAAGCGTTTTCCTAGTTACAGATGCATGTGTAACGCAATGTGATCTTGACTTGATCGGTCTATTCGTATCTATTGAGCCTATGTGACGGACGGAGCGGAATTCTTTATTACAAACAAATATTCTGAATTTCTAGTTTAAAAGTTATATAGAAACACACACTTCTAAGTAAGCATCTATAGCCAAGGGGTCTAACTCAGTTGATAGTAGGTTTGACAAGCCCGTCAAATAATTGGTGAAACATAATATTTACTTATTTGGTTGGTTGGCAACACTCATTCTTCAAAGGTGACTCGATTTGAAATTGGACAGTTCACTGTTGTTGCCCACTTTTCGACAGGAGCAGACAAAGTGCTAGTTAATGGTATCCCATTCATTCATGTTCGTTATTATAATCACCATTGATGATATTATCATGTTGATCATATTGATTACCGGGATTGCAGAACAAAAATCTCGTAAGTATCCTTTCGCAATATACACGCAATATATATATATTTAAATTTAAGTTTGACTGATTTTTGGTTTATTGTCCGGTCAATTGCCCAATTTTAATTTGACCAGTCAAAGTTGATGTCAAAAAAACTAGTTGATAGTAAATTCAATTTTTATTTGACAGCTGGCCAATTACATTTGTTAACTCCTTACTGTTACGTCGGGATGTTAGGTGAACAAACGTAGTCGCAACACAAGGTCTTCTTGACTTATTTATTATGCACACCCAATTCTTACACCAAGTCGCGCCAACGCCGATCAACGCCCGCCATCGTCACTCACCCACTGCTCCCTCCCTCTCCCTGGCGGCAGAGGTTGGTAGCCCGCCAACATTCAAACATACAATGGTTCTTACATTCGGCCATACTGACCTTGAATTGTCCTCAATTCCATTTACCATTTATTTTCTGTAACAAACTACTAGTACTACTAATCACTTATTGGAAAACATTTCTAAGCTACTGAGGGTTACTACAATCTACTAGGCTACAAGTGAACACTAAGCATTTCAGACATAATCTTTAAGGTATTGCGGTTTTAGTGCTTTCCGCTTCGGCCGACTTATATTTAATGCTATCTCCTCAGTTTCTTCTACCCGGTTATCTTCTTCTCCTACGCCTGAGACTGACATAGCTTGCTCTTCCTCTACACCATCTTCTTCTTCTACGTCTTCCCCATCTTCTCCGCCTTTCTCTTCGTCATCTTCTTCATCTCCGTTTTGCCGCCAAGGTTTCAATTGTGAAACATGAGCCGTGGTGACAAAGTAACGTTGCGACCCCTTTTCTTTTAGCTGTGTCACTCGGTAGGTGTCGCCAAGGAGCACCTCACTAACAACCAGTGGTCCTCGATACTTTGGCTGCGTTTTGGTTGGCTCTCCTGTGTGGACTGGAGCCCTACGCATAAACACTATCTCGCCTATATCGTATTTGGGAGCAATGGCTCGTCTGCGGTCATACGAAGATTTGGCTTTCATCTGTTTCTCCAGAACCTCCTCTCTTGCCACATGCTGGATAGTCGCCGGGTCTTGCCATACCGTATCGTCTCGATTGACGACAGCGTTATGTAGAGGGCCGTCCACAAAACGTGGCCGGTACCCATGCAACATCTCGAATGGTGTTCTTTCAGTTGTCTTATTGTATGTGTTATTCAGATCCCGCTCGATCTCTTTTATACGATGGTCCCAGTCTCGATGTGTTGGATCTTTTACCGAGATCGCAATCACTGGGAGCACAGTTCGATTGACCCGTTCGACCATTCCGTTCGCCTGCGGGTGCTTGGTTGAGTTGAGCGTGTGAGTAACTCCTTGTGACGTGCAGTATTCTTCAAACGCTCTCGAAGTGTAGCACGTACCTCGATCAGTTATGATACGCTCGGGCAACCCCTTCTCCAGGATTATTTCGGTTAGGGCTGCCAGGACGTGCCGAGTCTTTGTATTTTTCACTGGCACCAGACGAACAAATCTCGTAAGGTTGTCTATGATAACCAGTAGCTCCTGGTTACCTTTTGAGCTGCGCACAAACGGCCCCAAGTGGTCGAGGTGGATGACCTCAAAAGGACGACGTCCAGGAGGGATGGGATGTAGGAACCCCGGCCGCCTTCCCCCCGGCACCTTATTAATCAGGCAATCCACGCACATGTGTACATGCTGGCGTACATACCTCCTTATACCAGGAAACCAATACGTTTCCGTTATCTTGGATACTGTTCTATCAACCGAAAAGTGGCCCATTTGATCGTGAAATTTCACGACTATCCCTTACGCATGTTCTTGGGGATAACGAAGAGGTGCCTAGGCTTGCCATCTCTTTCGATAACACGGTACAGTATACCATGGTTAACAGTATAACCCTCAACTCTGTTGAGTTCGTCCCGAGTCCGTTCATGTTTATCCTTCTTCAGTATTTCGATGAGGGTTTTCGATGCGCTGTCACTGGACTGCATCATTCTAACATGATCGTCGATGGTCACGGACAAGAACATCTCTAGTCTTTCGGCTAGAGTTTCCTCCACAGTCCCACCATGCTTCGCGTCCTCCACCGGCGCACGACTTAAGGCATCTACGTGCACCATTTTAGCTGCCGGTCTGTGTCGGATCTCGAAATCAAACTCCTGCAATGCGCCCTGCCAACGGGCAATCTGCGGGTTTGCCGTTTTCTGTGTATTCATGTACACAAGGGCTTGGCAATCAGTTAAGAGGAGGAAATGAATACCAACCAGAAACTGACGTAATCTTGTCATGGAATACACAATCGCCATTAGTTCCAGCTTACTTGAGTGGTACACTTTTTCTGCATCTGCGAGTTTCTTGCTGACACAGTACACCAAGTGCCACAACCCGTCTTTCCCCATCTGTAGGAGCATGCCCGCCACTCCCTGAGAACTGGCATCTGTGTGCAATTCCGTCTTCGCATGAGGATCATACAGGGCAAGTGTTGGCTCGCACGTCAGAGCACTCTTGAGCTTGTTAAAAGCCTCCGTCTGTTCATCTGTCCATAGGAAGGGGTGTTGAGACCGCGTCAACCTGCTGAGTGGCTCTGCCATGTCTGCATAACGGGGAACGAAACGCCGGAAGAATCCGGTCAGCCCAAGAAAACGTCGGATTTCGTGTACATTAGCAGGCTGCCTAAAGTCTAATATAGCCCGCGTCTTCTGCCGGCCAGGTTGTATCTTCCACCTTGAAATCATGAACCCCAGGTACTCAAGTTCACGCTTTGCAAATTCACACTTGCTTAACCGTAGCGTCAGCCTTGCCACTCGAATCGCCTCGAGCACCTTTTCTAGTCGAAGTAAGAAGGTACGCCAATCCGACGCTGGGACGAGGATGTCGTCCAAATAGCACATAGCTATTCTGTTTCTTAAAGGACCAAGTACAATTCCCATTAACCGCTGAAACTCAGAAGGCGCGTTGGCCAGCCCAAATACCATTCGTTCAAACTGCCCGCTTTCGTCTGGGGTCACGAATGCAGTCTTCTGCTTACTGTCCTCCGCTAAGGGTATCTGTAAATATCCATGAGCTAAATCTAAAATTGTAAACAAGTTACAGTCAGCAAGTTGGTCCAACAAGTCATCAATGTTTGGAATTGGGAAATGGTCCTTCACCGTTTGTTGGTTCAACTTTCGATAGTCGACTACAAGTCTGTATTCCCCGGTCTTCTTTCGAACCAGCAAAACTGGGCTCGCATAAGGAGACTTTGTTTCGCTTACAATGCCGTTTGCCTTCCAATCTGAAACGATCTTCCGGATCTCCTCACGTTCAGTCGCCGCGCACCTGTAGGGTTTTGTATAGACAGGCCTGCTACTAGGTACTTCGGTGATTGACATCTCCGCCAAGTTCGTACAGCCCAACTCCTCAAGTGAGCTGGCAAAACAGTCCCGATACTTGTTCGACAAATCAAGTAGTTGTTTTATTTTCACCTGGTCAAGGCCTACATCTTCATCTACCTTGATGTCCTCACGCCGTAGATTCCTGCTGACAGGTCCCTCTGTTGCACTCTTGAGAGTTGGTTGAGGATCCATCTCTGCCACGTAGTTGACCTCTTCTACGACGTCCACTGGTTCAGCTCTCGGTTGAGGGTCGATCTCCGCCACGCCGTTGACCTCTTTTACGACTCCACTGGTTCAGCTCTCCCCAAACAGTGGCCGCGTCCCAGGACAACCTCTTGCCGACTTGAATTAATAATCGGTAGTACCGCCTCTCCATCGTGGAGCTGGAACAACTTAGAATCTAACATAATGGTGCCATTCGAAGCATTCGTATCTTTACAAAATACATTAACAAAATTTACAGTGTGAGGTACCAGCGTTACCTCCTCTCGTACCAACATGCGCATTTTCGGTGCCATGTTTTCGATTTCGAGACCGCTAAATGGATCCTGGTGGTTGTAACCAAAGACTAGCGAGTCATTTAGCTTTATAAACGCAATGTCGGGCAAGTCCAGGAAAGTACGCCCAATTAAAACCTCTATGCTTTGAGCGGCATCCGGCACCACAAGTAATACAATCTTGGCACCAACGACACCCTCAATAGTAAGGTCAGTTGTGACCTCGCCGAGTGCGTTCACGACTGAACCCTCTCCTCCTCCGAAGCCATGCAGGATAGTCGTCGATTTGTCAATCCTTAGGCCACTTCTAATGGCCGCCGTTGCTTGTATTGTGCAGCTGGAGCTACCACAGTCCACCAGTCCACTATAGGGGTCTCCGTTTATAACGACCTCCTTTAAATATTTTTGAGGGCCTGCTCCTGGCCCAGCCACCTGCAATATGTTTTCAGTCGGTTGCGATCCTACTGGTAAGACAGCGACAGTGCAATTACGTGACACATGGCCCTCCTGTTTACATTTATAGCACATCAGCGCGCGTCGGGGCTCCGAACATTCCCGCGACAAGTGTCCAAACTTACCACAATTGTAGCATTTCGGGTCACCATTTGCATCTCGGACAGGTGGGGGTCTTGCAGCTCGAACATCTTGTGTGGACTGAGGCCTATCAGTTCTGGCTGGCGCCTGGACCTTCGACGTTCCTGCCCGATCGCGAATGCGGTCCTCCCTCTCCACATCTATCTCCCCAAACGCCTTCAAGTCAGCGAACAAATCGTCTAAGTTGTGGTGCCTCCTTGGCGTGAGCATGGAACACAGTTGTCGAGACCACAAACCCACAACTATTTGATGTTTAGTGTCATCAAAATCCAAGTTTAGCTCCCTGCAGTATCGTGCCTTCTCGTGAAAGTAGGAGGCGGCACTCTCACCTTTTTGCTGGGTCCGGGCCTGCATCCGCTTACACAGTTCGGGCAAACTGACCCGCCCGATGAAAGTTCTTTTAAAAGCTTCTTCGAACTCGGCCCAATCCTGGAACCTGGTCTGCCGTGCAGCGACCCAGTGTTGAGCGGCTCCAACTAGATGGCTCATCGCTGATTCAAGTTTTGTGTCGTCATCCCAGTGGTGCATAGCGGCAGCCGACTGGTGATTTCGGAGCCATTCTTCCGCCTTCGTTCCAGACCCTTCGCCATCAAAATCTGAAACAGCCTTAACAAAATCCGGAATGGAACGGTAGTTGGTTGGTATATGTTGCTGTGGCGCCATGTTTCGCATCATCAGCTCCATCATTTGGTCCCGCTGCCTATTCTGCTCTATTACCAATTGTAGCAACTGGCGAGTACTAGGCTCACCCAGTTGGTCAGGGCCTCTGTCTAGGCCCACGCCTTCTGCCTGTCCATTGTTGAAAAATGGCCTAACGCCGGCACCCACGCCTGCCCCATATGCATGCCTACCATTATACTGCGGCCTCATGCCAACACCCATGCCGTTTACTTGGAGATCTCCATGGGGTTGCCGCCAATTGCCGGCACCTGCGCCGTTCACTTGCGGATCTCCATAGGGCTGCCGCCAATTGACGGCACCCGCGCCATTGCCCTGAACGTTCTGCCCACCCTGCTGCTGTGGTTGGGCTTGGTTTGCACCAGCATCACCAGCAGCAGGTGGCTCGTTTACAATATAATTATATCTAATCATAATATTAAAGTTCAATGATCCAGAGTAGGGCCTAGCTTACACAAAAAAAAACAATAGGCCTAATACATCTCACAGACAATTTTTGTTCGACAACAACAACAACAACAGTTGCCCACGAAAAATTACAAAAAATGTCAAAACGAAATGGCTTGTACAATGTCGCCAACGAAAGAAAAACGTGAAAACAAAGTGGCTTGTACAGTGTCGCCAACGAAGTAAAAACAAAAGTCACCAGGTTGCTTTCGCCTTCAACACGCCAATATTATGTCACGTCGACAAATCCACAGTACAAAATTCAACAAGAGTGTTTCTAGTCTTTAAACATAACGCTAAACATACACAAACACGTCCATCCACGCAACCATAATAATACGCACGCAACAATTCGTCTTCGCTAGGCCAAGCACGCTTTCTTCAGCCTTGGTACATAGGCTGGGCAAGCTCGCGTCACACCAACCAAATAAAACAAAAGTCACCAGGCCACTGTCGCTTTCAACACGCCACCAATTTGACGCCACCACGGTACAAAGTTCAACAAAATGTTTCTAGTCCATACATTAAAATAATACGCCACAGCAAATTAAAAACCAGTTTTTAAAAAACAACACGCCGATCCAGCTCGCACGCCCGTCTTCAGCCTAGGCTAGGCAGGCTACAAGGACCAGGGTTTGGCGCCTAGGCCTAGGCCTAGGAAAGCTCGATGCACGTTCGTCTCGCAAGGGCACACAAATCCCACTTCTGATATGTTAACTCCTTACTGTTACGTCGGGATGTTAGGTGAACAAACGTAGTCGCAACACAAGGTCTTCTTGACTTATTTATTATGCACACCCAATTCTTACACCAAGTCGCGCCAACGCCGATCAACGCCCGCCATCGTCACTCACCCACTGCTCCCTCCCTCTCCCTGGCGGCAGAGGTTGGTAGCCCGCCAACATTCAAACATACAATGGTTCTTACACATTGTATGACCACAGGAGTTCAGCGTTCTAATCAGTACAGAGTACAATGGTACATGAATACAATTACAAATACGACAACAAATGAAGAAAATCAATAATTATGGACATTGTAGTAAAGATGACACAAAATAATGATGGAATGCTTTTAAAACAGTAAGAACAATTTCGTCACTTGAAAAGAGTAGGTTGAAATAGTGCTTAAGAAATAGGGTGTGTTATTTCCAAAAACATTTTTGACTAGCTGGTTGCGTTATTCTTAAAGTTGTGTTTTTGTTGTTATTATTATTTTTATCCAGTAAAGTGTTTCTGTCAGAACCATGGTGGTATATATCTTTAGGTGATTTCACTTGCGTATCCAGCAATGCTATTTTTGTGGTCGCTTAATGCACGCAGTTCAGACAGAATCCGCCAGGATCGCGACGTGTCAGGTGGTAGTCACGTGACGAGAAAGTCGATAAAGAAGTTTTTCCAAACTTCTTTGTCGACTCTAATACCTCGAGAGATGGCGGTGTGTATGCACTTTATTGAAGGCCGTGCATTTAGATCCGTAGGCAGAACATTCGAATTTCCGAATTCGAGCCATCTGATTGGTCCCCAAGGTCGCCATCTTGTAAGTTCTATGTCACGTGACTACCACCTGACACGTCGCGCATTCTGTCGGCGACCGCCTGCACTGCGTGCATTAAGCGACCACAGAATTCTGGCAGTGAAATCACCTAAAGATATATACCACCATGGTCAGAACTAAAACCTTGCTCTCATGTTCATAACTATTTTAAAATAAATATGTGTACATGCATGTGTTGGTGTCCAAAATAGGGAGCAAAGTTTACCGTTATTGTTCCTGGCGTATTCCAGTCTTTATTTATGATGGGGGGCACATAAATAAAAAAAACTTTCTAGGGGACTAGCCCCTCCCCATAACCACCAGTCACCAAAAACATTGTGAATTACAATGGTTGAATCAAGCATGCCAATCGGACGTCGTGTTCGGTTATTATCGTGAGACGTGACACACGCACAGACGGACGGACAGAAAAATTATGCAGTTTGGTCGAGATTCGCTCGCTCATTTAAATATAACTTCCTCCTAGGTATTTCTCTTGGAGATTAATTTCATTGGTTAAATTGTGCTCATTTATTATATCTTAGCAATAACAATTATCATCATACGGCAATATACATTGATTTATATCTTGACCAAGTGTTTATAGTGAATTATAACGACTTATATGTCCCAAGTGTGAACCATATATTTTGTTAATGGTGCTAACTGGCGAACGTTATTGCACAATCTAGAATGCAAATTGTCCATTATGAGCTTAATAAAGTAGGAAATCTTGTGTCATATTTAATGTTGTATTTTCCGTTTTTTTCGGTTTATTTTTGTCTGGCCTCTGTTTTAATTGTGGGGTGTAACTTATATTGTATAAGTTATTCTTGGTGATGCGTTATTAATCATAGGTTCCCAAAGGGGGGTCTGAAGGATTTTTGTAAAAATTGGCTCAAACAAAATAAATTAAAAATCGTTATTTATGTTTCGTTGCGTTACGTGTTGTTAACATTTTTTCTTGGGCCAATCTTGGCTGTAAAGTTGCACTACGCAATTGTGTTTCTAGAATTTCTAAACGAAAAAGGTGAATTTTTACTTCTCTGCTAATTTTTTCAGTTTTTTGGGATGGAAAATCGGTTCACTGATTCAGACGGGTTTGAAATAATGTAATTTCCCATTGGAAGTTTATGGAAAAACACCGGGATATTAATTAAACTTAAAAAAATATCATGATACGTTTTGCACAGAGCGTAATTTGAAACAGATTAATTTTAATTGATTGAGATTGGTTTCGATGTCTCGTTGTACTTCGTCAGACCGATCTTTGAGAAAATTAAAAATATCATGTACACCTCGACAAGAATAAATCTAGGGATGGTAAAACCCTTGATTTACTTATGTTCGAGGGTGTACATGCCTCAAACTCATCACTCAGAGACACAAATAATATACTTTTAACTTTTACCACTAAGCCAAAGTCGAAAAATTGTTGTGGTGGCGGGAAGGGAGGTGAAGATACACAATTTATAATTATTTACATTGTTAATTCGCCTCTTTTGATTAGAACTACAATTGCCTTTTACTTTCACCTCAAATACAGCTACTTAAAAAAAGAAAAAAAGAAATTATAAAATCTATCCTGTCCGGGGTTTGAACCCGGGTCTCCCACTTTCCGGGTAGGCGCCTAAGCCAACTAGACCACCCGGACGGTAACTATTTAACTTCTGAATTGTTGCATTATATTAGTTTTAGTAGTTTTAAGAGCTAAGATTATTCGAGCTTCCGAGTAAAAACAATTTCTATAAGTGTGAGTTACCACATGTATACTTTTATCCAATGGCGGAACGTAAGGGGAGACGCGGGGGGACATGGGGTGGACAGGCCTGTGCTGGTCAGAACCAGCCACAAGCATTTGGGGAGGGCAGGGATTCCCCCACGTCGTGGTCGTCTTCGTCTGTGTCATCATCCGTCCGTGCTGTCATTGTCGTCGCCGTCGGGGAAGTAGTCAAAGGGCAGGGGAAAGTTCCCCGACGACGACCCAGAGCTCGCCATTAGTTTCAGGGAGTGCAACTCCCCTACTCACGGGCCAAACCACGAGAAAGCGAGTAGGACTTTGATGGCCGATCTGAATGGATGGAACAGTACTGCAACGAATATCTGTTATCTTTGAACTGACCACACAAAATTACCCAACGCGGTTAATGGTTCATTTCTTAATTTCATCGATCGGAAAACACTACCGTAGGTGTATTTGTTCATTTTTAATACAATCCAGAAATTGCCAAATCTATTTCTGACCGGGGTTTGAACCCGGGTCTTCCACTTTCCGGGTCGGCGACTTAGCCAACCAGACCACCGAGACGGTAACCATTTAACTTCTGAATTCTTGCATTGAATGGATGGATGCAATGGATGCATCTGATTGGATGGAACAGTACTGCAACAAATCTGTTGCCTTTGAACAGACCACACATACATTATTTATTATGTAATTACCTTATGTGGGTATAAGTAAGGGTTTATTTTAAAATTTCATTTGTCGTGAAACACTCCCATAAGTGTATTAGTTCATTTTTAATACAATCTAAAAATTACCAAATCTATCCCGACCGGGGTTTGAACCTGGGTCTTCCACTATTTTCCCTCCACTATTATATACCATTAGTTGACAAACAAACGCTTCAGTGTCCGTGTATTTTGTCGTTTGTGCGCATGCGTGCGTGTGCTTGTATGCCCACTTGTTTAGCATGCACACTAGCTCACAGTCGTAAATATCACCTCCGGTCGTGGGCAGGCTAGTTTTGCGCTAAGGAGTTGGGAGAGGGCGGTAGGACGACTACAAGAAGAAAAAAATCTTAAAAACATACCATCACACACACACTCATACTTACACACACGCGGTCATAAATCCTTCTATATGCCGCTGGATACCACATGAATATCATATAGGCAAGCGCACCGTGTATATCCTGTAATAAATTTAAATTTACTTGAACAAATATTTCGTGCCGGCGTTCTTCAAGTATTCATTGTTATTCAGATACTGTTAAAGGTCGTAAAGGTTTAGTGAGAGGTATTGACGAAATAGCCCGCCGCTTTTAGTTGATTCTTAGAAGTCTTGCTTTGAGAGTTCATTACGGATTGTTGTTTTTTAATTTGGTTTGTTCTTAGAGTGTATTTGTTCAAAGGGAGATCCTTTGGTACATTCCTCGACGTATTAGTGCAGGTATTTAGAAACGTGTTTAGTTTAAAAAAGACACTCAGTCAGAGGAAATGTTTTTTAAAGTGTACCGTTAAATAGTTTTATTATGGCCCAGTCGGTATGTTTCGGTGTAAGTTTGGGAGGTTTTGGAGTCCTTTTAATTATAGTAAACGAAGCCGCCATCTTTAAAAGGTTCGCGAAATATTTAAATGAATTCTTCATATTATTTAGATGTTTCAATTTATGATTGGTCGTTATCGAGACAAGTCACATTTTTTACAATTTAAATATTTCAATTAGCTTAGTGTTTTCGAAAAATTATATGAAATTATTTGCAACAAAACCAACGTTTTATTCTTCTACCACAAGCGATACGTCGATACCCATACGAAATTATAATATCCTTTAAATAAGTGTATTGGATATAACACTGCTCTTTATCAATATTTATTTGAGATATTTCGACTTTTTTCAAAAGTCCTTTTTTTAAACTGAAGGTTGACAAAGGAAAATTATCAATTATCCGTATAAAAGAAGATCATAAACAAAATAACCATGAAACTAGTGATGTAAAGGCGAAAAGTTTGCAATGAAAAGTTTGAAAACTTTTTTTATTTTCCCCCATTGGCATGGGAAAAAACTGTTTGTTATAATTCACAAAAAATGAGGTCAAATTGAAAAAAAAAACTATTATGTACCCGTATTAAAATTCCAAAGTTGATGTACATTGTATTGTGCGTGGGGTCTACCCTTTATGTTGCACCTTCCACACCCACCATCACCACACCGAGTGCAACACCGATGAACACACCTAAAGTTCATGTGACCTCGTCAGCTGTTTAGAACACACTCATTTCTAGACTGTATTTACAACACACTTGCTAATTATCTCTGCTAATTATAAGGGTGGTTTAATGCCCATGTGCTCTGCCAATATTTACCTCTGTAATGCCTGCATTTTGCAGCTAATTACGGTTGTAACTATGCAGTTCGGTGAGTTGTTGCACTGTACCATTAACATTTGCAAAATTCCAATGTTTAATTGGTGAATTATGTGGTCCCATTTGTGCATGATAACAATGACGCTAATGATGAATAATAATGATTGTGCCTGCATGTAATTGATGGTGGAAATTAACGCTTCATGAGGATAGTAAAAATTACCTCGGGCGTGGAAATACCTTATTTTAGCCAGTACATTGGGTGAGTACTGGTATTAGTACCTTATTTCATACGTAGCGCCTACGAATTAATTGCCGCAGACGAAAAGGGTTATCAACATTTGATTATGATTAATACGGGTACGGAATACCTTAATGTGGAGTGAAACTACTTTATCGGCTCACAAGTAAAATCTCTTCAGGATTGAAATCTCTCCTATATACAAAGTATGCATATTAGTCATGACTTTTATGGTTTTTTATACTTTTTTTTATAGCTTTTTCATTCTTCACATTGGATAAGTAGAATTACAATAATCCATAATAACTCTCATCCCTGGGTCGGGCTACGTGGGAGGTCTGTGGGCGTCCCTAGTCTGTAGCCCCGGACTGCCTGTGGGTGTGTAATACTGCAATTACCGGCGTGCATCCCACTCGGAAGATATTTTTGTAAAAGGTATTCGGTTTAACTATAAAAAACAATAATGAAACTGATTGAAAAGCTAAGGGAGGTAGGGATACACGTGAGTATTAATTTATGTGGAAACTCGAGCTGTCAGTGGGCGATTCTTGAAGATTGGATTTATAAGTGATTTAACGTGATTGAAAACCAATATAGGTATGGAGACTAAATAAATGAAATAAATAAATAAATTCGTATTTAGAGTCTACCCACTCAGTCACATAACTGATTTTCAGTGAGGGAATTACATTTTTAAAGCAATGGGCGAGCAAAAAATGACCAACTAGAGACCGGAGGACTTACGGAGGAGACGCCGATCAATCAAGTTGGACACGATTCCACCTGGACAGCGTAAGAATTAACAAGGCTTATTGAGAACAACCTTAGATTTCCGCCCTCCCCCCAACACTCCCGTAGGTGTAATATTGATTATATAGAAATCAATCCAGAAGTTAAATTTTACCTAGTCTGATCTACAATGCACCGACGGGAAAGCAATTGGGAGACAGGGGTTCGATACCCCGCTGAGATGATTTTTTAATATTCTGGATTGATTTCCATATAAAAATAGAATTTTTTCGGACTTCACACTGTTCTTTATTTGAATATTATTGCAGTTGGTGATTTTACATGCCTATTTTTCGTCATGTTTTTATTTTAAATTTATTTCAATCATATTTTTTGGTCGGTAGAAGTTGTTAATTGTCATTTGTTTATATTTTCTTCTCATTTTGATTGTTTGTTGAACCCCTAGTTTAAAAAAAAATTGGAAAGAAAAATGGAAATATTACTGCAATATATTGAAATAAGGTACAGTGTCAAGTCCAAAAATATATTTATTAATTACCTTTTTACCAGATTCTTTTCTAAAAACTTTGCCTCGTTGCTGGGACGCCTTTAAAATCACCGTTTTCTTATTGCTATGTCAATTACTTATGGACATGAGCTAATTTATGAAGTTAAAAATCTTTTGTCAATAGCGCGACTCGAACTCTGGATCTTTATGTATGGGAAGCAGATCCTCTATCCCACAAGACCAACGAGTTCATGTTAGTTTGTCCGTCACAGTGTCGTTATCACGTACGTCAATCACACGCGTATAGTAAAATGTACACTAAAAGTTGTTTCGATACGACCCAACAAATTGATTGTTATCTTATCTCCACCTATTCGGTGAACGAATTTCAAGTTAACAGTTATGATTATAGCCTAGTTAAGAATCAATTCAAATTTAAACATATAAAACTTGTTACATTGTTTACTTAGTTTGTTCGTAACATTAGTCTTGGTTTTCTGTATTCCGCTAACTGAGACACCGAAAAATCTTTGAATAATGTTTCGCCAAAGGTTTTAATAATTAGTATCACAAAAATTCCTTGTTATCAATTCAAAATTGCACAAATTGCATTTGCTTGATTGCGATGAAGGACGATTAAAAAACTTAACTCATACGGGATTCGAACCCACGTCCTCGTCAAGTCGTACGCTTCGGACCAGCGCCCTAATCGTATGTGCCACCGGGGATAGCTATTCATGTTTGAAAATAATACATTGATAAGTAAATTTCGATAATATTCAATTTATAATTTCTTGAAAATTACCACTGCACTGCACTGTAAGCACCCCCCCCCCCGCACCTGACCTCGTCCATTCTCTCATTTACCTATCTACAACTGTATTTTAATTTAAACGTTTCCACAACAAACCTGCAATTCAAATTAAGTCCGAATATGAAACAGTTTAGTGTGAAATGATATTTACCCACCCCTCTAAGCCTATTTACCCCAGCTTTATTATAAACGTCAGGCTAATGACTGCATTGTGTTTATAAGCCCGTGTTTGCACACAGCAACATGCACTTGTAATTTGTAAGCCTGGTCGTGTTAAATTATACACGTGGTATTACTGTAATGAAATTGTTAATAAGCTTTTCATTGGCCGACGACGGGGTTAGAGTTATGAAAGAAGGAGACTTGGGTACAGGTTTGGCAAATGAAAAGTACATAGTTTGAAGGAGGGGGCGAATGTTTGGCATTTATTGACGTAGAAATAGATTTAAAAATCTTTTTCGTAAGGATGCCCGCTGTAGGGTTCACATCAGAGCTAACTGATGTGATCCTCTTCAGGTATAATGGATTTCTCAATTTCATTGGTCGGGAATTGATTTTATGGAAATCAATCCAGAAATTAAAAAAAAATCATCTCGAGCCGGATTTTGTAATTTCTGGATTGATTTCTATTTAAAAAGTTATAATGGAGCAAGGACAGTTATTGTGAAGGGATGTCCGAGGGCTGTTTAAGTTTATACTTTATTGATTATTTGCTCGCTTAAACGATTGAGGAAAACCACGAGAAAAACCTTCAGTCAAGATTGAAGGTCCCGATGGGATTCGAACTCGAGACTTCCCGAATTATAGTCGCGTGCTTTATGCTTGAGCCACCACTGACGGTGAACATGTAGATGGATTCACTGAATTAATTTGGCTATAGCGTCTCATATTTATTTGAGCTTGCGCTAACCAAGACGATGGGCTATGAAAGGCTGATTTAAAAAAAAGATATTAATGCACTAAGGCTATTCGAGACGATGACGGACGAATGCAAAAAAATAACATGCCTTATGCAGGCTACGATCCTATGTCCACGTAGAGCCATATAGGCCCTGGACAAGCGCCCTAATCGTATGAGCCACCGCGGTCTGCTGACTTTGGGGGGTAATAATATGTGAATGATGATGAACCTATCCTAGCTGATTAGTGGGTAAACCCACGCAACGGTAGACTTTTTAATACGATTTTAAAAATAAATCTATTTAATTAATTAATATATAATTAATAATTAATAATTAATGATCTTGGCTCCATCATAAGAAAACATGGCGGACACACTGTCAGTGTAGAACTGTAGGGTGCTACGTTAGAATATTACACCTTAAAATTAGATGTACCTACGTGTAAATAGCTTTTTGTGAATAGATATACTACAAATCGCTATTTTTCACTTTCAACTTAGGTTTTGCAGTCTTATTTTATTTTATTTAAAATATTGTTAATAATTTTTCTATACACAATTCAGTAGATAAACATCGAAATAAAAATATGAAAAAACTTCATACACAAGTTTTTGAAGGTTTGCAAAAGACAGATGCTTCAAAACGCTATGAAATTAAACTTGAAAATTCTATATACTCGCCCCTCCACTTATAATCGTTGTTTGTTAATGTTAGGTAACTTTACTTAATTTTGTTGTTTAAAATTCAATTAATACTATCTAAATTGCACAAAGTATTGTCGTAGATTTAGGCGCGAGACGATTGCTGTTTTACTATTTATTTCAAGAGGTGGTAATATTCCCGCTTTTCACCTCTCTACCTGCGGTATATTTCCCGTGTGCCAGCCTGTACACTGTACGCTGTACGCCGCACCCCCGCAGGCCTGCCCGCTTTGGAAGAGCACAGCACCCTGGTTATTATTTATTAATCCAACATCGTCAAAGCAGTTTCGTGATGTGAAGTAATTAAGGTATCGTCAGTCTTCATCGAGACTGAGGCCTTTAGTCAAACTTTCAGTATAATGAGCTGAAAGCTTTACTTAGATCCCCCCTCCCCCCCCCTACCCTCTTAATATATACATATATACAGGGCGCAGGCGTACGTGTGCTAACTAGCTTGCATAATGATTTAGATAAAAGGGAATTTGTTTGAAAAATTGTTTTTTTCTTATCGAGAAAGTAGATTATGCAGCTACGCTGTTGTTGAGAGTTGACCTAGAATGAAAGCAAGGTAATATTGTTAGTTGCATTTTAATTTGAATTTTAAATTGTTATAGCACGGTAGAAATAATTCCAATACCCCCTACGCGAAACCCTTAGACATTATGTCTTATAGTAACTTATTGGATGAGCCTACAATATGTGGAGTAGACTGGAAATACGAATTTATTTAAACGGCGGCTACTACAATGTTAATAGCAGGGAACCTTTGAAACTTTTTTTAAAAATAATCATAAAATACTATTTTTCTTTCAGTAATATAGTCTACGGAGTATGGAATAATGAAATAGGTTCTTAAAATTTGTAGACTGTAACCTTCAATAACATTACCACCTTATTAAATTTAAATTTTTTAAATTTTTATCGTGGGAAACCTGTTATAGAGTGCAATTAGCCCCTTTTCAGGTGAACTAGGTATGTGCGGATAGGAAATTGTGAAGGGATGTCCGAGGGCTGTTAAAGAGGACTCAATCCCTTGCATTCGCCTTAACGACTGAGGAAAACCTCGGAAAAAACCTTCAGTCAGGATTGCCGGTCTCGACGGTACTCGAACCCGGGACCTCCCGAATCAGAGTCGAGCGCTTGGCGCCCGAGCCAACACTGTCGGTACCTTATTAAATGTAACACGATGTAAGCGATAACTCGAAATTGAAATATTCTTACGGCTTTGCCTCAATTTTGACATTAAAGGAACACAAACGTTAAATGTATGTTTCTTGAAGTTAACCCAATATCACAAAAGCGTCTATGAATCTATATTATTGCGTGAAAAATACTAGACTTTTACACACACACCCATATGCACACATACATATTTTTATGAGTGAATATAAACCAAAATTTTTCTTTCTGGAAACGACCATTAAACATAAATTAATACATGACTATTCATCACACCTAGTGATGTGGAGGTGGGAATATTCCCGTGGGAATATTCCCTCATTGCCAATTAATTCCCCAAAACTGGGAATCTATTTTTAAATAATGTTTAAAGTATCAATCAGTTGTCATTGCCACTTTCTTGATGAAACCAATGAAACTTACTGATATGAGCAACTGGCTATAAAGAAACAGCTATGGCCATGAATAGTAGTAAGACGAAGAAGATTTGGACTCAAAGTCACAGTTGCATGGTCAGTTTTTAACTGCTTTTAGGTTATGTTCTGAGTTTATTTAAAATGGGTAGATCGAAGGGAAGTATTTGGTCATACTTTAACCCTTTATAGGGCAAAAGAAAAGGACCCAAAATTTTGCTTTCTAGCTTCACAATTTAAAATTTGGGATTTTTTAAGAATTTTAGGATTTTTTAAAGATTTTTTCCCCTTTTTGTTTAGGAATAAAATGCTGATTGTGGATTCCAAATTGACATCAAAGTTGAAAAAAATACAAAAAATTTATTTAATTTTCAAAAATTAGATTTTTTTCAATTTTACATTTTTTCAAATTTTTTTTGCATGTTCAAATTGGCAAACAAACAAAATATCCTGGACATCCCGGAAATTTGTGTTTTTAAGTGTTTTCATTCCCAATTGGATTTTTGAACCATTCCAAAAATTCTTTTATCATTAGAATTTAATGTGGAAAAATTCTACTTATTCCAAACAAAACAATACAGCTTTTTACCTGGGTTAAAAGTATGAAAAACTGGCAGATTTAATTGTGTAGATTTTAAAAAGTGGTGGGAAATAATATCCCACTGCCCTAGGCCTAAAGGGTTAAGAGTGGAACTTATAGAGAAAGGTGCAAATACTGAAGTCATTTGTAGGCTATAAGGTTTAAAAATGCCACTAAAATGACAAAGCATATAGGCTTCAGAAGTGTACAAAGTGTCCTCAAAAGTCAAAAGTGTTGTCTTGTAGTTGTTTCTCTCTCAGCTTCTAGCCATATTCCTATACAAACAAAGTCTTTAGACTTTATTTAGACCTCTTATTACATTACAATTATGAATAATTATTTCAATTCCATCCATATAAAGACTCATTATGTATGATTTATCCCTAAGCACCCTAATACATTTTAAATACTCGTATCGATGTGTAAATGATAGATTATTTTGAAAATTCCCAATTAATTCCCATTTTGGGGAATATTCCCGGGAATGTTCCCGGGAATATTCCCCAAAAATAAATGTCGGGAATTTTCACATCACTCATCACACCATAGACACATTTTCTATTATTTCACAAATTCGCCTTTTACAATAAAAACAATTAAACCTACAAAGTTTTCAAAAAAACTACATCTCACAACTCCTTGTACTTTAAAAAGAAACATTATTCAGATATGACGATTGTGGGCTGAGTTCCTGCTGAAATGCGGGATACTGTATACGATTTCAATTTGTTTAATTCAATCCTTTGTCCACACGCTTATATACAGTCTAGGAGGAGTAAGCTGGTTGTAACACATCACAAAGTTTTGCCAATCTGCCAACAATTGCAATTCTACTTATATTAAACCCTCTAGTCTCATCACAAAATATGTTCTGTCTAACTCCGCAGGGGGTAGGGTTTCATGTTTCACAGAACTACTTTAATTTAACTGCTTTTGCTCAAATAGCAAAACCAGAATATATAGTAAATCAACTAAAACTTTCTGTATTTACCTCGTGTCATGTCGCGTACGCCTTTGGCAACTTAACAAAGCCAAAGTAAAAGTTAAATGTGGCCAAACTAAAAGTCCCCCCCCCCCCCGCCCTGATTTCTGTCTTTAAACTTTGATATAGTAAAAGTTCCCCGAGTCTCGTTTCTGTTCTTCTTTCCCTCCCCTCGAAGTTGGGCGCAATGTTCTTTTGAATACTTAACACTTGCGTCGGAAAGTCGCGTCACATTGTTACGTAGTCGAAGACAAAGGATCGAGATACGCGGCCGGATTGGTTAACTTTGGCATTTGTCTTTGGAGAATTCAAGTTTGTTTGCGTACAGTATTCATTGGGGGGTTTGCATAAATTTGTCTGTTTCGAATTACTACTCTGGTTTGTTTGGCGTGGCGGCACTTGGAGATGAGGTATTTTGTCCGTTGTCAGGGTGGTATACGTATAGTTTGAGTGCCTTGACTTCTCCTATTGATAGAACATCACCGTGCGCAACCAATATTTTGCTAATTTTCTTAGCCGTTCTCACTACACTTTAAACAATGATGTGTCTTAGCAAGGATTTATAAATAAATTCTTGGATTATCAACTATTTAAATTTTCATAATGAACATTTTGGTGTTTTTATGCAAATCCAACATTAAAAAATCTTTAAAACACTTTTAGAAAAGTGTGACTAAAAAAACTCCTATTTCCCCTACCGTGACAACTTTGCAAAGCTTAGTACGGTTCTCCGGTCTCTTGCTATCACTGTGAACTCACACTCGGCTCTGGAACGAGGGTGTTTTTTAATCCACCCCTATCACCGGATTTGAGGTGTTTCAGAACTCTCTACGAAGAACTGTGGACGCCGATAAGACTAAACAAAACTATTTCGTAAGGGTACACATCAGAGCTAGCCGATGTGACCTTCTATGTGTATAGGAGGTAGGACAATTGTGAAGGGATGTCCGATGGCTGTTTCTAAGGACTTGTTTGATTGCATTTGCATTGACGATTGACGTAAACCTCCGTCACGACCGTCAGGATTGCCTGTCTCGACGGGATTCGAACCCGGAACCTTCCGAATCAGAGTCTCGCGCTTTACGCCTGAGCCACCTCTGACGGTGATAAAACTATAGCATACACTTGTTGACAGTTTAGAAAACCAATGAAAGTGGAAAAAGAAGAGCAAGCAAGCACTTGACAATTTACTCTAACCCAAAAATTACTAATTTATCTATTTAACTACGATAGTTCATGGCTAAATCTATTATTCTACCGTTTTAAGTTGTAACCGCCACGGAGTAAAAGTATTCATTAAAGTTAACACAACTCAAAATATAAAACTAATATTTTCAAATCATTATTTTGTCAATTTTGATAAAAGAACCATAAACAAACAACTTATGTATAAGCCCCTAGCTCAAGAACAAAATTTTAAACCGAAAATTTAAAAAAATATTAATTTTAAAAAGTTTTTATATTTAATTAATACAAATATCCAAAATAAAGAACAAAATAAATAAATATTTCAAGAGATGTATTATTTTTTAAAGTTGATTCGTGTTCTCTTGTTGGCATTGATCATTTCAAATTTACCGCACTATTGCTGCCATCCTCGATTCCAGTGTTGATCAATTTCGAAAGCAGTTTCATTGCCGAATATCTATGTTTCCAGCAAAGATGCTGGAATGGTATTTAGGGTTCCAGAGAGCTATCATGTGTTGTTCGGAACTGCATATTATAGCACTGGATACTCCACGATGTCTCAACCTGAGTAAAGTGGACGTCGTCAACCTCGGGTTGGGGGGTAAGTCTTCGTCCCCAGGTTATGGTAGGCTGGCATATATGTTCTTTATTACGTCATCAATCTCGAGCTGTGATCACCAACCAAATGACGTCATCATACTGCAGGCTGGGGATGTTTCGTTATTGGATTCACCGCCCTCGAGATTCTGCCCTCTACTTTGTCATCTTACAAGTAGAAAGAAGGCAGTGGATTTGTGAACCTTGATTCGAATACGAGAGTTTCAGATGAGGTCACAGCCACTAGTGGGGGGGGGGGGGGGGAGCCCTTTTGACGCTATATCGTTCCAATTTTTATTTCATTATCTCTATGTTATCTTTATCTAATATCAGATTTTTAAATGTGTTTTTAGTCCTTTCACAGTTGCAAATTTGCAAAAATTTCGCTTTCGGCAACGGGGGCCTTCCTACCTCAGGTTTTATCAAGATCACCAAGTAACAGCATACCACTGTACACAATATCACCATCAACTGTCACTATAATGTTTCATGTAATTTTAGATTTTTAAACGTACAAACTGCCACCTCAAGCTTTACCCGCCAATGGTTAGACTAGAGTTTTGCAAACCTCTCCCCCTACAAGTCTTCTCTACGTCAATTCCTTGCTTATCTTATAACTAATAACTATTGACAGTCGAAGAAGCCGCCCAAAAATCACATCCCTAAAAAAATCTCGCCCCCCTCCCCCCCCATGAGTCAAATAGCTAGATCCGCCCCTGCCGGAAGCCAAAATATGATGTGGTAATCGCAATTTTTGGGTGTATTTTAATTTTAAACTCGATCATTCGACAGTACAAATCGATCGAATATGGGTTCAAAATTTGGTTATCGTTTTCGTAAGGTAACAATAAAGGCTAAATAAAAGACCCGCATGAAATATTTAATTTTGGTTGATGTCATGTGGCAAATCAGGACCAAAAATTTGGTAAACAAATCATGATCTATCCATAACAATGACCATAACTTTCTGAATATTCACAAATATATATCGTTGGAATAATCTAGACGTGGAAAAGTACAGACGCACATTTTTGGCTACATTCATGCCGTTTTCTTGCTAATTTGAACTTCTTTGAGTCGTACACAATGAGAAATTATGAAACACCCGAGCAAAAACAAATTAAATTACTCAAGTATGGGATGAGTATTTCTTTGTATTCGTTCGTATATTCTTGCATTGAAGTGTTTCCTTTCATTTCGTGTTACACTGAGTATTCCACTTGACATTGTGTTCCCTCTTGACTTTGTTGGCTGCATAGAATATGGAAATATCATCTAGTGAACTTCAAGTTCTAGAGGAATTCTATCCTTTCTTGTTTAAGCACACAGAACGACGCGAAGTAACTGAAAGTCTGTATGCTACTTTGCCTTATTGTTGACCGAGATGGATTTTCCTTCGGGGCTATTTGTACAGGACAAGGAGGACCCTATAGCTCGACGCAACGCGTAAGTTTAGGCAAACGTGAATATATCAATGGACGTTATTAAACATTAAGTATAGACATAAACTATAAGCGCATAAGTTTACGATTTTTACCATCATGTTCCTAAAGAAAGTTAATTAAGATTGGTTATATCCAAACTCTATCAGAATTTGAATATTTTGATTTTAGTTAAACTTTTTTAAAATATATATAAAAACGCAAGGAAACTCCAATAATTGAAGATTTTTGGAAGTGGAAGAGAAAAAAGAGAAACAAAGTCATGTAGTAGACCTATACACATATTTCTGTACTCGATAGTTGTGAACTTTGTTGTTTGTTGCTACGATTGAGAATGTCAAGCTAATTTAGGTACACTCGCAACATTTTCATCAACTTGAACGCACAAGATAATTTTTGAACCAATTTTAAACACTATCATAAAAAGCGCGTATTGGGTTTTTGTGTTGTTGGTACGCCCTGATTTTAAACCAAAAGTTGAACGGCAGATCGGTTATTCAGTTACTGTTCAGCTGCAAACATCAGAAACCGTATGTGTTCTGTGCACGTGTTCGCTTCAATCAAATCAACAACATAACATAATACATTTAACAACATTTTGTAAACATAAACCATTATTAATGTAACACATTGCATCAGTTTATTTTTTATTTATTGCTTAACACATTGATGCGTTATAGGTTGCTAAAAAAAGGGCATTGCCCCATTCACGTTTAGTGTCTTGCAACCTTCTCAATACTAATACTAAAACATTGCAATTAAATTAATTAAAAATACATTATACAATAATAGAAAACGATGTGTGTATAGACATGTGAAAAGTGAGAGTGATGAAATTATGACAAACATGAATGGTATTGAGTATGTTCAGTTCGCACACATTGTACAAATCCAACTTGATATAATATAATATTCAGCATCCTCTTAAGGCTGTGTCGTATAGAGGAGAAGTTACCATCTTCTCCGCCAGGGGCGACGGATCGATTCCAAGGGTTCGTCGTAGTTGTGCGTATAACATTTCACTAATTACACGCGTAATTGTGCGTCTCTTATTGCCATTGAAACGGATGACGGTATTTATCAGATTAGTAAACCCCGCGTCTTAGCCCCCTGAGAATATTAATACACCTAAGTCAACTCTATAACATCGCCATCTTTGTTTCAATCCTTGGGTTTGTGTAAAGCAGATCCATTTCCCCATTCCACTTCTTTGACGCTCTCCATAATATTGCATTATTTATTTATTGTTTAATGTATCTAATTCTAGTAGATATTATGAAGTGTATAACGGTCACTGTTAGCGCTAGCATCTAAAGTAAACGTCAAGGAAAGAGTAGTCCACAGGTAAGCAGTCTCCCCTCCCCTCCCTCTCCCCCCCACCTTCATCGCACATGGGCAGAAGCTTGCGGTATCGACCGTATCGTAGATATCCTCGAGCCCTGAAACTCGCGTATATCGCTGGTTAGAGCAGATGGAGGGTTCGAGGTCTGGTGTAACGGCTTCGTTCTCCTCGACGTCTGCTCGGCAGGAAAGGAGTAGGCTACATGCCGGTATCGGGTTTCCCCTCCTCCCTTCTGTTCATACTTCATCCTCAACTATCACCATACATCGTCTCGAATAGCCAAAGTGCATTTATATGGGACGGTAAGCAATATCCAATTGTAAATTGTACCTCGACCCTTCTTTTGACGAAATAATTTTAGTAGAATGTTGTATTTTGGTTGAAATCGAGCAAACCAGGCTTTGGCGCAGAATGTAGAAGTTTATATATTCTGGAACTTTTGTAAGCTCTATCGTTTGTCCTACTGGGTTGTGGTTTCCACCAAAATGTCAGACAAAATGTCCAAATAGTGCTTACTTTTTTTGGGAACTGTAGGACCGTAAATATATAGCCACCAAGCAGGTAATTTGTGATTTGTGGTAAAAAAGCTTGTGTTGGAGACACTTTGAAATGTTGAAATGTGCTGTAATCGCAGCTGAAAAATTCAATTTTTTCGGGTGAAAATAGGAGAAAAAGAAGTGGTCTAGAAGGTGTGATATGAGCTGGACTTTTTGATCCGAATTTGTTGTAAAAAAAAGTTGACCCAAGCTCACACAAGTTTTTTTCTCTCTATTCAAGCGAAAATGATTTGATTGGACCTTTTAAGAGTTCATCAAAAGAAGGGTCGAGTGTGGGAGAAAGGTGATGTAAAGAGGGGAAGAAATTCTTTACACCTGCGTATTACTCCTTTGTTGAGTTCCACTTTAGCTAGGAAGTCGAAACCATGGCAACGCTGGCTCAAGCAGATTGACTTCAGACAAAAGAAGTCCAGGTTATAGTGGTGGGATATGAGTGTGTGGAGTGAAGTAGGGGGTGACAAGTTTCTGAACGAGTTGGTTCCCACCTTAAGGACCCTCGCCCTTTTGTCACCCCGTCTAAGAACAAATACGCGACCGCATTTCAATAAGAATATTCTGCCCAGAGTTTGAGATGAGTTATTAGAAACGACGCCTGGTTCTGTTCGCGTTCGTGTTCTTAAATGAGGGTTTGTCTGTTCAATTATCCAAGCATTCGTTATTCATCTCTCTGGGTGATTTTCGTTTTAATGGGGCTCATTATAAGTCGAATTGATGCAGGATGCTTCCTGGAGGCGAGAAAAGGGAGGAGCATGAAATTTATACACTAAATATCATCCACACACAAAACATTTGAATAACACATTTCGGAACATTTGGTAACATATTTAATAGCACAATACATGGCCATCACCATAACATTTTGGTTCAATTCAATTCTTTTATTTTCTCGTTGATCAATACATATTATATGGATGTGGGCTTTCGTCATAAGGATAATTAATTACAATCATAAATTAGTACCGACAGTGTTGGCTCGGGCGCTAAGCGCTCGACTCTGATTCTGGAGGTCCCGGGTTCGAATCCCGTCGAGACCGGCAATCCTGACTGAAGGTTTTTCCGAGGGTTTCCTCAGTCGTTAAGGCGAATGCAAGGGATCCCGTCACAATTTCCTATCCGCACATACCTAGTTCACCTGAAAAGGGGCTAATTGCACCCTATAACAGGTTTCCCACGATTAAAATTTAAAATTAAATCATAAATTAATATTGATGATAATGATAATAACAATAACAATTGCTCACCTAGTAGGGCCTAGTCTAGGTCTACTTAATTTGTTTATCATACATCTTTAAATAAAATTATGATAATATAATATTATAGTTTCACAATAAAATATTGTTTTATAAAGTAAGGTATACATGATTGTACAATCTTACCGAATGCACAAGCCTCAATCATATACCGGTAAGTCCCTTGACAATGTTAATTTTATAAAAATTTTTGTTGCTTAACGTATCATACTAATGCACTATAACGTTATTCGAGACGATGAGTAATGATGGATGACGATGAAGGACGATTACAAAAAAACATGCCGTATGCGGGATTCGAGCCCACGTCCTCGGAGGACACATACGCTTCAGACCAGCGCCCTAAAACCCTATGTGCCACCGCGGTGTACACTTTATCCATACCTAGATACTGGATTATTGATAAAGTTCAAGTGGGCCTTTGCTATATTGTTATTCGTTTTTATTCAAGTGATTATTCATTTAAATATGTTTTTCAGACCTAAATTACGGAATGTTAATTTGAAATCTTCACCAAAACAGAATTAGTCATTTTGAATATTGTTAATTACACAATTTAGTTTTAAAAACTGGTTTTGACTAAATGTACTAATATGGATAAGTGTATTCAGAAATCAGTTCAATATGTCTAGTGATTTCGCTACAAATCAATGTTTTGGGCTATATTGAGATGAAGGTGCATGCCTCTGTTTGTTATAATTTAATATTTATCTTACTTTAGTTTCAGTATAACATTTTGCATTGATTTGATATTAATTTAACAAAGTTATAGTTTTAAAATAAAAAGGAATGGAACATTAAGTTTGTTGAATTTGTTGATTTTGAAAGTCGTTCAAAATGTATGTGTCTTAATGTTACGATAATTAATTTAATTAATATGAAAGTGCTAAATATTCAGTGTAAAAGTGCTATTTTTAAGCATATCTACACATTATACAATCTATACTTATGGCTTGGTTGCCTATGAGATGACACTTCCAAAATCATAAGTGTGATGTTAACTAAGCCTGCACCAAAGTGTCACAACACTTGGCTATATAGCCCTAATCAGGTTATGAGAAGTCAACACTCCGCAATTTGATATTAATGTTTCTACAATGAAGCAATGTAGGCCCTATTTATTTTCAAGTTTACGTGTAGCTATTCTTGTAACGTTTAATAAATCATCATCTTGATTTACTCCGATTATGGTTAATCTGCGATGACTTTTTTATTAGTGACTTTAAAAAACGGACTCGGTACAAAATTAGGTTTGTTCGTTCGTAAACACTTTTGTGAAATGAGCCATTTGGTCAGTCTCAAGTGTAGACACCGACTTTTTTAGTGTTAACACTAGGTCCGTGAACGAACAAACCTTTGATAACTTCAATAGGGAACTAGCCTACATTCCAGAAATCGAATATGTTAAAGATAACATCTAAAAAAAATAACATAAAATTTTTTTTTTGTCTAAGGTTAATACTTTTCTCAATATTTTAACGCTGAAATTTGAATCTGGCTTCCCGCCAAAGACAACACGAAAAGTAGTGTGACGTCAGATTGCTGACCGCAGCCTAGCACAGACCCAAAGGCGCACTGCTATCTAGATATAAATGGAAGATATTCTGCCATACAGTCGGCGGTGGTCAAATACATCCTAGCAGACAGCTGCCGTCACTGCGCCTGCTGTCATTCCTGCTATCGTTTTTTAATGATCCTTTTTATTGATTTTAAAAGAAATGACGCTTTATAAAAGGTGTAAGGTACCAATGTGTTTAAACACCACTCTAGAAACACCGCAGAAAGTATTTATATATGTGCCAAAAAGAACTAAACAGGTGAAAATAATGGTTAAACGCAACAAGACGAGAATATGTCAAGGAGTCGTAGGGCCTCTAGCCTACCGCTGCAAATTTCACTTTACCGTTGTGAATACCACTTTCATGTAAGTAAATGATATTAATTGGTCTACCTACTACTTTTTTATTTCGCAGGTTAGTTTCCTATGAGCTTCTAATTTACCTCGGTATTATTATAAGCCTAGGACCTATACGTAACTCATTTTCTCAAGGGGAAATATTCCAAATATGTAGTTAAAATTTTTGAATTTGTGACATTCTCCCATGCGAGAAAACGCCTCTTACGTTTAGGCCCTAGACTTATAATTCCAAGGCAAATTTTGCTGTGAGAATATTTGGCCGGAGCCTAACAGAAGCTTATAGGAAATTCACTTGTGAATTAAAAAGCTAGTAGACCAATTAATAATATTTACTTGCATCAAAGTGGTCTTCACAACAGTAGAATGAATTTGTAGAGGAGGCGTCCACCTCAAAACATTCTCGTGCTGCAGCTTTGAACATTTCTTTTCCCCTTTTTGTCGTTTGGTTTCTTTTGGCACGTGTATAAAATGATCTTCTCCGGTGTTTCTACAGTGGTAGCCTTTGCCCTCTTGGTAGACCTAGACCCTTAGGACCTAGGGCCGAGGTAGGCCTATCACTACGCCCAGGTCTAGACGCATATTTAAATATAAAATCTAAAGCCCTGCCAAACATCAATGATATAAATGATATCATCATAATCAACCTAAAAAAACCAGGCTAAGGATACAGGAAATGCCTCGGCCTAGCCCTACCTAGGCTAGGCTATGTCTAGGGCATCGAAATGGACATTTTATAGAATTGGTTTACCTATAACCTAGGGCAAAGACACAGCCTAGGGCGTAGGGCCTAGCCTAGCGCAGCCTTGAATGACTGTACCATAGAGAAATAACCAGTGGCTCTTTCCCACCAATGAGAAATAAATCGCTTTCTAGTCAAGGTCGGGTAGACGCACTGTCAAAATCGCAGGGTTCTTAAGTCATGGTCGTCATCTTTGTCATCGTTCGTGTTGTTGTTGTCAAAATAGTCCGATTATTGATGAGCACGGTCCACTGGATTGCCTCTAGGCTTCGCTGCCGCGCACGGCCGCTCGTCGAACTTTTGTTGTTGTTGTTGTAGTATTTATTTCTTGATAAATACAAACTACAACGATGAGCGTGCTGCAAGCTACGTAACGCAGTTGAACCAACAACGAGCGTTTGCGCGGGGGTTCAAAACCCTATAACTTTGTACCCTCGTAGTTACCACGGATGATTTTTTTAAAAAAATCTTTCAATTGTGAAGTTTATTTAACTGTGTTCTATAAATAATAAAAAATAAAAAAACGTGAATTTGAGACCAAGGCTAGTTCCCTATTGCCTCAAAGTTAAAAAATCTATGATCATAACCTTTTCTTATTGAACAATACAATAAATCCAAACATTCACGCATAGGCCTACTATATAATCCAAAAATAATGTGTTACTCGTTTTTATAAGTATTTCCATGTTTTCCATTGCTCCTTAATAAAATATAACGTCTTTCCCTTTACAATATCCATAAATTATATGTTTACTAAAGCCTGCCTTTCATTAATGCATACCCATTTGGTCTCCAGATTCCTTAATTATTCAGAAATAAAAAAGATCGGAGCACTGTGATCTAAGAATTCAACATTTATTTAACAATACTTCTTGGTGGCGTTTCGTTCAACTTCCAAGAATCCATAAGTTTTCCAGTGGCCACGTGTATTATTAACGAGCAAATATTGTCTCGGTTCTATTGACTGTCTTGTAATTATATACGATCCTACCTATCCTGAAATAACCTTCTCGTTTGACATTTCCTTCGAATAGAGGCAACGAGGAAGACAAATTATCTATAAACGACGGTGTTCACTAAAGAATTCAAGTAAATATTGTGAACAGAACCTGACGATCGTGTCTTTTTATTGTAAGCGTTCGTTTGCCGTGTTTGTTCGTGATATTCTTCCGGGCAGGTGATTTATAGCTAAGCTATCAGTCCTGGTATTTATAGGGATATATCTTGTTTATTTAGTCGCTAGCCTATACGTAGTAGGATAGATAGTTATGGTCTACCTGTTTGTTGCGTTTACTTCGTACTTAAAAAAAAATGCTTTTATTGGACACTGAGGTCCGTTTTCATTCCTTTTGTCCAATGCCCATGTAGAAATCGAAACTATTTTGTTATGTTATAGTTTATGTTTTAACGATATAACATACACGTTGACATGGTAATAAATTGCAAGTGTTATTTCTATTATAGTGTAAAGATAAATTACGTTTTTCTTTACTTTTATAAAATATTCTATTTAATTGACATTGTACTTTTTCAAATTTGTATTTTGAATATTATGTTGGTGTTGGGAATGAAATCTTTGAAAATTCATGTTTTTTTCTTGCATATTATCATGATATGTTATGTTTATACTGTAAAATGTGCACGGAATAACTATACTGTGAGGAAATAACGGTCCAAAACCAAGATGATCAACTGCAACCCATGATAATTGATACATGTTTTATGTTTATCTCTGTAGAAATTTCACTTTTGATAATAACGCTACACAGTGGCGTATCCAGAAATTCATAAAGGGGGGAGGGGGGATTACCAATAAAATTTATAGAGGTTGATACCAAAGGTTAAGTGAGGGGTCCGGGGGGTTTGCCTACCGGAAAAAATTCTCTTTCAAGGTCATTTTGGTGAAAATCTGTGCGTTTTGAAGCATCACCAACTTTTCATCTCCTAAAATCTTTCAAGGTCATTTTGGTAAAAATCTGTGCGTTTTAAAGCATCACAATAACCAACTTTGTATCTACTACTATGAAAACGCTAAAGTCCCGTCGCGTTGATGGATGAGCTTTTTTGTAAGTTTTTAGTTTGCGTGGGATCTATTTACTTATCAAGTGCCTTTTGAACGCATTTGTTGGTGATTGTTGTTAAGTTTCTATTGTTACTTGTAAATTGTTATTATAAACCTAAAAAAACTCATATTAAAACCTTTATTCTATGGATTCTGGCTAACTTTTTCAACTTTTTCTTTCAAAAAGCAATACATCACCATTACCTTAATGTCCATGGGAAATATGAACGTTGTAGCCCCACCCGTTTGGTCAGAATCGGCCCAAATGTCACGAAAATATCGGACTAAAAATCGAAAAAAAATCGTAAAAGTACGATATTCATGAGAAATATTTCTTCGATTGAACCCAAAAACAATACACCTCTAAGTTCAGAGATTTCAAAGGTCCCCTCCAATTTTCATCAAGATCGGATATGCCGTTTGCCTGGTAGAGAGTTAACAAACATACAGAAAAACAAACAAAAAAAAAACACCTGAGCTAAATTTTTTGGGGGTCAGTGAAATTGAAGTCTTCGCTTCGCTCATCCATAAATCCTCTTTTGGTCAGATGGTAATTAGCCTTTAGTATTGCGATAAAACAGTTATTCTATATTCTCCAAGCATAGAAACGTTAAAGTGCACTTTCACACTTTTTTTGCAAAGGGGGCAGAGGCTGTCTCCTACCTTCCCCCATTGGATACGCCACTGACGCTACATTTGAAATGTAGAACATGTTTCAAAACGTAAAAGCGTCTTCTTAGTACTCGAGCCCTAGCGCAGAGTTTTACCATCCATTTTGTACGACAAGCATAGGTATAAATAATTCAGCATATTTGCCAAATCATAAATGCTACGAATGCTACTAAAACAATATTTAAAGGTTGAAGATAGCATCTCGATAACTCGTATATATAGTACTTCTCTATCAGCGCACCTTTTCTTCCTACATCTTACCCTGCACTATTAGATAGTCGTTCAAATAGAATTCCACGATGAAGTTCAAACATCAAGTGCTATAAATTGCTAACTGTGTCACCGTTTATTATGTTTGGGAGCTGCTCTACGAATATTTGTTTAAATACCGTGTGGCCCACCTTTTGGGCAGGTAACTTTCGTAGAAACTTATTCACCGGGAGCTAAATACAAGATTTCGTTTTAGTGTATAATGTCCTGTTTGTGTGAAAGTATTCCTATTAACCCTTATTCTCTGAAAGCTGTTCAATTACATGTTGTTTCTTGTTGTTTTTTACCCTTGTACACCCCAAACATTTTTTATTTGAAACCACAAAAATACAAAACATTCTGGGATTTCCCGAATATTTTTTTGATTGTTTTGTAAACAAATTTTAAACATGTGTAGAAAAAAAATGGTATATCAAGAATAAAACTAAATTAAATCGTGTTCACAATTTGGAATCCATAACCAATATTTTTTTCTTTTACGCGAGTGAAATCTAAAAAAAACGTGGCTAAATACAAGATTTGTTTTTAGTGTATAATGTCCTGTGTGTGTGAAAGTATTCTTATTAACCCTTTTTAGGGTAGTAATATTTAATACATTTCTCCGAAAGCTGTTCAATTACATGTTGTTTCTTGTTGATTTTTACCCTTGTAAACCCCAAACATTTTTTATTTGAAACCACAAAAATACAAAACATTCTTGGATTTCCCGAATATTTTTTTGATTGTTTTGTAAACAAATTTTGAACATGTGTAGAAATTAAAAAATGGTATATCAAGAATAAAACTAAATTAAATCGTGTTCACAATTTGGAATCCATAACCAATATTTTTTTCTTTTAGACGAGTGAAAAAAAAACGTGAATTGGTCTTATGTTGAGTATAAAGTATAATTTGGCTGCTGAAAAGGGTTAAATTCAAAATTCTCCCGAGATCTCTCAGCTTCCGTGTGCGTGGTGTGTTGATGGGGGGGGGGGGGGGGGGGGGGGGCTCTTGTTATCTCGTTAGTGCCCAACGCATCTGTGTTAACGTTCCAGGCCAGCAACCGTTACTTGTATCAATAATTCAAAAGCCCTTCCACCTTTTGACTCGGATTCTTCCACTTCCACTTCCACATATTCCACACACATACATATCCTGCATTGATGCCTCGCCTGATTACGAATTCATTGAGCTTGAAATCTTTATTGGATGCGTTCAGAAGTTGTTCCATATTAATTATTGAGGTTTTTTGGCAGAGATTCAATAGCAACAAAATATTGCGGAATATAATTTCGAAATAGTGTGCAACACATGTGGACATATATTTCAGTTCAGACTGTCTTGGTTACGTACGATCAATTAGGAATATTTGGCCTGTTTCCCACCAGATGTTTTCAAAAACAAAACTCAGTTAGTTACAATGGATTGTCAAGTATTGGAATCGAAATAATATTTTGCTCGATTGGCAAAAAAAAAACCTTAAAAAATGTTTCATGATTGTCTTATTTTGCTGAAATACTGATTAATGGAAATCGATCCAGAAATGTTATAAATTCTATCTCAATGAGGCAGCATGTCGTTCGGATTCTTTACCTCTAAGCTACCGAGACGGTTAACTTATCAGTTTTTTAAACGAATAGGATAGACGTTAAATAAATAAAATAACATTGTTGATGTTGGTGCATGAAACATCGGAATATATGGTTTAATTGTTGATATTTTAATTTCTGGATTGATTTCCATAACCAATTACACCTTCGGGAGTGTTTCCCGATTAATTAAACAGAGAAACTGATTAATATGTTGATGGCGTAGGCTAGGGTCTATAAAGAAGCAAGATTATTCTCTCAAGATTGCTCTCTTCACAATTACGCACGAACGCTCCGTGGTTCCATGGTATTACCACATCGAAGCACGGTTTTTGTATTGATGTTTCGTCAGAAATGTTCCTGACATCATCAGGCGATGCAACGTTTATTAAAAACAGTTTATTACATGTGTGTTGCATAATGGTGTGTGATGCAATACGAACAAAACTTTAGTTCAAGCGGTTGTAAGAGCTTGGGCCAACTTTTTTTTTTACATAATTAAATGTCCATTTAATAATCGTTTGATCCCCAAATCTGTCGAAGTTCACATTCATTCTGAACCACTTTTTTTTACCAACCAAATTTAAACTTTAAGAGGTCGTTTAGGAAGGATATATATTTATATAACATTTTTATATTTCAAATACATATCTACTACATAGTGTAGCATCACAGGTGGAGAAATTATTACAACTTGTCTCTTTTATGGCATTTTTGCTGTCAAGAGACGTCAAGCAACAATAATCAATCAATTAATTGGCTTTGTCCCTTGTTTCGTTGGTCAATATATTATTTTTTGCAATTTTAATTTATCTTTAGCCTATATAGTCCTAACCTGAAGACAAAAGACTTAAATGGGCTAAAAACCCCAAAAATTATTTTTTACCACGTGATCTATAGCACAATACTACACTTAATGACCGTTTAAAAAATTATATCTTGTAACTGTGATTTAACACAATTTTTTTTAATTTTTTTGAACCAGAAATTGGCGAAAATTCGTGTTTTGGAAAATTTTCTAAATCGGCTTTAACCTGCTTCTTTTTTGGTCCACATAGATACTAGAGCATAGGACCAATCTAAAATGCCCCTTTATAACATCGTGTCTTGAAACTGTGCCCAAATATACCCTCAAACACGCAAAAATATGCATTCCAAAATCACACCCCATCTTGGTATATCAGCATATTTTGACCGAACCACATGCCCAAATTAAAAAAACAAAATATAGAGAATTTACAGAAAAGGCTGTCGAGTACGTCAATAAGGCCAATAATTTTTTGGATCAAAATCCTCCAAGGTCACGGGGCATAAAGATCGTCCCCATGTTATTTCTTATGGGAGATTTTTGCCGATGGGACCTAGCTCGAAAAATGTCATGTTTGACAATTTTTTGGGAGGTCATGGTGGCCCCAATAATTTTTTTTGTTAATTGCTAAATTCATTACTAGTTAGCCGGAATGAAATATATTTTTTGAGTTTAGCGGTTAAATACCCCTTTAAGTAACTACTCACATAACTAGAGCCAATTTATCCCATATTTCTACTACAATTGCATTATTTTGTCTTTGCAGGTGGCGAGATTTTCAGTGCGCCTCGTCCATAATGGCCTGAGGTGAGCTATTTATCAAAACATTATCCATGTTTAGCTGTGTGCATGTTAACGAGGCCCCAGAATCATCGACACAGTGCGTGATGATAAACTCGACAAACAAATTCTGCCTTGTTTTCTGGGCTTAATAATTGCCCACAATTATGTGACATTTCCTCTTTCATATGAATTTAACAAGTTTGACGTATTATTGATGTGGGCGACGAAATAAAGACATGCGTGTTTGCTGTGCATTAGCTCAACATTTTAATATATAATTATCACATTCAAATTTAGCTCACGAGTAAAATTAATTCTTATCAATTATAATTTTCGAGTAATTCATGTTTTTATTATTAGACTGCTAGGAAAGTTTGGAAAAAATTCTGGCTACTTATACCGTACGTCATTGTTATGCAATGTTCTGAATCGTTACTGACCCCCCACCAATAGATATACGGGTTCAAAATTTGATGTTATTTCTAACAATTTTTCCCGTAACCTAAGAAGAATTTTTTTGAAAATCCCCTTTTTTAAAATGGGTATAAAAAATTGTATATATTATTTTTTGTTATTTAAAACTGGCAAGTACCGATTTCCTCTTCCTAATTTCGTTTTTTTACTACAAAAATTAAAAAATGCGATATTTAACACATTTCTTTATCTCACATTTCAGAGATTGTTCAAAAAACTCTAATTTTGGACCCCCCATTTTTAGATAGAATTCGAGAACAATTTCTTCGTAAAATTGAACTTTTTGCATTTTTTCCTTCTTTTGTAAATTAAAATTAGGTTCAGTCAATAAAATATTTCGTTCATCCTACAACGTGTTCATAAATCTTGTTTGTGAATTCCTAGTTTACCAAATACTATAAATATATTAATAATAATAAAATTTAATATTTCAAATTTAAATAATATAATAATTATTATTACTCAATTCAAAATTAAAAAAGTCCCCCCCCAGCCGGAATAAATTTTTTTAAATTTTCTGAATTGTAGTAAATAATAAATTTACACCTACGGGAGTGTTTCCCGACAAAAAACCAAATCGAGAAAAAATAATAAATTTTTAATAACAAAATTTTTATTACAAATTTTTACAAAAAAAGTTTTTTTCAATAAAATTTAATTTTATACATTTCCAAAAATTTCCCTTTTTTTTAATACAATGTATCCAAAAAGTCCCAAAATTTAACCAAATTCAAAAAAAACCAAATTTTCAAAAAGACAAAATTTGCAATATTGACAATTTTAAAAAGTACCAAAATTTACCAAATATACGTCACAAAATGTAAAATTTTAAAGGGGTTTGTGTTTTTTTAAAAAGGGATGGGATGGGGGTGTTGAAATAATCATCGTCGAGTTTGAGTGTTATCCTCCACGGGCGAGTCTCACCGAAATCAATCGTCTCCTCGTGACGTCACGTCGTATTTCTCCAGAGCCTCCTGAAAACACAAGAGCCGCGTGTTTGTCATTGCTCCTCGGAGATCCTCGGACTTTGCTGACCCTGACGAGGGAATCCCCGCCCGCACCAGAGAGCTTAAGTGTGCGTGTGCGTGTGGAGGGGTTTCAACGCATCGAGGGGAAAAGGGGATTTCATTGGTCGTTCAAAAGATGCGTGCAAGAAGGGTTTAAAAGTCGGGGGTTTTAAAAAGCCTATTTTATAGGTGGGGTTTTTATCTAAAAAAAAAAACGGTTTGATTGATTTTCCGGATTTTATTGTGTTTAATTTAAATTTCATTATTTTAATTCTCACTTTTTCCAAAGAAAAATTTTTAATTTGAATGTGACTTGAGTAAATTATTTTGTCAAATTTACTGGTGTTTATTTTAGTGAATTTTTTTGAGTATTTATTAAGTTAAAGAAGATTTAAACTTCTTTTTTGTCTTTAAAAAACATTTGCTTTTCAAAAGCTAATTAATTTATTGAGGTTTTTATTTCAAAGTAGAATATTATGGGGTTTAGAATAAAAAAAGGAAAGTAGGGGACTGTTAGAATTTGTAGAATATAAGAGTATTGACATAAGTGGGTAAAATGAGCAACTCATCAAATGTGAAGTGCAAAAATCGTCTATTTAACAGTTCTGTTTTCATGTGTTTTATTTTAAATGGTTTCATTGGTTAAAACCAGTTTTAAAAAATCGTAACAACTCTGGCTCAAGTGCAGAACTTTTATCGTTGTCTTTTAACTTCTTGCATTATCTTATGGATAGCCTTCCTCTAAACACGCGTTCATACAAATTTTGCTAATTTTTAAGGAATACGGATTAATTTTAAGATGGGGGAACGTACTTGATTAATGACTTTTTTTTTAGTTCCGGATTATAGACTAATCGAGTTGGTTAAGTTGATTTTAATAATTTACCACTGTTCTTCTGAGTAAAAACGGGGCCCACACCAAACGTTTGGTGTTATCATTTGTCTCTGGTGTTAACAAAATTGTGATTAATTTATTTTTTATTTTTTTATTTGATCTTCCAAAATCAAAGCACAAAACAACATTATCGAATGTATGTGGTTTTCACAGCTATAATATCGTGGATGTTCACATTAAATTGACGCTATTGGTATTTTATCAACAATTTTCGTATAGTAATTTATTGTACATGTAAAAAATGTATAAGATTAGAGTACGTGTATTTTTCAAGTGCAATTTCATAGCTTTTTGTTCATCTTTTTTTTTGGACCTTAAAAACCCTTTGTGTATGAAGTTTTTTCAATTTTAGGGGGAAAAGCCATCTAGGTGAATTAATTTAAACTGAACAAAAATGTCCCCAAGAAATAAAAAAAGTTAAAAACAAGTTATGATAACTTTGAAAAATAAAAAAAAATAGGACAGGAACTAAAGTTTTAAAAGAAAAAAAAAGTAGCGTTTTGTAGCATCATTGTAAACCTTTTTTTTTTTTTTTTTTAACGACCTCAATAATGATATGGAAATCAATGTTAAATTAATAAATGCATCTCTGCGGGATGATAATTGTATAATGGTATTGTTTAGTATTTGCGCGATTGCTGCAGTTTTTTATTACACTTGAACAACACACGACTTTACGTTTAATAACATCTATATTGTAAATGTATTTTTCCAAATTTCAAACTACTATTTCGCTTTCGTTTACATTATGAAAAAAGTGCACACATACACCACTCATCGATTTACTTGTAAGTCTACATTTTCGCGCTTCATCGCCTACATTTTTTCGTCACCTCCTATGGCTAACCGTGCATCGTCAACTCAAATCAAGTAAATAAACTTTCCCCAGAAACAGTTTTCTGCCGATAAAAAAATATGTGTTACGAAGAGTAACAGGAAGAAAACGACGACGACGAAAAACCTATATCACATTTTCTCTCATGCTAAATCGATTTATCTATTTCGCAGTTGGCTGCGTGAGATCGGTATATCAAGCGAGCTCTGACGTCATTTCCGCTCAAATCCCCCCCCCCCCTCCCCCCACTCGTACGAGAGCTAGCGCCCACCTAACCCCAAAACCCAAAATAGGAAACTCTGGCAAACAGCTAGGGAGATTGACATCTATTGAAAAACCAATATTAATGGCTTCTAAATTTAGCTGTGTGTGAGAGAGAGATTTGTTTGTATTTTATTGGATCGACTAAACTCCCTCACCGCTTTTTGTTTTTATTTATCCTTTCGTGTTTTGTCGGAATTATGGTCTCGGGCGATAAAAGCATAGCAAACAATTGGATTTAGAGCGGATTATCAAGAGGGCACTGTTTGTTTGATTGCTGTCACCAGTACGTGCTGAGTTCTTGATTAGCCGCTTTGGGGTGTTTTTCAACCGTTTTTTTTGTTTGGTTTGATCACTGGGAGATAATGGATTTTGGGAAATTTGAGGATTATTTTCGTGTATGAAAATTGAGAAGAATGTCACGATGAAAATTAGCTCCCGCTCATGGTGATTTTATTTTTTTTATTTTTCTCAAAATATTTGTGAATTGTACATTCTCGACGAAAAGTAAATCAAGGGCTGGCTCTAGTAGATACAACTATGGTCGATGGTGTTCAAGGCCCGTATGATTCACGTTGGTCCTCTTCCAGGGTTCCTTATGCAACTGACCTTATTGTTTCTCGATCTGGATAGTCGGGAAACAACTCCCGAAGGTGGAATTGTTTTAATATTTAATACAATCCAGAAATTACACAATCCAACGGGAAACGGGATGGGTTTTTTAATTTGGATATATTTAAAATTTACCTTTTTGTTCATGAAAAATTTTAGCGTTTCGAAGATTAATATTACAATATTTTTTTTATGTATCGTGTTTGTTTGGTTTTGGGTTTCGTGGTCCGTTTCCAATGTTCGAAAAAAATCACAAATAAATAAACAAACAAAATGAATCTTCTACATTTCGAAACATTGAGATTACATTCATATATTTTTTTTAAACCTGCTTACCCTTCAGGGATCCCCATTACATAGGGAACGACCTCAAATACTCACTCAGTACTATGACAATATTTACTTCTTTGCCATAATTTTCAATTTAAATGCACGGTACCAAAATGTCTGAGAGCTTGTAATATTAAGAGAATATTTGTTTATACTCTGTCCACTTACTTTTTGCGTCTGTCATCTTTTTGCATTTCTCGATTTAATATTCTTTTTGATGATAACTCCAGTTCTAGAATAGAAAGAGGAAATAAATGAACTAAGTTTGAAATGTTTTTGTCACGGATATAACTTTGATTTGCAATCGGCTTTTCAGAGTTTACTTTGTTCCGTTAAAACTTAAAAATTTAAAGGGATTCGTCAAGATGTATGCTATCGGTTTTTATTAAACGCGTTTCTGTCAAATTTTTAAAACCCCGGGAACGTTAAATTAAAAATATAGCCATATTATTTTTTAATTCTTACGCAAGGAAATGGCAGTAGCCATTAAAACACGCATTTTAGGGCCACTGTGTCAGTAAAGATGGCAGGGGCACCGTATAGATTATTATTTATGTGTGGAATATGAAATAAGTTTATGTTTGACTTGATTGATAAGAGTGCTTATAAATCTTTTAGCGTGTGACCGTTATACGACCATGCTATAATCTTAGTAATTCAAATTACTTTAATAATAACGTTTCTCAATTGCAGCAGTAAATTTTCAACAATCTTAAGTAGGCATCTTCATATTTTATTTCCGCAAACGTAGCGTAAAAAGTCAAATGGAAAGTTAAAACCCTACTTTTATTCACTTATCTGAGAAATTACACGGCTCGTCGCAAGTTATAATTATTTTTATTCAGACAGTTGGTGATCTTCTGTTCTGTAACCACTTGAACCATAAGTTGGCCCGCCTTTTATGTGTTAGCGGCTAAAAATCGACGGGCATCAAGCATTTTACATGTAAACTGTATAATATTATTATCTATAATTGGAATGCTTTATAGTTACCCACAGATTAAAAAGAAAAAATTGTTGTCTTGGCAACGTTTTTTTAGTTTACGGGCCGTCTCCACATACATTTCTATGTTTAATTAAATATTGATCTTCTCATCGTACCAAACAATTACATTGATTAATATGAACAAAATTTCGAAATTTAAAACTTCAATTATTTAAAAAATAATATAATATTTAATATTTTAAAACCTCTTAACTGAATTAAAACCTGGGTTTCTTACTTTTTAAACGCGATATGCTTTCGATAAGGGACTGATTCTCCGAAAATCGCGTAAAAAAAAAAAATAAAAAAAAAAAAGTAAAAAAAAAAAAAGAAAAAAGAAAAAAGTAAGAAAAAATAAAATAGTAGTTAAAGTAAAATTTTAGTTCAGTTAAGTGGGTTTTTTAAATACGTTCCGGGTTAAAGAGTGCAAATGATTATATATTTTAGTATTAATAATATTTGAAAATAAAAGCTTGCCGTTGCCGTGAGTGCCCTTTTGGGTTTAGGCTGGGGGCATTTCAGCGAAAGACTTTTAAAATCCCAGCAACAGGGAGTAAAGCTTAAAGTTTTCGTTCCTCGTTTTATGCTGTACCCGGGAAATGAATCTAACACTCTTTGCCCCCGGGGTAGCCTCCCGTCCTCCCAACCTACGGGTCACCCAAAATCATTCTTTATCAATTTTTGAAGGGGAAGTAAACAGATAAAACTTCAATCGGACGTGTTGTTGGGTTTTTTTTTCGTGAGACGCGACACGGACAGCAGAGGCGGGCCGTCGAAAAGTTTAGCTTTATATAGGAGTTTTCTTCCTACATTAATTTCCCCCAATTATTTTTATTATATTTTTACTAGGAAAACGCTAAAGTCCCGCCGCGTTTAGGATGAGCTTTTTAAAGTTTTAAGTTTGCGTAGGATATTTTAGCTACTTTTTTCAAATGCTTTGTTTTTCTGCCTACGGGATTGTAGGTGATTTTTTGTCAAGTTTTAGTTTTTTGTCAATTGGGATTATTTATTTTCCTAAAAAATTATATTAAAAGCTTTATTCATGGATTCTGGTAAATTTTTATCTTTTTTTTCAAAAGGTACTACATCACCATTACCTTAATGTCCATGTAAAATATGAAAGTTGTAGCCCCACCCGTTTGGTCAGAATTGGCCCAAATGGCACGAAAATATCGCACAAAAAATCAAAAAACTTTTATTAATAGCTTTATTTCTATAGATTCTGGCTAACTTTTCAACTTTTCTTTCAGAAAGCAATACATCACCATTACCTTAATGCCCATGTGAAATATGAACGTTGTAGCCCCACTTGTTTGGTCAGAATCGGCCCAAATGTCACGAAAATATCGCACTAAAAATCGAAAAAAATCGTAAAAGTACGATATTCATGAGAAAAAACGTAGCAAGTCTAAGTTCAGAGATTTCGAAGGTCCTGTCAAATTTTCATCAAGATCGCATATGCCGTTTGCCCGGTAGAGAGCGAACAAACAGACAAAAATACAAAAAAAAAACAAAAAAACAAAAAAAAAAACACCCGAGCTAAATTTTTTGGGGGGTCAGTGAAATTGAAGTCTTCGCTTCGCTCATCCAATTAAAGTTATTTTTGGATGAGCGAAGCGAAGATTCCATTTCACTAAACTGGAGAAAAAAATCCGGAATGTTTTTTTTTTCTTTTTGTATTTTTGTGTGTCTGTTAACACGATTCCGGCTAAACCGATACTCCAATATTGCGATGAAACTTTCTGGAGACCTTTGAAATCTCTGAACTTAGAACTGTCACGTGTGAAGAATCGATCAAAAAATTATTTCTTATGAAAATTGCAATTTTACGATTTTTTCCGATTTTCTTGTTTTGTTCTGTTAGTACTTTTGTGTGTATGTTAACATGATTCCAGCTAAATCGATACTCTAATTTCGATGAAATTTTCTGGATACCTTCAAATTCTCTTGACTTAGAACTGCCACGTTTTTTAGCGCAGTCGAAAGATTATTTCTCATGAAAATCGCAATTTTAGATTTTTTTTCGTTTTTCTTATATTCTGTTTGTATTTTTGTGTGTTTGTTAACACGATTCCGGCTAAACCAATAATCCAATTGCGGTGAAATTTTCTGGAGACCTTCGAAATCTCTGAACTTAGAACTGCCACGTTTTTGAGCGCAATTGGAAAAATTATTTCTCATTAAAATTGCAATTTTACGATTTTTTTTCGATTTTTAAAAAATTTCTTCGACTTATAACACCTACATGCTTTATCCAATTGTAATGATTTTTTCACAGAACCTTAATTTTATGAATTAATATATTCGTGTGAAATTTGAGCGCAATCGAAAAATTATTTCTTATGAAAATTGCAGTTTTTCTTTTTTTTTTCATTTTTAAACCACTCTTCGACTTATAACACCTACATGCTTTATCCGATTGTCATGTTTTTTTCACAGAACCTTAATTTTATGAATTAATATATTGGTGTGAAATTTGAGCGCGATCGAAAAATAATTTTTCATGAAAATCGCAATTTTACGCTTTTTTCGTTTAAAAAAACTTTCTTCGACTTACACCTACATGCTTTATCCGATTGTAATGATATTTTCACAGAACCTTTATTTTATGAATTAATATATTTGTGTGAAATTTTAGCACAATCGAAAAATAATTTATCACGAATATCGCAATTTTACCCTTTTTTCGTTTAAAAAAATTACGCTCATCCAACAACGCGCCTGAAAAAGCGTTTGCGAAGCTTCCTAGTTAATTATACCAATTATATACACCTCCATTATATCACACAACGATTTCATCCACTGCGTGATATGTCGACAGCATCCTCCTTCCCCCTGTATTGTTATTTGATATTTGATTCTCGTATCGTATCGCTTTTGGATCCAGTAGCGAGCACTGTGGGATAGGATTCGAGTACACCGTTGCAATCTACAACAATCACAAGCTAATGTAATAGCGGTTAGCCCGTGGCCCTGCAAGCTTGGTCGGCAACACCGCTAGAATCCTAGGGGAACGCGCTTAGCGTAATTACATTCATTATCAAACCTATGCGATTCATCCTCATTTACAAATGCTGGATTTTGTGACATGTGTTGTTGATAAAATCTGTTTACAAAATTTACATCTCTGTTCAATAACGGTTTGGTTGACTCTTTTCTGGCATAGTATAATATATTATCGGATACTTTCATATCAATTGTTCAAGTGATAAATTAAGCAAATAAAAACTTGCTATTATTGTTAGAGAAATAAATGTAAAATTAATCTGGTTGGTAATCTGAGTCGAAAAGCGGTTAATAATAAAAGCAAGAGAAATGAAGAGAAATGATGTTAATACGTTGGTAAATCCAATCACAAAATTTTCATATAATTTGATTTTTTAGAAACTTTGTTTTTAAAAATATGTCTGTGTAAACGGGGAAATCGTCGATAAAGATGTTTCAACAAATCTTTATCGGTTCTGATGGGACTTGGTGCGTTCTGTAATGAATTCACTATAACTATTCATTTCGAGCAAAATTTGTTGTTATTTTATAATCATTTATTGTTAGGTAGCTAAAGAAGGTAATGTCACATTACCTCTTCAAATCACGTTTCACAATGAAATCCTAACAACCTCAAACTAGCGTATTTATTCTTGCATCTCATTACAAAAAATCGTATCGCGATTAACTAAAAATACACATTTTTTAATCGCAGCTTCTTAATGCCCACGTTAAGTATGTTAATCACCAAAATATATTAACAAACTCAAATAATGTGCTTTGCAAATCTCTCTCTGGACATCTTAATGAATAGCTGACGTGTATATCGCGAACTTTCCAGCCCGTCAATCTCAACACTCACATTTCACATGAATAACGCGAACTTTCCAGCCCGTCAATTCGTCTCTCACAATTCCCTCACATTTAAAAACTTTCCTTCACGGTTCCTATTTCATTTGTCGCCCTTTAGAAATACCACGTTGCCTAAAAGGCGTGACTCTCGTGACTTATACACCCACACTGTATATAATATCGTCCAGCACACTGAAGATGTACGTTGTTTATTGTAGTAATGCACCAGAGTTTCTTCTTCTTCACGTTTCATAATATTTACTTTCCGACTCAAGACATAATCCGTTTTTATTGCCTCCCCGTATATAAAAATAAAGAATCTTAACTCATTGTTGAGGTTAAAAAAAAGTTAGTTTCGTTTATTCGGTGCTAAAGCGTTTCTTTCATTGTGGTTTGTGGCCATGACGTCCTGGGCGTCGCGACGCTAAAGTTAGTCTAAGGAGGGAACTCCGGTTATTTCATATACGACAACTTTACTAGGGTAGTCGCTGAGGGTAGCGTAGAAAAAGTGCACAAAAATGCACAGTTTTCAGATGATTCCGGCTAAACGGTTACGAATATCACAACCAAATTTCGCAAGAACGTTGATTTAAAACCGTTCTATTGAGATGCCTACACCCGTTTGCAAAGATATTATAAGCCCGGAAAGTTAAAAAATATGGTAATCCAAAACACGAGTTACAATTCGTGAAATTCTCATTGCCAAAATTTACAGATTACAAAGTTCATGCGATTCAAGTTTTTTAGTTCCAAATTTGTTTTAAAAATATCTAGGCATTTAAAATAAATCGAGTAAATTACGGAGATTTTTGCTAAAATTTTTTATTCACCCGCTAAACTCAAAAAATACATCTCATTCAGGCTAGCTAGTTATGAATTTAAATATTAACAGAAAGATTATTGGGTCCACCACTGACCCCCCAAAAATGGTCATTTTTCGAGCTAGGGGCAAGTGGTTCGGTCAAAATATGCTGATTACAAAGAAGGGGTGTGATTTTGGAATGAATATTATGTTTGCGTGTTTGAGTGTATATTTGTGCACAGTTTCAAGACACGATGTTATATACGTTTTAAATTTTAGCCATTTTAGAATGATGCTCTAGTATCTATGTGGAACAAAAAAGAAACAGGTTAAAGCCGATTTAAGAAATTTCCCAAAACGCCAATTTTCGCTATTTTCATAGTAAAAAAAAAAAATGAAAAATTCGTGTGAAATCACAGTTACAAGATATAATTTTTTAAACGGTAATTTTTGTGTAGTATTTTGCTATAGATTATGTGGAAAAAAATATTTTTTTGGGGTAATAGCCCCTTAAGATCGATAAAGTAGTTAAGAAATGCGAGTACTGGATCACGTAAAATGTTATTAACCGTTTGCCTAAAAGCTGACTCGCCTTCAGTTAGCTTCAGCGAATCCTCTGAGCATTTCTTCCATTGTGGTTTGTGGCGTTCGGTCATTACGTCTCGGCCATGTCGGCGCTAAGGTTTCTCTATGGTGGGGGGAGAATTCCTTACGTTTCATCCTGGCTAAAGGAGGAATCTACCGGGAATGAAAACACCAGACCGTCGGGAATGTTCCCGGGTTATTTGTTGTGTACCCGGCTGGGGAATCATAAAGCTGAGGCCTCGCTGGCGGGGGGGGGGGGTTCACCGGTAATGGTCGGTTAGACGTCAACTGGGAACAACAATACGGTCGAGTAGGCCGTAACAGTGGGGTCACTACTCACGAACTGTGCACATACATCATGGGCTTGGCAGAAAACTTGTTTTACTAAACACAACCTTAAATAAATACAAATGGTAAATAAATTCGTATCTGGTAAAAAGTAAAAACGAATACAGAGAAATGACTAAAAAGTAAAAATAAATAATAAATAAAAAATATACATAATATTTCTCTAACATGTCAGACTGTCAATGTATAAATTTTGAAATTAAGTAGTCCTACAATTAATAAGTACAATTTAAGATTAGAAGCAAGGATCATTTCTGAGTTACCTTTCATTTGTATCATTATCATAAACATTGCAAATACTACTGCTTTACTAGAATAATATTATGTCGTAAATTTGAAGCCCATTTTGCTTGTGTGTATTGCGAGGCTATTTATAACATTTAAATTTTGATTATTTTCCTTTTAATCTTTTCAAATTTTGCATTTGTTAGCTTCTATCTTTTCTTTTCACAGACAACCGAAATGTGTATTGCACTTCTATCAGGGAATGATGCTTCATAGGAACATTTCAATTCAACATAGCCAATTAAATCGTTAGAATACAAAGCTTAACTATTTTGAATCATTTATTGTTAAAGGGATATAAGTCAGTCAAAGTTCGTTCTGAGATAACTGCAGATATTCATGAATCCAGTTGTCACATATTTTATTGCCATTTTTTGAAAGTTATTGATATAACTGACTTGCAGAATTAGTTTTTACAACAAAAAACATACGAGTGGTCAAGCCATGGATCAAACAATGTGGGGGTCAACACAGTTGACTTACACCCTTTCTGAAATTAACGGAAATTAATTGCGATTTGTTATGTTGTTTTGGTTTCTACTGGCAAAACTTATTAAATAGCTAATTTTAATCGTATCTGGTTGTGGGAAAGTGACCGTCACTGCCTGCTTCCCATACGTTTTATACTCTAGAAAATAGTCCATTTGTTGTTGAAAGGGTATAAGTCATATGACTTATACCCTTTCAACATCAAACGGACGGTGTTTTTAGCTATATTTAACCTTTAACATAAGGACAAATGTGACAAACCATTTCTTCACCAAACGATGCGGCGTCCCTCATATAGTAAAATTCGATTATCCACTCATTTTGGACAACAGTTAACTTATATGATCCCTTTAACAATTTAACAATAAACGATTCAATTAGTATAATAGGTATGTGAAAACCTTTTTTTTTAATTGTCTATAAATAGCAAAATTAGCAAATTAGCAAAACCTAACACTAAAAATACGTATGTGCAGTTTTATGATTGTGTACTGCACTGCATATAGTAAGTACTTGAAGGTTCTTCCGCCTGTGTGCATTATGTATAGAGTGTATAGTATGTGGTTAGATGTTCTTCCGCCTGTGTGCATTATGTATAGTGTGTATAGTATGTGGTTAGAGGTTACTCGACACGTGTGCATTATGTACAGAGTATCCGAGACTAAACGCTTCCTTCATCACGGTATAACAGCTGACGTCACGGATAAGTCGCGCCATCCATTTCACCTCGTGCATAATAGATCCCGACTTTGAACATGCCTGCTTCAACATAAATGAAACGTCGTTTGTACCCGAGAAACCTATTAGCTCAAGAGGCTGCTGTTTGACGTAGGTTATGAGTGAGCACTTGGGAGGGGGGGGGGGGGGGGGGCATATCCTGTACCCACTATAAGCATGAATCTTTCATGGGAAACTTTGCATATAGTTGTCAAGGAAGGATGTACACTTTCTACTGTCGTTGATTATCAAAGTTCTATTAACGTTTTTCAAAATCATAATTCATGTATAAATACTTTTCATGAATATTTATTTTCTGAAGGCTTAATCGTTTAGTTAGGTACTGTCACAATGACGACTCTATTTGTGTATTTGTTGACCTGTAACAACAAGTATTAACCCACAAGTGTCAGGTTACTTAAAACTAAATTATACAAAACATTATACAAAAACAAACACAAAAACATTCATCATGGAACATGGTGGCCTTCTTTTAAATTAAAATTATGCAACAAATACAACAAGAAAAACTTGAATAACAAAAGTATAAATATAACAAAAATTAAAAAAAAACGTATGTATAAAACAATATGAATTAAAAATGAACTGATGTTATAAAATTCAAAACTGGTGAAAAGGTTGCAAGAGTGATAAATGAGTCATATTGGTAAACTGGCATAAACAGCTGCTTTAAATAAATGAAGTTTTATGTGGTTGATGTCAATTTCTGAGACACTAGCTAATAATTTGTTGTAGGTGTCTTGAATTTGGTGTGATGGGGGAAAAATTAAAAATAAAAAACATCTATACGACACATGAATTTTGATAGGAGATGTAATTTTCGTGCAAAATCTTGCCAGATCGATGAAGTGACGGAGGAGTTTGTAGAGGAAAATTACGTCGGTTGCACTACGTCTGTCGTGAATACAGGATTGAAAAATCACTGGTTGGTATTTTATATTTATAATCCTTCAGTTATACAAACTGATTTCCAAAAGAGGACACAATGAATATGACTGCAAACGTAACTCATTAGTATCACTTCAAGTTCAATGTCGTCGATAGACGAGCGATCTAGCCATGAGTTTTTTTAACTGAATTGGATAGACGTTTAAAAAAAGTTATATGCTTCATGCTGGGTTTGACTTGATTGATTTTAAAGTTTAAACTATGATGATTTTCACATAATCCTACTTTTTCGCTTCACTCACTCGTCTAAACATAGATTTTGGAGTGGAAAGTATGTTGCACGTTGATTCAACAGAATATAACTAGAAGACTGAATTCCGATAGCAGAATCTCAATCCTTATCGCTCCATTCTTCCTAAATCCAAGTATAGATAGCCTATGTTTTGTGTAAAGCCTACCCCACCCACCCTTTACAAGCCACATCCCTTACTTTAGGTGGCTCATAATTGTCACGGTTTGTCGAGCGGAAAAGCCACCAGGATGTTTTCACATCATCTCGTATAGCTTTTATTGCGCGTCCATACTAGAGCTTACGACCATCCTCGTCTATTTCCGGATGTCTTCGTCGATTTCACGAGGACGTTCTGCAGGAAATGCGGTTCTTATAGACCTAAATTTCTTCTTCATATTTTTTTAAAGTTTAACTTCCGAAAAGTGTTTTTTACAGCTCTGCGTATGGAAATACGATGGAAAAACCTTTTAATTTTCGAAGCGTCTCACTCATTTTCAATGATATTTGAATATTGGAAAACGTGGAAACTTCATATATGGAGATGGAATTAAACTGAATTGAATTGGGTTGAATTGAATTACAGTTCGGTGGAAAATAAATTGACATCCGTGTTCTTTTTTATATTAAAAAAAACGCGCGAAGGAAAATAAAAAACTCAGTTTTGGGTCTTGACAATGATGGGGATAACGTGACGTAAGGTAGGAAATGTAGAGTTTGAGATTTTGATCTCCCTTCTGTTCATTTGGTCGACATTTAGTCAGATCAACGACTAATCAGCCAAACTAGACTTGATTTTAAGGAGCGAAACATCATTTTCTGTCCGTCCGTGCGTGTGTACTGTCACGTCTCACGATGAAAAACCGAACATGACCTCCGATTGACAAGCGGTTTTTTGTTGACAGTGCCCTTCAACAAAGGTGATACGGAATTATTTAAGTAACCTTAAGGGGTCAGTACGCGCGGCTAAAATTTTGAATAGCCATATTTTTCCGAATGCCTTTGGACCTCACCAAAAACAATAACATGAGATGAGATTTGATTTGTGTGTTCTTCTTCGATAATCTATTTCTTAAGTAGCTTCGCTCCCTATTTTGGGTACTCCCTTACCAGTGCTTGCCAATTAAAGAATAATTTCGATTGATACAACCCAAAATAGCGGACAATTCCCGACTTTCCAGGTTGAAGTATTAATAATTTAAAAAACAATCAAGGGAAGCAAGCCCAGGCATGCCCCTGTTCAGATGTTTTAACTACGGTATATTGGAGTTAAGGCAATTGTGAAGAGATGTAATAGGGCTGTTTCAGAGGACTCAATCCCTTGCATCGCATTAACGACTGAAGAAAACCTCGGAAAAAACCTTCAGTCACGATCTCCGGTCTCGGCGGGATTTGAACCCAAGACCTTCCGAATCAAAGTTGCGCGTATAACTCTCGAGCCAATATTGTCGGTAGGTTGAAGTGTCCAAAGTTCTAAATTCTACACCTTTGATCGACACATGTGTTTTCTACATGTTGTGTACGTACACAACATGTTATTCATGCAAATTTTTAAACAAAATAACTCACTTCAATACTAATTACTCGAACAAAATGTACATGAATAATTCCAATATTATCAAATACCCATGCAATTGGGCGTGGCTTTAGCTTGAGGTCTTCCCTCCAACAATTTAGTCCGCCTAGTCCTAGTTATTTGCATCGCATCGCAGTCCGTGTCTTGACAAAATCCTACGCCGTCCTCTATGGTTTTCTAGTATATACGCTAATGCTTTGCCCGTCCCATGCATATTTATACGACGAAATTTACATTTTAATTATATGTGGGCGTAGTCCTGTGTATATAAATATATTTTCCGTGGACTTTTATAGAGCAAAGTGATTTATTTATTTTAAAAAAACATTTGGAGCAAGCTACCGTGTTATGGCTAAAATGAATTGTACGCTGCTATAATTAATTTGTAATGGTGATTCAAACCAATTATACAGTTGTGTTGTGTTTTATTTTAAATCATGCGCAATTGAAACATCTAACTCACACATTTTGTTGATCTTTCATTTTTGGCCATAAATGCGGATTTAAAAACATCGCAAGATGGCCTCTACTCTTTGGCAGCCATTTTGTATCAACTGTTCAAAATGGCCGCAGAGACGGCCGTTCTGTTCGATCCAGGTTTGGACTCAATATCTAACTTCTTGGATTCGGTTGCATAGAAATAAATTCACAGATTTATTTCGGGTTATCTTATTTATGGTATCCGACTTGACTGACAAAACTCAATTTCCGTGTGTGCACTTTAGACCTGGCCCTGCTTCACAGTCTGTTCCCAAGAAATGGTGGTCAGAAACCTAATTCCTTATCGACGTATCCCCTTCTTATAGCTCTTCGCCACAGCCAATGCTGTTAGACTGACTGACGTAGTATGGGAACATATTTTATTTGTCGCATCGGACGAAAACGTTGAAGCTTCTATTAGCAGAACTTTCTGCAGTGTTTTTAAGTACATAGGCGTATAAAATATTAATTTAACTATTCATTTATTCTAGGCATAGAGAATATAATTACATTTAAAAATGTATTAAATAGTATTTTTAGTTAGTTTCTTGCATCGGCCAAGAAGATTAACATTTCTTAAAAACTTTGTCGACCCTCAATTTGTATTAAAAAGTCTAAATATGTATAAACTTACAATTCTATGATCTTCTGATTATCACCCTTCCTCCCCATCAATCGAAATTACACTACATTTTAGTACAAATTATATCACAGTATAGCTGTAAAGAGAATGAAACTTTACCTAGTTGATACATCACCCCAAAACAAATTAGGAAACAAATAAACAAACAACTAAAACAAAAGTTTGTTGCCTTTTGAAGGGTACTAAAAGTACCCGAAATATTGCTTTGCTTTAATTTAACATATTAATTTATTAAAAGAACATGATGAGTCCAAATATTGTTTATACTTATTATACATAACTGTTCTAAGAATCTAGGTAGTTATAAAAAATAAAAATAAAACTATAACTCGTTTTTATGGTGAGGCTTTAAAAAATAAACATTGTATTTTCTCATTGTCCCCCGTTTAATGTAATGTTTCCAAAGCTAAGTTTGATAAAGTTGTCCATTTCCCCTTTATTCCAGCTAATCTGTTGTTCGTATTCCGATCATGCCCCACCTCTACTACCTCCCATAACATTCTTCAGTGTACGTTCCGTCGTGTCCACAACCAAACAATACCCTCTCTCGTGTGAATAGGCCTACACACACCTCGACAGTTCGCGTATAATTGTCACGCCTTGGGCTGTACCATTGTACGTGTCTAGCATCACTACGGAACCATTAACCAGCAGTGTCGCAATCAGGACAATCACAACAATACACTTAATGATATGCCTGTGACGTACGATGCCATTGTTGTCATTTGTAATCGGGTGTTCGTAAATGGATGCGTAATCTGTTGATTTGATGCGTGTGCGAGTCTATTGTGATAGGGTTAATAGTTCGTGATAGAGGTTGGTTTGATGGGAAGTTAATTAGTAATTAATTAACACAATATTATCTTTGGATTTGATATGTCTTGGGGGTAATTGTGAGCTGGGTGTCACTGGAACATTGAAGTTGAGATGGGTTTAATAGGATGGGGTAAACAGAGAGAGTTCAAGGGATGTTGTATAATTTGCGTTTCAGGCAAATTCTGTTCTAGTGTACTCTATTATCTGTGGTTCTAGTTTGCACTTTCGTGTGGTATAACAAATGTCCAAAACTGTGTATTTATGGTTTTTCTTTATGGAAATGTAAATAAATAAGTAATTATGTATTTAGTTACTCAGTGATAGCTCTGATTTTCAGCAGGGAACTTAAATTATTAAAGCGCTATGGAGTTTGGAACCATTCCAATCGTCCCCAGCGCAAAGGGTTTGTTGTAACAGTTTTCACAAATTTACTAACTACTAAAAATTTAATACAAATAAAAATACATTTAATGTTACTGTTTCTTTTTTTTTTTTATAGAATTCATCTATCATTTATCCATGGAGTAAAGTTCTTGTCCATGTGGGGCTAATATAATTTGTTAGCATTAATTTTGTCTCTCAATGTTCATAATCAGATGGGTTAGTAGTAATGCCAATTCTTGTCGGTTTTCAGTTTCGGTTTTATTCCTTAATATTCCTGCTGGTGTAGCGAGTGCGAGGCCTGGTATCGACCAGGCTAACGTACAGGCTCCCGTGGGATATCCTGGACTATCCTCCCGTCTCTTACGACTCATTGCCGCTGATAAGGTCACTGCATCGTCGTGAACGAACTATCATCGTAGGGATGGGATATATGATCTTTTGATTATATAAATGACATTTTATAGAAATATTTAGCAAATTTTTTCTTTCATGAAGTTTTAATTGCTAAGTATTGTCTATAATTATGTATATATTTAAAATTATTTCAGAACTTGAAGATGGAGTATACAGGAATAGGTCAGTGTACAATGGAGAAAAAATATTTCATAAATTGGTAGATAAGCATATAGTGAGTTAATGATATTGGAATGCATGCCATGATGCAAGCCTTGTTTATCTTCATTTTTATTTTTTTTTTTCATTGTGTTCATTCAATATTTTCTCCTTATTTTAAGCAGATATTATATTAAATTGCTTCTTCCTACTCTTAGTACCAGAAGTGTCCTATATTCTAGAGTGCGAGTGTAATAGTTATACACTTGCCTTGGGGCGTTTGCTGAATTATATCGTTTCGTTTACACATTTTCAATCTAGGTTTGGAAAATACGGCAGCCAGACTGCGTATGTAATTTCCTTAGATGTTTCGGATACCAGACGGGAGATTTATTCCTCATCCGATCTTACCAATATGTTGTGCGCACTGCATCGTCGTATCGTATCGGGAGGGGGATGAACCAAGTCTAGATATCCGAACAGCCGGGTGATTGCAAATTGAAAACTGCCATTTTCATGATATGTTATCATTCGTTTTATGTGGACTGATCATTGCGCGCCTTCGGGCATCAAAGACGGGTTTGGTTTGGACGTAGAGTAGAGATAGTGCACCCCTCCCTAGTTCATGTTCCTTTTAGGCAGAATTTGAGAGGGGTGTGATTGATGAAAACACAATAATAACATGGTCAGATTAAAGAATACAAGTCAGTTTTTCATACTTATAACCCGGGCAAAAAGCTGTATTGTTTTGTTTGGAATTGGTAGAATTTTTCCATGTTAAATTCTTATGATTAGAATGGAATTTTGGAACGATGTTAAATTCTTATGATTAGGAGGAATTTTGGAATGATTAAAACACAAATTTCCGTGATGTCCCGGATATTTTGTTTGCCTGTAGTAAATTCAATTTGAACATAAATAAAAACTTAAAAAAATCTAATTTTTGAAAATAAAAAATAAAATTTTGGATTTTTTAATACTTTGAAGTCAATTTGTAATTCAAAATCAGCAAAATTTTTTAAAAAATAAAACAATTCAAATTGCGAAGCTAGAAAGTAAATTTTAGGTCATTTCTATTTGCCATGTAAAGGGTTAATTAAAAAAAATATTTAAAAAACGATTTAGAGTCTACCCACTCAAGTCACATAACTAATTTCCAGTAAGGAACATTAAATTTGAAGCCGACAACTGATATTCGAAGGATACAAGAATAAAATGCACTCCACCGTTCAAATCTCTTGGTTAGTGTCGAGATGACAGATATGTTGGTTTTAAATGAAAACGTCTCCCTGACCCGTGACCCCAAAGGTCACCAAAACATTCTTTATAATCCTTGTTGAAAGGTAATGTCAACACACAAACTGATGTCTATCGCAGGTCATTTTCGGTTTTTAGTCGTGAGACGTGACATATGCAGATACAGAAAAGTATTGCATCATTGAGCTTCACTCCCTAAAAAGTAGTTAAACCTCCTTTAATAAAATTAAAACAGCATTCAATCTTAATAAGGCGTTAAGCAATTACGCTGTTTTTATTTTACAGAATTTAACAGTAATTGGAAATCAAATTACTTTAAAAGTTAAACTTAAAAAACACAAAAAACACTTTCTTAGAAATTCAACATTTGTATGTTATTTTACAGTGAACGAAAGTTCCTTATACCTAGGTGATATTTGCTACCTGACCAAGAATACTACGAATATTCTAATTATAATTAATTTGATACATTTGCTCAGTGCTCGCATAATATGTGCAATTGTATGTGCAATTTCACAAACTTGTGTCGTACATACATTCTGTTGCAAACTGTCGTTACAGATGTTTAATAATGAACGATTGTCAAGTAGAGCAGTGGAGAATAGTAATAGTCTGGGAAAGCGTACTCCAACAAACACGTCCTTTAATTGCAGCCATGGCTATGTATATACACCCGCCCCGTTTCACATTATAGTGTGCACCACTCTCATTATGCTGCACCTTTGACTGGTTCTACATGACGCGGGTCTTTGAAGGGGCCATGTTTGCACTACCTCGTTCGTATACACGTAGCCATGTCCTCTCGTAATTAAACAGTTTCTATTCACGCTCCCTTGTAGTTAAACCTGGTATATTGTCAATGTTGAAGCGTTCAGAAATGTACCGTACGGTTACGGTGGATCGGTCGGTCTCGGCTTGTTTGAGTCACAAAGAAAAACCTTTTAATATATTTGTTGAAGAGTTTGTTGAACTCTAGAGCTAGGTGTATGTATGCAGACATTCATTTACACGTAGGACGCATCATTGAATATTCTTTGACTGGAAATATTTGCAAGTAAATTAAATTGTTTGTTGAATTATATTTAATGGATATTGGGACACGTTTGACATTTCACAAGTAGCTATTTGTTCTGCCAGGGAGCATCCGATTTGCATGCAACTGTGCTCATTTGTCAAACAAGGCTATTATAATCAGCCCTATACAGTCGTATATTATTTTAACTGGTTAATTATCCGGAAAAAATCACGAATATTATCAATTTTTGTTGCTTTTAACAAAACCCTAAATTGTAAAAATATATGTATTTTTACATGTAAAATAATTTTTTGGAAAAGTTGGACTGTAGAGCCCTTCTTTTTTGCTTCAGTGACAACTTCAAAATTTTGAAAAAACTGTGATTCAGCCGAGTAAACAGGAGTTTGCTTAAAAGCATGCACTCCTATCATCATTCTGTCTATTCTTCCCCTTCCGTCGGAAAAAATTTTTTTTTGACCAAAAAAACAAAAAATTTTAATTTTTTTAAATTTTAAAAAAAAATTTTAAAAACATTTGAAAATTTGGGTTATTTTTTTACAGGAAAAACCCCCCCACGGAAAACCCCCTTTATTTTCCAATTTTGGGGGGGTTTTGATATTTTTTGATCCCCCAAAAACAAAAAAAAAAAAAAAAAAAAAAAAAAAAAAAAAAAAAAAAAAAAAAAAAAAAAAAAAAAAAAAAAAAAAAAAAAAAAAAAAAAAAAAAAAAAAAAAAAAAAAAAAAAAAAAAAAAAAAAAAAAAAAAAAAAAAAAAAAAAAAAAAAAAAAAAAAAAAAAAAAAAAAAAAAAAAAAAAAAAAAAAAAAAAACCAAAATATTAATTTTAATTTAGATTTTTAATTGAATTTTCTTCCCCAGAAACCTTGAAAAAAATCTTGAAACTTTTAAATTTTAAATGACTTGGGGTAATAGGATTTTAAGGAAATAGTATTCTTTTTTTTTTACCCACCACCAGCCAAATTCAGAAAATGTATGTAAAAAAATTTCCTTTTTAGGGGGGGGGAAAAACCCAAAAAATTAGGTTGATTTGAGGGAAACCCCGCTTGGGGGAATTTTTGGGAAAATTTTATAATTTACAATGTTGAATACGTCCATACCCCCCTTTTTAAGGGATGAAGGGGGGCCGGGGTAAATTCCCTTTTTTTCCCCCAACAAAATTTTTCTTAAATTTTTTGTTTTTTCCCTCCTTTCTGAATAAAGGGAAAAAAATAATTGGGGTTGGGGTAAAAAAACCGAGTTAGGTGAAGATGGAAACCCTCTTACATAAATTTTTGGGAAAATTATAAAAATTTCAAGTTTGAAACCAGTACAAATTTTTTAAGGGTGATGGGGCACTGGTAAAATATTGTTTGCCCAACGAAATAGAATTCTTTTTTTTTAAAACCCCCAATGCCAAATTTCATTTGGAAATTTAAACGTTTTTCCCAAAAAATTGATTATTATTTGGGGGTAAAAATTGTTTGTTTTGTATTATTTGTTATATTTAAAATCGCCTATTTTTTCCAAAATTAAAAATTTCAAAATTTTAAAAAACCGGTTTTCCCAAATTTAAGGGGGGGGTAAAACAAAATTAATATCGCTTCTCCCGGCGGATTTTTTATTTTTCAGGTTTTAGAACCACCAGAAAATTTCAGCGGTAATTTTTCCTAGGGTAAATGCGGGGAAATAAAGGGTAAAATATTAAAAAAATTGGGGGGGGTTAAAAAAATTGTTTGAAAAAAAAAACCCGATTGGGTTAAAACACTTTAAAAATAATTTTTAAAATAATTTTAAAAAATAATTTTTTTTGGTTAGGTAGGGGAATTATTTTTTTTTAGGATTTTGGGGGGGTTTTGGGGGGGTGGTACGCTTGCCTCCCGGCTTTTTAAATTCTGTATTTTTCCCCCCATGAAATTTTGGCCTTATCGGTTTTTTAAATTTTAAATTTTCCTTCCCCTTTCACTTTAAATTGTTTTTTTGTCTTTTTGGAATAATTGTTTAAAAATTTAAAAGTTTTCTGAAATCGGAAAAAACAAATACATAATTTTATGCTTTTAATATAGGGGATTAAGTAGGTATTATATAAATGGCAAGCAAAAGATCAGCAACTATTATCTTTAGTTCGATTTCAGCAAACGGATTATTGGATGTACACTTTCCATTTTCGACAACCTCTAACTAAGCTATGCCAAAAATTTTTAATTTTTTCTTTTGTTTTTTTAGATTTTTCTCAAAAATTGTTTTGGGCCACTCACAAATTAATATTTACGTTTTTTTCTACTCTTGCTGCGGGGCTCTCCCCCCAGACCCCTATTAGGATCAATCGTACCTACGAATATTACACTGTTTCCTCACTATGTGCCCCCGCCCCCTGAACAAATTCATGGTTACTATACGGGTGAGCGCAAATATTCTATGGCGATATCCTAAAATCTGATGGGGTTTGCGTTAAATTTGTTTTATCACTTTTTATCTGTTTTTAACTTCGTTTAAAAAAACACTCAGTTCCCCTATAGGGGGAAAATTGCTGCAAAATTTATCTTTAACATTTTTTTTTACATTATGTAATTTTGCATTCATTTTAGTGTTTACGTGTAAAACCCTTTTTTGTTTTTCTCTACCTGCGTACCAGTTGTACACTTTTTACTGTATATGGGTGATTTACTTCTTTTGAATTAATCGGAATTTTTAATTTTTATTTGCCTTCGTACTTTTTTTTTTATTTATATTATCACCATTTTATTTTTGACATGAGGGAAAATTCAGTAGTAATTTCGATTGAAATCGCAAAGTATTTGTTTGCATTTTCTTTTTCGTATTTGGCTGACATATTTATAGGTACACATTTTCAAGTACGCGGGCCTACGTTGAATTTATGTAGACGTTCATACTGTATGATAATTTATATATTTTGCCTTATTTATTAAATTTCGCGTCGTTTTAAAAATTTTTTTTTGTTTTTTTAATTTCAAAAATGAATAGGCCTACAGAAAATGAAAATGACGCAGCTTCTTTTTTAGTAGCATCTGGACACAAAAATGTCACCATTTAAAACTTTAATTAGCTACTGAAAAACTTTATTGTTTTTTATTTTCATTTAACCAGTTTAAGTTATAAATGTGTTGATGTCTAACCCACACACCCACCCATGCACTCACACATCTTGTGGCTGTTAATTTGGTAAACGCTGAAAAATTTTGTGCTTGCATTTGTATGAGCAATGAGAATTTTAAATAGAAATGTTTAATGAAATGCGAAACGGCGGATCATTAGGCACACGGAATTGATTTGTTTTTGACTGATGGAATTTCTGGGGAAACGCGTAATCTCCGAAATCAACGGGGTGGAAAAAACCGTTTGGAATTTTGGGAAAGTTGCTTATTGTATGTTTTCGAATTGAATATTACTTTTATTTACAGAAGGGGGAATTTTGGATTTTTTTTTTTTCGTTGGTTTTTGTCTATTGTTTTGCCCAATCAAACCCAAAGGGAAGTTATGTATTCAATTTTCTCGTCCAATTTGAAATCGTTTAAGACTGCAGCAAAACGTTGATCATCGAACTAGACTTGATTCCTTACTCTCAGGATTTTGAAATTTTTAAATTCAATATATTTTAAAGGGCCCAATTTTTTTCCGGGGAATTATAATTCTGGCAAAACTTTTTTTCAGAGTTCACACAAAAAAACAGCTTGTAATGATGATATCTCGCTGGCACTATATTGAATTCCCCCATTCGACGGGGTCTATTATTTTTTTTGTTATTTTTACAAATTCTTTTTAGAACCTTGGATATTTCGCATGAATTCATTTAAATGCTGTCACATTGAATGTTTTCGTTTGTTTATTCGCTCTAGGGTTGTATATATTTGGGGGGTGGGGGGGGGGGGTTGTTGTTTTATGGGTGGCTGCTGCACAATGCAATCAATTACGTGGAATTGTATTTCACATAATGGAATAATGCTGAAACGTTTCGTTTATATATGGGCCTAGTGCATGTAACCAGATTCATTATAATTATGATATTTTAATTGTGTGTGAATAATTTTCAAATAGTATTATTTCCGTTATGTAATGCCCATTACAGTTTTTTTTTCTTTTTTAAAAATGGCGGAATGATATCAATATTGTGATTTATAAACGTAAAACCTCAAGAAATATCCCAATATTGTGGCTATAACTATAAGTGGGTATATTAAAATACACGCAACAACTCATAAAACCCAAATACGTTAAAATATTAGAAATCATACCCCCAAAAACTTTAACCGGGGTCTCTTACTTAAAAGGGGGTTTTAAACCGCTAGACTAAAAAAATATATTCATTCGGCTAATTAGAAAGGAAATTTACCCTTTACAGAAAAATTTTTGGGGCCCCATGCCCCTCCCAAAAATTGTCAAACATGATTTTTTAGAGCAGGTCCCATGGGCAAAAATTCCCCCATAAAAAATAAATGGGGATCTTTTCCCCCGTGACCTTGGGGGTTTTGGGATCAAAAAAAATATTGGCCTTTTTTGACAAACTCTACGTTTTTTCTGTAAATTCTCTTTTTTTTGAAATTTTTGGAAATATATTTCGGTCAAAATTGCGATTACAAGAGGGGGTGTATTTTTGGAATGCAATTTTTCGTTTTTGGGTATATTTGGCACAGTTTAAAGACCATGTTTAAAGGGGCTTTTAGTTTGGTACTATCTCTGGTATCTATGGGACCAAAAAAGAAAAAGGTTAAAGCCCGTTTAAAAAATTTTCCCCCAAACACCAATTTTTCGCAAATTTTCTGAAATAAAAAAAATTCAAAAATTCGTTTTAAAAATACAGTTACAGATAATTTTTTTAACCCGGTTCATTTTTTTAAAAGTGTAGTTTGGTGCTATAGATCACGTGGTAAAAAAAAATAATTTTTGGGGTTTTTTGCCCCTTTAAAAGTATTGACTATTTCGGATTTTTCCAAGTGCCTTCCGAAATTTTGTATTTTTTTAAAGTTACCCTGGTTAAAAGTACAGAGTGTTTGATTTTCATTTTACAGTGGGTGTTTTTGTTAGTAATATGAATTATTTTTGGGGCAGTTAGTTTATTTTTCTTTTTTTTATTAATTAATTTATTAATTTATTATTTATTTAAGGGGTTTTTTCCTTTTTTCCTTTTTAAAAAAAAAAATAAATTTAAAAAAGGAAAAAAAACTAAATAAATCTAATTACATATTTTTATGTATTTTTATTAAATTTTAATGAATTTATTTATATAATTGATTCGGTAAAAGTTTAAAAAAGAAATTTTTTTAGCCCCTAAAATTTTTTAAGATTATTTGGAATTAGCATTTAAAACGACCAATTTTTTTGCTACATTCCCTACTTGTCAATTTTTTTTCCTTTGAAGTCCCGCCCTTGAGTTATTCTCATTTGTGGGCGTGGAGGTTTTCGCAAGCGAACCTTTCCTCCATAAAAAAAATTCCCAATTTTTTTTTTTTTTCCCTTTGAATGGGTGGGGAAAAAAAACCGCAACAATTTTATAAATGCAAGGGAATTATGTTTCTTTCTTGCGAAAATCCGGGGGGGAAAAAAGTAATTTTCTATTAAAATAAAAAATAATTTTTTTCTTTTCCTTTTTCCCGCGCTTGGTTTTAAATTATTTTTTCCAAACTTTTTTGTTTTCAATTTGGTTTGGCATAAAAAACCTAAATTTCTTTAAAAATCAATTTTTGGGAAATTTTTTTGATTTAAAATTTTTCTTTTTTTTAAATTTCTTTTGGGGTTTTTTTTCCCAGACATTGTTTTAATGTTAACGAAACAAAAAATTGGTTTTTATCGATTTTGATTTTTTCTATACGATAAAAAAAAAAATTAAATAATTAATAAAAAATTTTTCCCCGGTTTTTACAGTAAAAGGGGGTTTTTTGGATAAATAAACTACCCCATTTTTAGGATAACAGGATTGTTTTCTAGTATTATTTTTATTTATTTAAACATTTTGTTTTGTAAGAAATAGTATTTTTGGTTACAAAAAAACTGTTTTGTCGGTTTTAAAAAGCTGCTTTAGTTTAAAATGTTTGGGGGAAAGAAAATATTTTTTTTACAAAAATGCCCCCCCTTCCCCCCAAAAACCCGACTAAAGTTTAAGCGGGTTAAATTAGCCTAAATGTGAAAAGGAAAATTTTTTTATTGGCCAAAAAAGGCCCAAATGGGCTTTTTCAAGTTTAAAACTTTACTTTTGAGCGAAGCAAAAGTCCCCCCCAAACTTAAAAATTATAATCTTTTTTTTTTAAAAAACCACTTATCTTTCAAATTTAAAAACCCGGAAAAAAATGGAAGGGCTTTAAAAAAATAAATTTTTTTTGTGCGAGTTTTCCTTTTTATTACATTTTTAGTTTTAAAAGTATAAAAAAAAGGTTTATTGCGTACCCCACGTCAATGTCATATACACATAAGAAAACTATTTTTCAATCTACTTTTTTTTTGATATATTATTTTTTTTCTATTACGATACACACTTTTTTTTTCCCAAACTGCTCTGATGGGGCCAAACCCCCTTTTTGTTCTTTTCAACATTTAAGTTCACTAATGTTGGCTATTTTTGTTTTTTTAAATAAATATAATAACAAACATAAGAAATCATTAAGCAAAGTAATCGAATTTAATTTATCAAAGTTCCTTGGATTGTAGTTGGGTGTTTCAGACTTCCCCGGTACAGAATTATTGCAGGAAAAGTAGAGGAAACCCGGTGCTTTAAACAGAATTTAATTGATTTTATTTTTTGTCAGTACTAGAAACTTTTCGAAACTTCACTCGCTTTTTAAAACTCTTATTTTTTTCCTGGAAGCTCTCGTCAAGGAAGCTCTGTGAATGTGATAAATGTACTACTGCGGAAAAAATTTCACCTTCAAAACTCGACTGAAAGATTTACTTCAAATTGTAAAAAACACCCCACACAATTAATATAGGGATAGCTACAATATTTGGTACGATAACTTTTATGTTTTATTAGCAAGAAAACTAATGAATATTTGTATTGAAATTAATATATTAAACTCTTAATTTTTATTTTTTTTAATACAACACCAACTTAAATATCCAACTCGCCCGGGACGAACCCGTGTTTTGTTGCTTTTTTTATATCAAGTTTTATTAAAATTATTTTTTTCCCCATCGAGAGGTTTTCCTGAATAACAATCGAAAATTTAAAAAACTATAATTTTGTAAGTAAACATTTTGTAGCTAAAAACCCAACCCCTGCTCTTACTATTCGATGAGAAAAGTATGGCTAATTACTTTGGCTACAAGATTTTTTAAATTAAGCGCTAAACATGTATTCCTATTTTTAAAAATCACAAATCATTAATTTTATTGTTTTTTAAAAATTTCAAATACGCAAATGTTCCCAATTAAAAAACTTATTTTTATTTTTTTTAGTTTTTTTATTATTGGTACCTATGTTGAGATCAAAAATATTAGGTCATGTTTTTGTTTAAATTAACTATGTAGGCGTGTTTGGGTTTACATACTTTCTGGTTTTATTTCAATATATTTAAAATGAGACTGATAGATTTGGTCTAAACCCAAAACGTAAAACAAATCATTTTTCAAAAAACCCCTAAGCCTTGTTTCAATCCTTTCTCATGTTGACAATGAAAAAATATACACAAAGACCCAGCCAGTGTTGATTGTAGAAACGTTACAAAAAACCCCCATTGTCAACACTTCAAAAAAAGAAAAATGGCAATGAAACATGAAAAGTCCAAAGTCCCTTTTCTTAATGTTATTTTTCTTCTTTTCGGGAAAAAATAGAAAGGTCAAGTTATTGAAAAAAAAAATTTTTATTATCTTAAAAGTAGGAATCAATGATAGTTTGGATGTGACAAAACAAACCCCTCATAAATACCTCACGATATTAAATCGTAGACGTAAAAAAAAATGTCTGCCCCACTTTGATTTATGTCCGGCATTTGTCACTAGCGTCTGGAGTGGCCGTGACGTTTGCACCGTCATTTTTCCTCAAAATTCCCTTTTTTTTTTTCTACTTTGCTCGTTGTTTTTAAAACAACGTATTCTCCGACGCTGATTCGCTTTGGTACTTATGTTTAAAAGGTTGTTAAATTATGGGGTATAAAAGGGGAGGGTTGGCGAAGTCAATTTTCTTTCTATGCAAACATTACGGTGAAAAAAAACTTAAAATATGACCTCAAGTGCGGCTTTTTTTAAAAGTCGTTTGTACGGGAGATGACGAGCAAATGTCAGAAACTAAGTGAAGAGTCTAGAAACAACATTTTAAAGTTTTCTAGAGCGCAATTCTTTTTAAAAAAATAATTATTCAAATCTCAAATCATTTCGTACAATGTCGGTTGAGTGGTTTTTTTTAAACCGATATCTAGGGCACGAAACTGTTTGTGCCCAGGGTTTGCGTTGCATCGTTTTGTTTCAATAGTAATAAAAAAATAAATCTTCTACCACCAGCAAAATAATATAAAGTAGGGGGCTTTAATTTGAAGCTAACCCACCGAAAAGTATCAATATAGGGGGTGTGTACTTCGATTCTGGACATTTTTTTCCTTTTTTTTTTTTCAAGGGATGAACTGCATTATTTTCATATTTATTAATACTTTCTTTAAAAATTACAGTGTCTACAAAAACTGGAAAACCTGGAAAACCCGAAATTGGGGAATTTAATAAATCGGAAAAGCATGAATTTTGTATTTTTTTTTTGGAAATTTTTCAAGAAATGAAAATAAGTCAAATTTTTGTAATTTCAAACCCACCTTTTTTTTTCTGAAAAATAGAAATTCTCAATTTAAAAAATAACAATTCTTAAATTATTTTTTCCTTTTCGGGTTTTAAAAATTTCCCCCCCGAAATCGCATTGAATTTTTTAACAATTTTTCCTCCCTTAAATGCGTGGGAAAGCCAAATTTGCAACCTGGAAAAATTTATTTTCCGTCTGGAAAAACCTGAAAATCAAGGGGAATTTTTTTAAAGGGAAAATTTTTAGAACCCTGGAATTACTACTAAAACGGTTTAGTAGGAAAGCCACAAAGTCGTTTTTAGACGAGTAGGATCATGTGTTTACGGACCCTGATCCAGCATGGTTTTTTTTCCCCCCCAGCCTATCATAGGCTCGAGTGGCGCATTTTGACCTTAGAGTCTTATCCCCAAATAAAATCAAAATCCATCATTTATACCTTATGGTACCCCCCCCATGACTCGCTCACTCTTCTAAAAACGACTTGGGGGGTTTTCCTAGTCTAGTTGGTCAGGGCCTTTTACCCGGAATATGGAAACCCGGTTCAAAAACGTCGGGAAGTTTTTTTAAAATTTTTGGATTTTTTTATTTCTGGAAAATTTTAGAACATGTTTTTTAAAGCATACAAAACTATACTATGGAAAACATACCCTAGGAAAAAACTAGTAAAAGATTGCAAGGTTTCCAAATTTTGAGCGAATTTTGGTAACCTTGAGCGTGAACATTCGTACACGTTGGTCACTGCATCAAAAATGATTTTTAAAAAACAAAAAAAACAATTTTACGTTTTTAATTAATTTTTACATTCCCTTTCCCATTTTCAATTTATTATTTATTGTGATTTCAATCGTAACGGATTATGCTCAAAAAGTTTAAATGCACCCTGAAATTTTACCGGATGTCTGTTTTAAAATTTCAGCGCATTATGTTTAGCCTTTTGGGGGTGAACTAACTCCTCCATCAAAGACAAAAACGATCTTTGGGGAACCCTTTTGGGGTACTTTAAGACTAATCGCTTCGCTCCCTTTTTTCTCAATACCCAAGAATTGAAACCACTTTTCTCTTAATCTTCCCTTAGGGGCCCCGCACCAAGCGCGGTGGCTAACCTAAACACCTATACACCAAACCCCTTTGGGGTTTTCGAGTGACCAGCCGTCTGTTAAACTTTTAAATTAAAACAAAACAAAAAGAGGGGATTTAGACCTTCAACAATGAAAATTTTTTTTACATTATTCCTTTTTTGGTGAAAAAATGGTTAAACAGCTAAATCCTTTTAAAATGTAGTATGTCGGCTACTATGCCTATTAAATAATTCCCATTTCAATCCCCGGATTTGAAACGGGTGGGGGGGCCCTGTTATTTTTTAGTACTTAGTTATAAATATATCCCTTTGAAAAAAAAGTTAAAAATTTCAACTTCCCAAATAAATTTTAAAAAAAACCTTATCATAACAACTTCAACAATTACAATTTTGACCCTTGTTTTTGGGTACAACAAGTTGGCGGGAAAGGGATCGTAAACAAATTTTGCGGAATTTTTAAAAATTTTTTTTTTTTGGGCAGAAAAGTTTTCATTTTAACTTCATAAAAAAATCCCAAGAAAAAAAAAACCCCCCCCCCTGGGCCCGGCCCAATGTAAAAAAATTATTTATAATAAAAATTGTAGAAATTCCATTTGTATAGGCTAAAAAATGTCTTAATTAAAAATGTTTACAAACCTATTTTTTTAAATAACCAAATTGTTTAACACATTACAAATATTTTTTTTGTTAATAAAATAAAAGCCATAAACAAAAGGAAAAAATGTCCCAGGCATTGGCGAAAAGGGGAAAAACCCTTTTCTTTCTTTTAAAAATACGAAAATTTGTATTTTAATAAATTTAAACAAAAATTGAAAATTTTCAAAATTCTTTTTTTATTTTTTACATGGTGTTTTCCCCCGGAATAGGTTTTTAAAATAACTTTTTTCGTTTTGTTGTTTAAAGGGGGAAATTTTAAAATTTGGAAAATTATTTCCTGATTAACCCCCTTAGGGTTTCCGGTTTTAAAAAATAGGGATGTACAAATCCCCAATATTTTCCCTCCCCTTTTTTATTTCTAAACCATAAAAAAAACCTTTTTTAAAAATTTCTTTCCCAAAAAATTTTTAATTGGGAACTTAAAAAGTAATGAGATGCAACATCCAAAACTTGTAAAATCAGAAATTTCCCCTCAAAAAAATGAGATCTAAAAAAGGGCCCAAGCCATTATTCCAAATTTGGCCATTTTTAATTAAAACCCCCTGCCCATAAAATTGAAAAGTTTAAATAAATTTGCTTTTACGTTTAAATTAATTAAAAAAAAACTTGGCCCCCTTTACTTTTAAAAAATCGCAAACTAATTTTCCAACTTTTCAACTGTTATGGGCCCCTTCTTTATGATTAAGAATCCAAATTATAAAGCTGCCCTTTTTTTAATCTTTCCTTTTTTTAAGTTTCTTATTTTTAAATTTTTTTTATTACCTTTTTTCATTTCTTTTCTTCCCCCAAGTTAAATGGTAATATTAAAAACCCGGTCGTTTGAAAATTTTCCCGCCTCGAGATTTTCATCCCCCCTTCCGTCTGGGTTTTGCTTCCTTTTTTACGCTAAAACTCGAACCCCCAAGAACCCAGTAAAACTTTTTGTCTACAAGATAAAAGGAATTAAAAAAAGTAGGGGTTTAAAGAGGAATTTTTAATTCTTGAAAATTTTTTGAAAACCTTTTGGAAAAATTCTAGATCTTTTTTGCGGGGGACGCAAACTTTTTTGGGGGTATTTGCAACAGCTTACCCCCTTTAAAAAAGTTGATTTTCTACTTATTTTTACCATTTTTTTAATACCCATATTGCTCAATTTTAAAAAAATTTTTAACTTTTAAATTTTTTTTTTTTTTTTTTTTTTTAGTTTCCTTATTCCATCTGAACTTTTTATCCTTTTGTCCCCAAAGTAAAATTTCAAATAATAAAATTTTTTTTCTCTATTTAAAAAACTATACCCTTTTATATTTATTTTTTTTTTCCCCTTACTTGGCCACAAAATTTTCCCCGTTTTGGACGGTTTTTTTTTTTTGGGCTTAAACCCAAAATTGTGGAAAGGGAACCGTAAAAACTTTTTCATTTTAACGGGGCATTAATCTACCCCAAACCCACATTTAGGTTTATGGCAAGTTTAATTTTGTGATCTTTGGGGCCAACCAACTCAAACCCCCTTTGGGACTGATTGGGGTAGGCAGTGAAAATTGTTTTGGGGGTTAAAACCCCTCTTTGGGTTTTTGTTTTTACAGTTCTGGACTATTTTGAAAAAAATTAAATCAAAAAAATATTATGGTTTTAAATTACCTGAAAACGTTTTTTTGATAGATGCAAAACCTATTTTTAAAATTAAAATAATGGTTTAATTATTTTATTTTTTTACATGTACTATAATTTTTTTAACATTTTATTAAAAGAATTAATTCAAACCCCTTTTTTACATAATTTTAAAAAAAATAAATTTAAAAAAACTTTCAATAACAAGTTTTAAAATGACAAAAATGTGCTTAAAAGGGTATAAAATACATTAAAATGCTATTAATTTTTTATGGATAATAGAATAGATTTTTTGTTTTATTTTTAAGAAATGGGGAAAAATTTTTTAAAAGCTCATTCTTTTTTTTTAAAATAGTTTTACCACACTAGTTTTGGAATTTTCTAATTTCTAAAGCCGTTAAATTTAAAGAAATGTTCTAAATTCCCAACCTTTAAAAAAAGAAAACAAATTTAGAGTTTCGGGTAAAAATAAAAATGTTACAAAAATTTTTTAAAAAATAAATTTATTCTTCTTTTAAATCTAAAAAAACCCTTTAAGATAAGTAATGGGAAAAAAGAGTTTCTACGGTTTCCCTTTTTTTTTTAATCGACTGTACAATACCGTCAAATATTTTGGGAAAGCATTTAATATTCCTTCCTAATGGGGTTCCGTATGACTATTTCATTGTAAAAGGGTTTGTTATTACTTAGGAAATGGTACAAAGGTTTTTTATGGTGTCGGGGGCTGCCCTTGTTCTCAAAAAAACCAACAAAACCGAAAACCCGGCTTTGTTAATTGGTGGGTTTCACAACGAAGAATTTCATAACGGAAAAAACCAAATTTTTTTTTTTTTTTTTTTTTCTTTTTGAGTCTTTTTTCCACCCAAAAGATTTGTAAAGTATCCTTCCCAAAATTTTTTTGGGGTTTAAAAAAAAGGAAACCCAAAAAAAAAAAAAAAAAAAAAAAAAAAAAAAAAAAAAAAAAAAAAAAAAAAAAAAAAAAAAAAAAAAAAAAAAAAAAAAAAAAAAAAAAAAAAAAAAAAAAAAAAAAAAAAAAAAAAAAAAAAAAAAAAAAAAAAAAAAAAAAAAAAAAAAAAATTTGAAAAAAATGTTTTTTTAAAAAATGTGCTTTCCCTAATAAAAAAAAAGGGCCGGGACAGCCCGGGGGCCCCTTTTTTTTCAAAAAAACCCCGTTTTTTTTCGGAAAAAAAAAGGGTTTTTCCTTTTTTTTTTTCCAAAAAGGGCCAAAGGGAAATTTTTCCCCTGTTTTGGGTTTATTTGTTGTTAGGACGGAAAAATAAAATTATACTGGAGATTTTTTTAATAATGCTGAGTTTAAACTTTTTACGTTGCAGTAACTGGTACGGTACTTTTACCAGGGCAACATAAATGTCGTAGGAATATTCTACTTAATGTCCTACGTCGTAAATAATAGTGTATACACGAACGCTCTCTTGGCCGCCCGGTGCTTACAAGTTCACCGAAGCGTACAACAGGAAGAAAACGAAAATAATTTAGAAGGTAATTCTTTAAAGGGCGTATGTTTTTAAATTTGGTTTATATTCAATTGTGTTTTGTTAGAAAACATAATTAAATATGGATTCTTTGCTGTTGAGGGTGAACTCCCTAGAATGAATAGCAGTTGAATGATATGATGTAGTGATTGAGAATACGAAAACGAGATGTCTAGGCCAGTAACATTGTTATTTAAAAAAAAATCTTTAACAATCGTTATATTTTTACGTCTCAAAATATAAATTATGTAAATAATGCAATTTATGTTTGTTTTTGCCTTACTTACTAATTGATTACTAAAGTTTAATAAGACACAGCTCTCATGTGATGCAATTGTTAGTTTAATACTACATTGTACATTACTTACGAAACATGTTTACATGGAAATGAATGATCGGACTGTTGGGCGAGCTCGAGAAAACCAGGTGGTTTTTACTCAGAACGCAGAAGTAAAGTCTGGATCACTTGGTAGCTCTATCGTTAGTCTTATCGAGTTGTGGTTTGCACCAACATTTCATGTAAGAATGTGTCATATACGGAATCAAAACACATTTTTCAAATATTGCTCAATTTTCTTATTAACTGACCGTAAATATGCCACCAAACAGTTAATTTGTAGTAATTTCCCAATTTTGTGTAAGAAATAATTATTTGAAATGTCAAAATGTGCTCTGATAGCGACATGCGCTCATCCGTTCTGAACATCCTTCCCAAAAATGCAGATTTTTGTATGAAAATTAAATGTCAAAAAGCGGTCCAGACTAAGTGAAATTAGCTGGATTTGACGATGAAGCGTATTTTTACAAACAGCTAGGCAAAATCTAAAATGCCGGAAATATAAAATAAAACTATAGTCCTTTAACGAATCAATTTCTCTAGGTACGTACAACTGAACGGATAAGTCTCGCAAGGGGAATGCTAACCCTAGGGGCTCCGTCTACTAAGCCTCCACTCAGCAAAGTGTTGCAATGTGTTTGAGTTTTTAACTTGTTTGGGAGTTTGGGAGTTGACAATTTCATTTTTCTTCTTCCTCGTCTAGCCTCGAGGGAATCTGCTCTGCGGGTTGCAGCATACAATCCCGCCAGAGGCCGCAACAAGAGATGTATTTAAATAACATTTAATATCCCCAAGACATTTCAACTTGGGATAGACAACAGTATCCAACTGTTTTGTGCGCAATTTTCAATTTAAAATCTAATTTTAAGTTGGAAAGCGTCCATTGTAATCTTCTAATTTTGTTTGCTATAAAAAGTTTTTTTGGGAAAATAGTAGAAACACGTTCGAGAGCTTATGTATTAATAAATTGGAATCTTATTTGAGTTGATAAGTTAACTGGAAGTTCTGAAGTCAATATAAATGCGACAATAAATAATGGGCTGGGGTGGTTATATTTCTAATCGGCTTAAGAGGGCGCTTTTGTGTGTCCCATGTCGGCCATATTGTTTAGGGGACGGAATAAATCGCAAAGTGATTGCGGATGAAAGTAATATTGCCATGGGAAATAGCAGATAAAAGGTGTTTTAACGGGAGTACCTGACATCCCTGTGCAATACCGTGGGGATTGCGAACATAGAGCTTTAGGGAACTTCGCGAAAGTCTTCTCATGTTTTATAATATTAGCATTCAACATAATGGGAAGTATGTTTGATGAAAATAAAAGGTAACTGCCTTTTTGTTATGTTGAATGATCGAATGAATAAATGATGATGAATTATATGTTGATGAATGATTGACGAATGAATAAATTATTTGTTGATCGCATGTTCAAAAGCATTATGTTCTTGGATTTAACAAATAATTCAAAGTCAAAAGATGTATTCAAATTTTTATTTTTTTAATTGAGTCTTTTTATTTTTTTTAGAATCGAGTACTACGATCTTGTGAATTACTTGTTGATTTAAGAATTCAGGAACATTGATTTGCGGTGAAATGATAGCAATTAAACCTTCATGTTTTTTTACACTCAAAAGCGGGTAATTTGCGGTAAATCTAATTCCAAATCTTATTGAAAGTGGTGTATCTTTTCCTCCTTGATATATTTTAAAATTTTGGGACTACCATCTTGTAAATTACTTATTTACAAGATCGCAGTATCGAATTGTATAAACATATCAGTTATGAAAATATACACTACTGTCAACAAAATTTTGTATTCCCCCCTCCCCCCCCCCGCAAATTAATTACTTTTGAGCATTAAAAACATGATAATTCATGATAATTCCTTGATTATATTTGAAATTTTGGGACTACGATCTTGTAAATTACTTACTTCAAATAAATAAATAAATAAAAAAATTACCATTTATGAAAATTACACCACTGTCAGCAAAATTTTGTGTTATTTCCACGCATCAAAACAATTGTTTTTTAGCTTAAAAAACTTGGGAGGATTTTCACCACACATACATGCCCTTGAATTCTTAACTTTACGTGTTTGTTTTCTTACTTGTGCGAATTCAGAGTCATGTAGGCATATATGTAGAGGAAAATTGTTCTAAATTTCTTGTCTAGCTGTGATTTTTGTGATTTTATTTTAACCTGATTTATAATTTCTTAATATATGGTCGCTATTCATACACATCAAACTATCAGTTAGATTCTAATGCAAAATATCATAATACAAATAATAATAAATTATGCTGTTTTTGTTATATCCATCCCAAATATTTATCACTCGCTTTGTTAGCTTAACCTATTTCTCACCACTGACTGTGTAGAGCGTGACGTGCAACTATTCTACCACACTCGCGCGGCAACAATATCAATATTTGTACATTTGTATTCACAAACATGTCACAACATCCCCACCTTATCCCACGGACGAAGCTCTGATTACACAAGCGGTTTGTAAACAATGTTTCTGTTTTGTTTACAGGTGAGTTGGTTGGGGTCTGTGGTGACTTGGGAGTGGTTGCACTAAAGAATCGTTATTGTTTCTCCAGGTATAAACACGTAAGTTTATTTACACTTTTTAAAAGTTTGTTTGTATTAAGGGCGCGTCAACCGTTAGGTCATAATGCGCCACTCTGGCCTAGACGACATGTGGAGGGGGAAAATCCCATGCTGATCAGAATCAGCCACTAGTAGCGGGGTGGGGGGTGTCTCACGTATTTGCTCATAATAACATGAAAATATGAATATTTTTGTTCATCTCAATAAAAATGATAATTTAAACATTTTCTTATTATATCCATGATTTTTGTTTACCTTGACATTTATATACGCACTAAAAATTTTAGACATACGTTTGCGTCGTATTTTTTTCATACAAATTTTGTTATGATGACTTGAGAGTGTTCAAAATGTTTTTATTAAATAATACTTTAGTATATGCCTTATGAGTTTTCATATATATTTGCCAATAATTATTTCCAAAGTAAACGTCGATAAAATCAACTTTTCAATTTATTTATTTATTTATTTATAGCAAATAAACAATAAACATGTGGTATACGTATGTATATGTTTATTTGATTACATGATTTTTTAGCATAAGCCCGATTTAAAATCACATTTTTGTCATGGACGTGGGAGATGGATGATTCTGCACATTAAAAAAGTAATTGGAAAAAACAAAAGTAATGATTTTTTTTTTTAAATTTACCATAATATATAAACCACTATTTTAAGTCTTTGCAATTTCTCTAGTATACTGTTCCACTTCCTTCCAAATAAGACCTGAAAGGGCGTCAATGAAAATATTCCTCCATTGTATTATTCAACTTTATAGCCTCATGTACCGTCCATTTCTAAATAAACGTAGGTAACGTCTGTACATTCTTAGGGTAATGCACATTTTAAACACGAGTCTTTCTCCGTGTTGTAATGCCCCATGGCGTTGACACAGTTTGTACAAGTAGCCCGATAATAGTGTTCACTCGCCCGCTATCTACGGCTATCAACCGATACCTTGCAGCACGTATTCGCTATCAAACCGTAGCTAGCGACCCTACCGTCTGGAGCGGAAGTTAAATAACCCACCTCTCGCTTCCCTTCGTACGTACTTTGTGTATATACTCGTTATTTTAGCATTTCCAATTGGCGAGCGGAAAATTCTAGTGCGAGGTAGGGAAGATAGAGTTACAGATAACTTCGGAAACGGTTTGTCCTAAAGAGTTAATGTATTTGTCGAGTTTAAGCGAGCTTCTTTTGAACATTTGCCTTTTAGTATGCATAACATTCGACTTGTCCAAGCTCTGCCAAACCTGGGGAATTACTTCTGAATTTAGTGCAAATAGAGAGGGCGAAAGAATAGTCTAGTACAATGTTTTGTTGTTTTTTTTTAAGAGGAGGAAGCACGCTCATTTTACGCGTTATTCAAATTTCTTTCTCATCCAATTTTAATCAAATCAAATCTATTTGTTATTTTAAATAATTGTGTAAAAATGAATAATGAAGGCATCTACTATAGCCTTTTTTCATTCATTAAAAACCACAAAAGTAAATTCAATTTCCTCGAATTTAGAATCGGTCAAAATGGTCAAAAACAAAAACACCCAAATAACTACCCGTTTTCTGATTGATCTGTGATAAATATTGAAAATATGATATGATAGGAGAGAACAGATGTCCTTCATTATCAATTATGCGAAGTTTTATTAAGATGTAATGATTTATGGCTGCAGGATAAGGAACGCGCCGAACATCAAAGCACTCGTCCTTCTATTATTAACACCAAAAACTTTATGTTAACATTATTCTCCACAAGTGACTAGGGCAGGGGTCGGGAACCTGCGGCTTACTTAATAACTTTTTCTTTTTTTAAACTTGTTTTTCATTGGGGCAGAAAAACATGATTTAAGAATGTTCACTTTTTTTACTCTTGAATTGTTTCTACATGTCATTTTTAAAATATTTTGAATAGATTAGAACGATCAAGTTGTGTATTTAATGTTGATCTATGTTAGCTATTGAATAATACGCTAATCATCCATCGCCCTTTGTAAATTCCCCACCCCCTTCCTGTCAACCATACAACCCCCAAAATCAAGATCTACGTTTTTCCCGTTATCGGATAAAACCTCCCCATTTTTTCCCCTTTTTTAAAACCATGTATCGCCATTGTTTTGTTTCCCTTTAGCCTCGTCGGGCGGTATATTTATAGGTAGTCGAGTGATTTTTCAGACCGGTAGATCGAGATTCGGCTAGGCTGCATGGCCTACAAGGGTGAACGTGAAATAACGCCCGTAGTTACGCCGAATCAATAGTCTACCCCTGTGTATGAGAGAGAGAGAGAACCGATTTATAACTATGTAGACGTAGTGTGCTCATGTAGGTGGTTAGATCGGACCGCATAGCTCATTTTAACTAGCTACATTTGTTGCGGTGGGCATTGGCATTCGATAGACTATTATTAATAAGTTTAGAAGCTTACAAAGTGACCAAGGCAGTCCAATGGTAGTATCCAACAGTATTAAAACAGTTTAGTGGATAAAACTCATTAAATTGAGAACAACTTTTCTAACTATAAAACGAGAAAACAAAAAAGGATATTGAAATTTAAAAACAGGACTTATAAAAATTCCTATACGCTATGGTTTTTTGAAAAGTACTTAATGGTTTTTCGGATGTAATGGAGATAATGATTATTTATTTGTATTATTATATCTTTATTGGCAAAAGGACCATGGTCCCACTAGTGCGATATAATAATGCTTAAAGATATTAAATTAACGTTATTAATCAAATGACAAAAAGTAGGGAGGAGTGGAGCTAGCAAACTATTTATTTGCTCGGCAAAGTTTTTTGTCAGTTGATATGACACCATCAGCATCATTATCATCATCAGTATACTGTATTTAGGTTAAAATACACGGAATGTGAGACCAATAGTCGTTAAATTATAAACGTCGATCATCTCAATAAATCAGGGTTGTACCGTCATCCTTCTCAATGTAACAGCCGAGCAGTGAGTAGGAGATGAGCGCTCTGCCGAGAATATGATTGACGTTCATGACATGAACAATATCAATGACTTTGCTGAAGTGTTGTAGTTGATTAGTTAAATAAGTCACTTTCCCCACTTTATAATTAACCATCATTGTAAGAGAGTATTAATGAGTATTTTTCATTCTACATCCTCTTGTCTTTGTCTCAATTCTCCCTTTGCATATTCTTTTGACGTTTTGAACAGATTACGTTTTACAACTTGTCACGTAATTAAACTGATTAAGTCAAGAAGACGCTTTTTATAGCCACCATCTTCTTTCAGGAAAAGTCGAAAAGTGCAATCCTTGGGAGTTTATTATGGTGCATCGTAAAATAATAATTGTACCAAAAAAATCAACTATAAAATCTCAAACAATTTTATATCTAAGACGAACTTAATACGCGTTGATGTCATATAAAATCCAACGCGTTGATGTCATATAAAATCCCTTTTATGCTATAAAACTTCTTAGCTTCTTTATTTTTTGTCATAACTGTATTTATAAAGTTTAATGATAAGCTATTTAAATTGAGTACACTCAGTACCAATTTACACCTTTAATGCATTTCTAACTCCATTATTTCCGTCATTATCAAAGATCATTTTTAATTATTTATTATTTCTTAATCGAATTTTAAAAAGAAAAAAATCGTAAAATTGCTATTTTCATAACAATAATTATTCGTTGCGCTCAAATTTTACACAATATATAATTCATAAAATTAAGTTCTGTAAAAAAATCCATCACAATAGGATTTAAAGCATTTTTAGGTGTTAAAGTGAAAGAATTGTTAAAAAAAGAAAAAACCGTAAAATTTTCGATTTTCATGATAAATAATTTTTCGTTGTTCTCAAATTTTCACACCAATATCTTAATTCCATAAAATTAAGGTTCTTTTAAAAACAAATCTTAAAATCGATTATAGCAAAGTAGATGTTATAAGTTTGAGAAATTTTTTAAAATCGAAAAAAATCGTAAATTTGCGATTTTCATTAGAAATAATTTTTCGATTGCGCTCAAAAACTGCAGTTCTAAGTTCAGAGATTTCGAAGTCTCCAAAAATTTCATCGGGGAATCGGAGTACGGGGGTTTTGCCGAATCGTTGGACAAACGACAAAAAATTCAGGAAAAAAAAAAACAAAAAATCCGTATTTTTTTCTCCAGTGTAGTAAAATGGATCTTCGCTAACGCTCATCCATTTATTTAAATAGTAGGCCTACCAAAAATGCGTACCTTAGAAAATACCAAAATGGACCGAATTCATAAAAGTATCAAAATAGGCATTTTAAGACAACATAAAGTATTTATTTTTGGTATTAGTAACCTTTGAAATGTACTGAAAACTAATTTGAGGCATGTGTTGATCAATAAAAAAAGGAGATGTCAGGAACATCCTAGCCCGAATTATCACATATTTATGCATGAAAATATCCGTTTTTTTAAGTATCAATATAACACAGCAAAACATATACTTGCCACATAAACTATAATAAATTATTGAGCGAAACTCTCCAATATGCATCACAATCTTTTCTTCCGTCCGTCTGTGCGTGTGTCCCGTCTCACGATCGAAACCGAACATGACATCCGATGACATGCGCTTTTTAGTGTTTGACATTGCCCTTCAACGAGGAAGATACAGAATGTTTTTCGTGAAATCTTTTGGTCAGGGGTTATGCTCCCCCAGAAGGCTGGAGTGTTCGTCCATCAAGGGGAGCCGGAACAAACGTCATTCGCTCCTTATTTTTGGGTACTCGTATTACCATACTCTTGTTTGTTCACGAAAAGTTTTATTCAATGGCAAATAGTTTTAAATTGTATTTACTATAATAATTGTACTCATCAATTCTGTGCAACATTCAAATTGTTAAACACGTAATATAAGAACTTATTTCTCCCATAAAATTTTGTTTAAGATCGACTATTCAAAGTTTTAGGGGGTTTAAAGAAATGGATAGAAAACTACTTTAAAACACCATTACTGCAATTAAAACCAATTGAAAGTAAATGTTTTAAATTTTATTGACGCACAAAGTTTGAATAGTAGCCTATTTTATTTCCCGCGCAAACAGCAAGTGAAGTCAGTATTTGGTTCTAGAGCTTTGTTGACCAATACGCAAAGGATCAATGAGTAAACTACCACCTTCTAGATAACACAATTAACATCACTGTTTGGCATTACCTTATTGGTCGATTTCGTAAAAATAACTAATAGTGACTAAGGGGCTCTTTTTACCATTATTATAGGTGAAAACCTTTCAGTCTATTTTTATCAATGAATCTTTCTTAAAGGGGTATTAAAACCGCAAAAACTAAAAAATATATTTTATTCAGGCTAGCTAGTTATGAATTTAAAAATTAAAAAAAAAATTTGGGGGTCCCCATTGACCCCAAAAAATTGTCAAACGGTTTTTTCTAGCTAGGTCCCATGGGAAAAAATCTCCCCAAAAGAAAAACATGGAGCCCAATCTTTATGCCCGGTGAAAATTGGAGGATTTTACCCAAAACCAATTTTGGGGCCATTATTGACGTCTCTACAGCCTTTTCCTGTAATCCTTTATTTTTTTTGGGGGGAAATTTTGGGGAAAGTTTTTCAGTCAAAATTGCAATTACCAAAAGGGGTGTGATTTTTGGAATCTTTTTTTGCGTGTTTGTATATTTTTGCACAGCTTCAAGACACGATTTTTGAAAAAGGGCCATTTCTTTTTGGGTATATGCCTTTATCTATTGGAACAAAAAAGATCTGGTTAAAGCCGATTTAAAAAATTTTCCCAAAAACACAAATTTTCGTATTTTCTGTCAAAAAATTGAAAAAATTCATATAAAACACAGTTACAAGATACTGGGAAAAACGCAAAAGTCCCGCCGCGTTGATGGATGAGTTTTTTAAAAAGGTTTTAGTTTGCGTGGATTCTTTACTTTTGCAAGTGCTTTGTTTTGCTCCCTACGCATCGAAGGTGAATGTTGTCAATTTTTTTTGTTTCTTTCAATTGGTTTATTTTTACCGTAAAAATTGTTTTAAAAGCTTTATTTCTTGGTTCTGGCTAAATTTTTCCATTTTTTTTCAAAAGGTACTAAAACCAAAACCCTTTTAAATGCCCATGTATAATATAACGTTGTAGCCCCACCCCGTTTGGTCAGAATTGGCCCAAATGGCCGAAATATCGCAAAAAAAGTCAAAAAAACGTATATTAAAAGTTTTTTTTCCCCGTTTCTGGCTAACTTTTCAACTTTTTCTTTTAGAAAAAATACATCACCTTTCCCCCTTAATGTCCATGTGAAATATAACGTTGTCCCCACCCGTTTGGTCAAATTGGCCCAAATGGCAGAAAATATCGCCTAAAAATCAAAAAAAAATCGTAAAAGTACAAAAGATATTCATGAGAAATATTTCTTCGATTGTACCCAAAAATGTAGAAAGTCAAAGTTCAAGAAAAAACGAAGGTCGTGTCAAATTTTCATCAAGATCGCATATCCCTTTTGCCCGTAGAGACGAACAAACAGCGGAAAAAAAAAAAAAAAAAAAAAAAAAAAAAAAAAAAACCCGGCGAAAATTTTTTTGGGGGGTTTGGTGAAATTGAAGTCTTCGCTTCGCTCTCCAATAATTTTTAAAACGCCCATTTTAGTGTATATTGTGCTTTGGTTTTTTTTGGGGGGTAAAAAATAATTTTTTGGGTTAATAGCCCCTTTAATAAAAAAAATATGATTAACGTATTCAGAATGAAGTCCTTAATGTAACCCGAACTCCTGTAGTTATTTGAGCGTACTACAAGGAAGTTTACCTTGCACTCCGACCAAACCCGACTAAAACGTATCTCTTACTTACACAACACAACACAAACAAACACAACAACCGCGACCTACGTGGAGTAACTTCGGTTGTTTGCACACGTTCTACTTGCCTTAGAAACTAACTCCTTCAGTAGAAAATAAACCGCTTCGACTCTGCACCATCTTACACCAAACTACACTCTCCACTCCCGGTGCTCGTTTTATGCATTCCGTGTCGTTCTCTTGCCTTGCTCCTGTTAAGAGTATTCTGCTTTATTAACTAGTATCGTATAATATCTCCTCTTTTAGACCACGGATATTAACGAGTTTTTTTTTAACCTTTTGGGGGAAAGGTAAATGCGGCCCCGTATTACTTTTTTTAAATTTTCTCGCTCAAATCCCCCCCCCCCCCCCCCAAAAAAAAAAATAATAAAAAAAAAATAATAATAATAAAAAATAATACTAAAAAAAAAAAAATACTATACGTATTTATTAATGTCAAAAAGGGAACCTTTTTTTTTCCCGTTGGCGATGTAAAAAACCGGGACGCAAAAACTTTTTTTTATTGATTTACATTTGTTTTGAAATCGGTTTTGGGGACTGTCCTAAAAAACGAAACTTTGAATTTACAATATTTTTCCGTTTTTGGGGATGGGAGAGAGTTAAATCCCGGGCCGTACTTAGCATTGCTCCTATGTGTATTAGGCAAAAACTCGTAAATATCCTTGGTCTACAAGAGGAGACATTACAATACCAGTCAACATTTCCATGTCACAAAAATTGCTACTATAGAGAGGGTACAACAACGATATTTCAAACACTTGTGCTTCAAGGCTAAAACGGAATACCATGGAGGAAACTATCTGAGTATGTGTTCTGAGTTCTGACAGAAAGCTAAGTACTCTTGAAAGCCGGAGGAAATTTATGGACATTGTTCTGCTCTTTAAAATTGCTAATAGCCTGCTCGACTCGTCTCTAATCGAGTCATTGAACTGTCGTGTGCCCCCAAACAACACTCGAATTTATAAATGTTTCTTGTTCCCCCTAGTGCATTGATTGCAAAGTATTTCTGTTTTTTAAAGGGTTTTCTGACATCTCTTATAAAATTTTTGCCTTTAAAACGGGCCAATTTTAAAATTTCCCAAAATAGAAATATTCCCTTCTCATAAAGTAAAGAAATAACCATAATCGCTTCACAAATGTTTTAAGTCTTTCCTTCTGCACCCCAAATTTATATTCACACATCACACTCACTAACAAAATCATACCTCAACATACATACAACACCACTCATACTTCGGGTTTTTATATTATTTTTATATTTCTTTATGTAACTTTTTTTATATTGACTGTGTATGTAATGTTTTTATTTTTTTTTGTTACCCTATGTTATATTTGGTAAATTGCACTTGTGGGAGATTGTGTCCTATTGTAATGTAGCCACAAATAAACAAAAATAAACAAAACAAAATGGGAGCAACCACTTCCGCAGCCTCTGAACGCCCACCCTCGAAGTAATTGTTGCCCGTCTGTTGAGCCCGACTCGTTAAGTTAAAGTTATTAAACACGGATGTAGAACACGCCCGTAACTTAAACCGCGTACGTGCTCTAAACTCGAACCACTTACCCGGACGTGATTTAACTCGGAGACGCTAATTAAACATATGCGTCACGGTATTTTGTTTTCTGATTGTTTGGTTAATTTGTTATGGCTTGTTTTACGTTACTTGTTTGATTTATTGGCGACGTTAATAGGCGTGACTGTTCTAGAAGTTTACTCTCGCTTGTTCGTTTTTTTTACGTTGTTTAACATGGGTCATAAAAATCTTGTAACTGATTTTTTAAATGAGCACAATGAAATTAAACAATGTTATTTATGAAAGTATTTTTTGTTGAGATATTTTTCTGGAAAAGTTGGTTATAATCTTGTTCCAGTGGTTTTGCTTTCCCACCTAGTATCCTATTGTTTTGATTGTACTTGAATATAACAGGTATGGATCATAGGAGTGATAGGTATACTTTTATATCCTCCCCTTTGGGTTTAAATGATATCGTCCTTTAACCTACCTGTATTCCACCCCACTTACGCAAATATTTGCATGACCTCCGATCGAAAAGCGGTTTTTTGTTGAGATTGCCTTTTAAAAAATGACAAAGAATTGTTCTGGTGACCCTGGGATCAGGAGGTCGGGGGGGGGGGGCTGGCCCCACCAAAAGGGGATCTTTTCGGACCCGGCACCTCCACCAAAGTTGATTAACTATGGCCGATTTTGTCTGAATAATTTTCGACAATCTGTTGATCAAGTAGCTTCGCTCCCTATTTTTGGTACCCTTTTACCCGTGTTTGTAGAAATACAATTCGGCAAAGGTTTAGTATTTATTATTCATTTATTCATTCAAGTCTTATACAGCACGTAAGTACCATTTTGCGAAGACCCTAACTACATCTAAATAAATTGCATGGCTAATGATGTGGATTGTGGAGGCTAGTGGTTTTTATACTCGTATCAATAGAGCTTACCGCTGAGTCTCATCTAAGCTATCTGACAACGAGCTTCCAATCATACTAGTATATAAAGCAATATATCTTTTACTTGCGACAGACTAACAGACGCCATGTTAACAATGATGTGATAGAGGTTGTGATTCAAGTTTGCACCGCCAGGGAGTCGACACTGCAACCACCCAGGTCAACTCAATCTGTGTTATACTAAATTATATTACTTGACGCTTTTGCTATGTGGGGCTAGGTGTCGTCTGCTATCCTTGATATCAAAATTTTTGTAGTTTTTCCTACCCAAAACACAATAATTAATAACAGCTATACTTGAAGAATGTAGCAGTCTTTTATTCTACCTTTAATTCGAATTGTTGATGATACCTCACTGTAAACACACTTATAATTGTTTTAAAAAAAATCAAATTACATCGAAGTTAAGTCCAACATATTTAAATTCATAGTCTCTACTTCTTGCTATCGAATTTAGCAACAAATAAATAAATGAACGTCTATCCTATTTAGTTATTAAAACTGGAAGACGCGGAATAAAACTAAGTACTTTAATGCATACACACACAGTAATATCATTCATGCTATGAATAAACAGATAAAGGCATTTACATTGACGTATCTGATGTTCGTTACAGATATAGGCTACCTACTTGTACAAACACATAAATAACAATCAGATATACTTGTGTCTGAGGAACCCACCAATATTATACTTATTGCACAGTGATTATTGATATTGGCCGTGAAGTATAATATCGGTAAGATAATAGTTAGGCCTTCAAGATTAAATGAGTATAATACTTGTGAGATAATAGTCATAACTGTTTTTATGTTTTTCAGTTTACATAATTATTCAATATTAAATTCATATTTCACACACACACTCACCATACTAAAAAATAATACCTATTCTCAAAGGCATTGAAGTTAATTTGTTGATTCTTTTGGGTGCAATAAAACAGTTTTAAAAAAAACATGTGAGCCTATTTGTTTTAATGAGTGTTGCTTAGTAATCAAAACACTGCCCTGTGAAATTGAAAATTACATTACGTGCGTGCAGCCGTGTTCAAAGTTGTCCGTTGGGAGGTGCGTGTGTATGTGCGTGTGTGTGCGTGTGTATGTGCACCCTTGTAGAGGGGTAGTAAACTCATTGCGTTCTATGGCCTCTTTCGTCCCCTCCATGAGAATTAACTGAGGGGGGGGGGGGGTAACGTACGGTTGTGTGTAACGGTAATTAAAGAAGTAATGGTTAAGAGGTCACTTTAAGGGTGGTTCGTTGGTTTTTGTGGTTAAGAGTCTCTGCTTCCAATGCAGAAGGTCCATGGTTCGTTTCCCGTTAAATTCAAAATTTTTTCACATCTGTTTTGGACCAAGTGATGTTCTTGCCTTAGGAATGTGAAAAACCGGTGACTTTGAAGTCATCCAAAAACGAGGCACCTAATAAATTCTAAGGTTGTTCCGAATCAGCCTTTTTTGATTCTGGCTCTGTCCCCGGGTGGAATCGTGTCCAGCTTGATTGATCGGTGTTTCCTATTAAACATGCCGGTATCTAGTTGGTCACTGCTCGTCGATCGTGTCGGCGCCAACAGGGTTGTGTTGGTAGGCTTTAAGTTTAATGTCCCCTCCTGAAAATCGTTCTGTGAATGAGGAGGGGTAAACTCTATATGAATGTATTTATTTTTGCGTAGAAATTTTAGTGGGAAAAAGATCGTTTTTTTCGTACAAAACCCGATGTGGGGGAATATTTTCAATTTCGATATAAAATATTTAACTCCATATAAAAAAAATTTTTGGGAAAAAAAAAAAATTAAAAACCCAAACACTTTTTTTTGTAATGTCTTCGTGAGAGACTTTCACGCTGTAAATAACCAAGAAAAATTGATTGATTTCTCAAAACTTTGTCCCACATGCTAAATTATGTTGGAAGTTGCTGGTAGGCTATGGTGGAGGTGCCGAGTCATTAAACGCGAGTGAGAGGACGTAAAAATATTTACGAATTTTTGGTTGATACCTTATCATCCTTTTTCCACACATTTTTAACATGAGGCGTACGGGAGGGCCTACTATTTTATTACATTTTTTTTCTTTTTTTCGGGGGGTGGGGGTGGGGAATTTATCTTGTTTTAAGGCTAAGTTTTGCTCTCTGGGTAGGTTTCCTATATACGGGAAATTTAAAACAAAATATTAATTGACAATGAAATGGCGTATATTCTTAAATGTCTCAAAGTGGTATCTTATACCATCTGCGATTTTGTTTCGTATTAAGTTGGTGACTAAGTGGTTCTTGTAAATTATCATCCCTAGTTTGACTTTGGAACACAATAAACTTAAACTGAAACGTGTTGCTGTATCAGCGTTCAAGTAATAGAGCCACTAGACTAGACTGTTCTCTCTAATAGAACATAAATTGTAACGTCCCATAAACAGTCAGACAATTTAGCGCATCATCAGCGCTTTGTCACCTAACGTCGCATTAAACCTGTCGGTAAACGATGTGTTATTGAATGTTATTGATCATGTGTTCATGATTGCTTTCATGCTATACTTGTGCTGAACGTTGATGAACAAAAACGAGTGAATATATCTCATGTACAGTTTTTCATTCTTCCAGTCATGAAAAATTAATTATTTTCATTATGGGATAAATTTTGCACCCTTTTATGTTGGACCAAATACAACCATTTTACTAGGTGATATAAAACAAACAAACAAGGTTTAAACAAACTAAACTAAAACTTTTTGCCGAAAAAATATGTTATAAAATTGAAAACAAACCCAAAAAATATAATTATTAATAATAATAAATAGAAATAATTTTATGCGTTAAATGTTGAATTCAAATATTTATTGACATCAAGCATTTATGCTGTCGTTTCGTTTCGCTACATCATTTTGACTATTTTGAACTTTTTAATCTTTTATAAATTATAATCTCCGATCAGAAAATAGCAACATTTCGTCAAATTAATTTTTTATGAAAATCACCCCAAAAATTACAAACCCCTCCCAGCGGGGTATCAAACCCCCGCCCTCCCATTGCCGGTCGGTGCTTTCCAATTTTTTGGGGAAACCCTTTTGGTTGATCCCCCCGCTGGGATGAATTTTTTTTTTTCTAAATTGATGAATAAAAACCCCTTTTTACCCCTATGGGTTTTCCCGATTAATAAAAAATTAAAAATAATCAAAAAAATTAGTATTGTGCTCCCCTTAAAATTGAAATACTTTGCATTCGGCACTATTTCTCCCATCTGTGTTGTCCTGGCGGTCCTCTCAATGATTCTAACAGACTGAACGCTTTTACCGAAAATCTACTTGATAACGTAATAAACGTTTGCTTTAGCCTCTCCCTAACTAACACGGCACGACGTCTCGGAGAAACAATGCTTGTGATAGACAGACAGCTAATTTTATTCAAGTGATTGAAAGAGGCGCCGTCTAAAACTCTTCTCGACGGCTTATTGGTTGAAAGCTTCGCCGCCGTAAATCCTTTGCTAAAGCGCCAAGCGCTGTCGTCACAAATAAACTGCTGATCGTTCAAACTTGTCTCTAGAAGGAGACGAGGTCAATTGGCGGGGGTAATTTTTAAGTCTTTTCTCGGAAATATTGTCCTTTGAAAATAAATTTAATTTTGTCAAATAAATTGGGTGTTCTCAGCAATAGTGCTGACAAACAATAAGACGTTTTGACTTGTTCAATTTGAAATCGATTTGGTTCGACTTAATAAAAAAAATCATACCAAAACTACACCGTTTTTCCATTTACTTTTACATCGGGTGAGAGGTTTTTTAAACGTGTGTTTTTAATTGATGCGTAGCTCTATAAAATAAACATTCATTTGCTTCATTTAGAATTGTGTTAAATGCCTTCTGGCATGTTTGCAATACATGTGTAAAATTAGCGCTTAAACAGCCACGCAATGCTATGTTTACTAAAAAAAACAAGGTTTGCCAATTAAAAATAATTCAACCACGTATTCTTAAAAATTGTATGGATTCACTAATATTATGAATTGGTTTTAAAATCTGTTCATTATTTTTCATTAAAAATTATATAAATTCACCGTTAAAGGGGTTTTCCAGAGGATAAATAGATATAGTCTACACAATGTTAAAATAACAGTAAATTTAAAATTTAAAGTTAAAATTCTCAATACCAAAATCCTAATGTGACTCGCCTCTTACAAAAAACTATTTGTTCCCTACGCCTAAAGGTTTGTCCTCTTATCTTTACATGACAACTTACAAAGTTTTACATCCGTCTGACGATTCTTTGCTGCAGAAAATAAAAATTCGCTAAATGTCAAATATATTCATTTCCCTTTAAATTTCGCGTGGTTTTATTATTGTCGGTTAAGTCCTACGCCTTCCACCGAGTTAAGGTTGACGAACCTCGAACATAATAACCCTCCTTGCAAACCTTCATTAACTCACACGACTCGCAGACTTGGAAGTTACTACGGGTTATTATGACGTAATAAATGTATACGAGCCTGAGCTACTAATTAATTTGAGTGGTGATCGTGAGGGCGGGAAATTTAAAGGGCGGTAATAAGGCTGGGTTTTGGGAAAACGGGGAAAGGGGGTTTAAATTTAGTTTTTTTCCTTTGGTAGGGAAATTTTGTGTTTTGGGGTGGGTTTTTAAAAAAATATTTTTCAGAGTTTTTGTTTAGTGGCAGAACGCACAGTTTTAAGTAAGTTGGATTTTGTTACAGTGTTATAAAAGAAATGATAAAATAGAAACAACAAATTCATTTTTGGAGTCTACCCCTCTTTCCCAAAATGATTTTTTTTGGGGGGCATTTTAAAATTTTTTAATCGACCAAACCCCCCCTTAAGCGCCGACAAAACCCTCGACGAACGAACATGAAAACTAGAGAAACCCCAATATTTAAGTTGGAAACACCGATTAATCAGGCTGGACACGATTCCACCCGCGGACAGCGCCAGAATCAACAAGGCTGATTCGAAATAACCTTAGGATTTATTATGTACCTCGTTGCTAGGACGGCTCTAAAGTCACTGTTAACACAATACTAGCCAAGAACTGATGGACTAAAGTCCGTATCAGAAGTTAAAACACTTCTGACTATAGCGGGAATCGAACCACAATCCTCTCGATGTTCGATACGAGTCTCTATGTTAAAATAAACATTATGAAATCAATTTAGATAAAATGCCCTATCTTAAAATATATAAGCCATTGCGTTACTACTGCTAATAAAGCATTGCCGATGCAGTCGACAACACAATATGCTTACTCAATAGTCATATCATTATTTCCTTGTCAATGTTTTGGGTTCAAAATATCGTTAGAAATAATAACATGAACGAATTATCTTTTTGTGATATACTTTATTGTTCACAGTAAAGAATAAAACCATTTTTTCATTCGTTTTTCCATAAAAATATGCAAAGCAGAACTATTTTCGATATATTTTTAATTTGTACTAAGTTGAACATAATTTTTGGGGATATTTGATATTTTTTATGTTCATATTTTCTGTATTTGTATTTCTTTTCAATCGTTGTAATATAATTTGTAATTTATTAGTGTTGACTCAACATTTTAAATTGTAGCGTAGATATTTTTGGACGTGTAGATATTTTTGGACGTGTAGATAGTGCCAGATTTTTTAGGCCATCAATAAATTATTGAGTGCACGAAATTTGAGGGAGGATAATATAATACCAATTTTAAACCTAGCTAGACATGAAATACGGTAGACTTTGTTTTAACTATAACAAAGGAAAGTAAAACATTAAACTTAAGAAAACAATTTCTGCGTGACTAGGTTTAATATTGCGGTTTTCTTCCCAACAACACCGCAGTAAATCAGGTAGAATTAACCTGTGACGGTCGATAGCTCGCGATATAGCACGCGTCTGCCTTTCAAGAAGGCTCAACCGATTATCTAGAGCTACTTCTCATACCATACAAACACATTGTTCACATAACACGTCGCCTGTAGAAATATGAGTTTACTTTTAGTACCGTATCGAGTTTCGTTAGTTTATTTATTTATTTATTTATTTATTTATTTATTTATTTATTTATTTATTAATTAATTAATTAATTTATTTATTTATTTATTTATTTATTTATTTATTTATTTATTTATTTATTTATGCGTTACCCAACAACAGATTGCAATAATTCCAGAAAGCGTTGGATGCAATACTTAAGTAACTAAATGTATAGGCCTAGACATATAAAAAAGTGCATGGTGTGACATGACTGACTACTTCTAGAGTTCTAATACTAATGGTTTTTCTGCGGAATATGCAAAAGAGATACATGAAAACATTATTATTGAAAAGTGTAAACATTAATTTGTATGATATTTGAAAACCAATAAGCTAGAATTATTATACTGCCTATCTATATAAATAAATAAATTCGTATTTAGAGTCTACCCACTCAGTCAAAGAACTTTTTTTCAGTGGGGGAACATTACGTTGTTATTAGAAGGAAATTGAACCTTTTAATGTATCTTGGTTGGTCTATAAAGAAAATTGGTAGTTCTGCAACTTATCCTCGTCAAGCTGCGTTTCTGTTACTTTTTTATTAACATTTTGCCTGACAAACTAAGGCCTTTCTTTGACTTTACAATAGCAGTGATTTTCTTGATTGACAAAAAGTATAATCGTCTGCCTGGCACAGAACGATTTCAGGATGGTTTCGTTTGTAATCTCATTCCTAATAATAAACTTCCCAAAGCCAATGGATCTATAAAACATTTTCCAACAACATTAACAAATTATTCTGGTAAAAGTTAAACCTCATATTATTATCTATATAAAAAAAGAGTTGACATTTTGTTATGGGGGGTAATGTTAAGTTTCGTATTGTTTGCTGGGACGGAGTATAGCACCTTCCTCCTTTACAACGATGAAAAAGCCTGACAAACCCCCCCCCCTCCCCCCCCCCCCCCCTCGCGCTACTAACACACTATATCACGCCTTGTAGCAACCATCTGGTGCCTCCAAAACTCCGGCCCAAACTTTGGACTGAACCAACTTTAAATGATTGATACCCAGAGATGACAAGCCGGAGACATCTCAAACCTCGCTCACGATCTAGTCACGATAACAAAATAAGATAATTAATTTTGGCTTAAAGTGTCTCCCCCCCCCCCATTGTTTTAACCCCCCGAGTTAAATAGATGCTAAGATTAAACTGTACTCTCGAAGTTTGGTATAATGTCTTGGCTGCTTTGTTTATAGAGGGAAAGTTATCTTACCAGCAGAATATCTCGAATTAATCAATCAGATTTATTATAACGTAAGTTTCAGGTTGTGTTTATAAGTAATTAAATCAAGTGTGGCTCGTTGGTCTTGTGGTTAGCGTCTCTGCTTCCAATCCAGAAGGTCCATGTTCGATTCCCGCTGAAGTCAGAAGTTTTTTAATTTCTGATTCGGACCTAAGTCCATCATGTCTTAGGAATTTGTAAACGGTGACTTTGGAGCTGTCCTAGCTACGAGGCACGTAATAAATTAAAAGTTGTTCTGAATTGGCCTTGTTGATTTTTCCGTTGATCCGCGGGTGTTCGCACTGTCCATACCACTAAAAAAAATTGATCTTTGGTTGGTTATCGCTCACTTGTCGATTGCTCCGGGGCCTACAGGGTTGGCTTGGTCGCTTTAGTTTACTGTCTCCCACTGTATATGACTGAGTGAGTACACTCTAAATACGATTTTTGTTTAAAGGAAAAGTTATTTGATTAAAATTTACAATGGTTTACTGTAACCATACGTCTATTATACAACAGATCGGCACGTAAACCCAATAGATTAATGCAGAGATAAATTCACGTGGGTCCAAATACCAATTCACATTCTTTGTCTTTATTAATCAAAACGTATAGGAATAAATTTAACTTTGTAAAGAACTAACTAATTTTGAACAAGGCATATACGTGAGGTTTAATTAAACTCGTATTGGTTAGTCTTCTACATTTGACGACTGAGCTACGTTCTTTATCCGCCCTTGTCTTAAATTACAACCTACATAATAATATGTAAATTCTCTAAATATTCAATTAAGTGTAAGTTGAGTTTAAACATTTTCGGTGTCTAGGTATAATTTAATTCGTTTCGCAGAGCTCTTAATTCAACTGGGAATATGCATGGCTTTAACTTCGCACAGCTACCACATTTTCTTAATTACTTTATTAAATGAACATTGCTTCGCTCGTAAGTTCTCGGCCAGCGTTTATACGTTCTATTTTTATACTCTAAACAAAACAAAATGTTTGCTTAATTAAAGTCAACGAAACGAAAATGTATATAGTGGCGTCTTCCAACCGAGTAATTTATTTAAAACGCTGTTAAAAATACGGCGATAAAACTTCCATCCATCATCCTAGGTGAAATGCATAGATAGATCATAATGGGTCTGCTTTAATTTTTTAATACTACGCCTAAACTGTTTTCGACTGTTAGCTGAAATCCCGGTTTCTCGTAGGAAACAATTTGTCAGACAAGTTTTCACGTCAAACCAGAATATAAAAGATGTGAGCCAGGCATGTTTGCATTGTATTATAATATCATTTTGGGTATTTTAAAAAATAACTTCACGTGTTTTGATACCGTTTCGTTTCACAAGCTACAGCTTGAATACACTTTTGTGTCAAAGCACTAATGTTTGGTAAGAACGATGTTGACGTTTTCTCTCGCCATGAATAACCCGGCACCTCCACCATTTTATGAAATATATGTTTTTTTCATCAAGAACTTAAACATCACATTTTGAATTCTTTTCTCATTTGAAATTTATTTTAAAATTTATATTGTTGTAACACTAAAAATAACAATGATGCCAGATTATAAAAGCAAGTTCCTTTCACTTCATATTAAATAAATAAATACATTGTTTTTAGAGTCTACCCACTCAGTTATATAACTGATTTTCAGTGGGGGACAGTAAATCAAAGCGACCAAGCCAACCCTGTAGGCCCCGACGCAATCGACGAGTGAACGATAACCAACCAAAGATCGATTTTTTTAATAGGAAATATAGCAATCAGTGGTATGGACAGTGCGAGCACCCGCGGATCAACGCCTGATATCTACCTTATGTTATCTATCGACCTTATATATCTGATATCTGATTACTACCCCCTACCTCTATAATCTTTGGCGAGTTAAAAATGTTTTCTCAACTTTTTTGTGGAAGTATATTCTAAAGTAACAAGTTCAAAATCTTTGATTATTCTTCCCCGTCGTGAAATTACGAAGTGATTCCATTAGCGTCGTATTCCGCGCTGTTGCCTCGTTGAGACAAATGTACACCGACCTGGGGGTGAAAGATTCTAAGTGATTGTCGCTTAAGAAAATGTTCTCGTCGGCCCCGTGGGGTTAGAACACTGACTTCGCGCCCGTGGACGTGACTGGGGACTCCCCTCTGTGCGAAGTAGAGGGGGGAGTCCCAAGGGCACCGAGACGACATTTCCTCTTCCAATAATCACCTCAAGGACGTTTAATCTTGGAAAGAAATGTTTGGCACGTGAGGGAGGGGAAGAGTAGGCCACGTCTATGTCCTAGGGTGACGGGTTCTTGACGTTAATTTGTGCGACTCTGCGTCAGAAATAACAGGCGCGTTCTGGAGGGTTGAGTCACGGAGCGATTGTCTTCCGTCACTTCTGGTGGTACCGGGTGAGGGCGAAGCGCGGTCAAACACTTTTAAAGGAACATTCACTGTCACACTTTACCCTTCAAATAACTAATAACGTGTTCATCTAATACATTTCATCTTCATATACTCGAACTCAAAATACCGTTATTAATATGTGCGTTTAAATTATGACATAGAGTTACGAAAATTTGCGTTACTAAATTATAGATTTTGAATTTTAATTATATTGCTCATGCAACCTATTTTCCATCCACTAATACGTTGACAAATGCAAGCTTCTTGCACTTTTACTAATGTTATTGTAGGGTTAAAACAAGTCAGTGAAATTTGTTTAAATTAAAAAGTGACAGAGTTGGTGTTACGAAACCATGTTCTTTGAAATATGTTACTGAAACATATGTACATTATACTATGTTCAAAGCCGTTAAATTAATATCACATTTTGATGAATTTGAATTTGTATTTGAAACAATGTTTGTCAATTAAATTGTGATTTCTCGACAGTGTGTGTATTCGGTTCGTATTTTTTTGCGTCATGTTATTATGTGTATTGTGTGTATAGCTATAGCAAATATTACATAATAAAGTAAAATCTATGTATCTATCTTTATTATACATTATGTTTCCTTATATAGCCCGTTGACGAGAACCCTGCAATTTCTGCCATCAACAGGCGTTCTTTATCTCGCTGTTAGCTAGAGCTGGACCTTCGGCTTTCGTCGGCTACGTTCGTCATTCCTCGCACTTTGATATAAATCCCCACGTTTATTTATTTATTTATCTTTCTTTCTTTATTACCTACACGTGTTTTCATGTCGCCGCATTTTGTTATAACTTTTTATCCGGGCGACCATTATTGCGTTTTGTTATTTGTTTTCACTCTGTGCTGGTTATATTTCACATTTTTATTACACGTTGACTTTATTTTCTGTTGATTAACCCGCCTAGGCGAGGTGCCATTCCAAGCGTGTGGTTCTGTGGAGAGAGCGTTTTCACGCTTAGCGGTCCGCGCATGCGCCCGATTACACGCGTCACAGGACAGGCAGGCGGTGCACCCAAGAGTAGTTTGGTGGCAGCTGGTGGGATAACGGAACGACGTCGCGATAAATTGAATATGCTGTATTGAACAACGTCAGAGTAAATCTAATATGGATGTGCATTCACAAGTTGGGCCGAAATTCAAAGGGTCTGTTGGTTTTCTGAGCGTCGAGACTCACGTGAATGTTTTTTTTTCGAAACTAGGTTTTTGTCGAAGATATCCCCATCCCCCCCTCACATCTTAATTTGCAAGTTTTTTGAAAATAGCTAATGGTTGTGAAAAGTCCAAACCTTTTTATTTTGATTATCTGTTAGACCTAATCAGGTGTTTTATAGCCCTGGCACAACTGCATATAAACACACCCTTCCAATCAGGCAAAATAATTAAATTAAATTCCTTATAATTGTGAAATAAATTGACCATACACATAATGTAATATAAGGCAGATGTGTGTTGATTGGTTAAGGCTTCAGAACAAAATACAGCACAATATTGCAACAAACTTGATATTCAAGAAATTTATAAAAAATAAATGATGCAAACATAATATAATGAATATACCTAGATTTTGTAAAGTAAAATGTAGCAACGCCTTTGTTTTAGGGAAATGAACATTATTTTATATCAACGCTGTGTTTTTTATTGAAATTTTTAACTTAATCATTTCCAATGCCTATAATTGCCTTGCCTTTGTCATGAAAACGAGTATTTGTATACAAACGCCATTGTTATCATATATCTTGTATAACGTGAGATAGTAAGTTTGCCGCAATGAAGCATCTTGCAGCAAAAACTGGGTTAATGACGACAAAACAACCAAAGCTATTCCACAGAGGCACAGCCACATTAATCCGTGTGAATTAGGATTAGTTAGAGGGCTGTTGATGACGACATTAAGTTGGTTGTAAGTTGTTCGCATTACAACTGATTAGAGGAGTGTTACATACAATTTATCTCGCTTCTAACTGACATTATATTAACAAAGTTCTGCAGGGTGTTATAAGGGTATCTTTGAGTTGGGAAACCAGGAACAGTCAGGGAAAATGTTATTGATCTAAAAAAGTAAAGGTAATTGATAAGTTCAGTGATATTTCTGTAGGTTTTTGAATTCCACTTAAAAATCTAAAAACTAAACTTGCAATAAAAAAATCAGAGGTCTTGTAGTGCGCGCCAACTGCCAACACTCCCAATCATGCCTTTTTATTTATTTATTTATCGTGTATCATATTCTTTATAAAAACTAATTTACAAAATATGAATACTGAATACAACTTATAACATTTTAATACTTATTACTGCATATTCAATGACGGCCAAATACGCAGTCTCAACAACATTGTTTTCTGTCTGGAAAATTAACAATGACATTATTTTATAAATCTGTGATTTTTTTTGTATTAGATATTTTATGTTAATTGAATAAAAATCAATTTCGAATTGCCAATTAATAACGAAAATCTTTAAAAACAATTGTTGTTTTTCAAGAAGTTTAAAACTTACTTTTTCTTCAGAAAATTAGATGCGAAACTCGTATCATTAAATGAAAAAAAAAATACCCATTTTGACAACATATTATTTTCTCCATCAAACCTTCACAATTCCATAAAAATGGCAACAATCTTTAGAATCTCCTTACCTTTCCTCTTATGGTTGAAATCATCCCCCTGCCGTGCAACCCTGGTTTTACGTCCAGGTGAGTTTAAGCGTTGGGGGGAGTCCCCATCCACCCTCAATGGCCGACCGGGGGTAGTTTCAACCCCCTCACGTGTCCAGGGGGTGATCGTCGCCTGTCATCGGTCAGGGTAAGATGACCTCGGGGGTTTGAGGGGTGATGTCGGCGTCAAACTAGACATGCATCAAGAGGGCCGTTCTTCTTTCCTTGCGAGGGGTGGAATACGCGTGTGCATAGAATGCTAAAACTATTTTATGTTAATATTATAAAAGCTGAGATTGTTCGAACCGTTAGGTTATATTGGATTTTTTAAAATTTGGTGTCGACCTTAGCTTGGAGACGAAGTTTTATGTTTGTTGCCATTACAAGGGAGAAGAAAATTCCCGAAATATTGCACTAATTCTACTTATTAAATGTCATCAAGAACAATTATTAAATGCAACAAAAAAAAAAATGAAAAGTTAATTACTTTACTGTTATTGTAGTTTACCTATCTCATGACGGGACAAGACGACCAGTGTAGGGTGATGGACATGCCCATACCCTCTTTTTTTTAATTACAAAAAATAATTAATTATTTTCATTAAATTTGCGTACATAGAAATTCAAACTTGTTCAAAATACTTTTAATTTAATTTACATTTGATCCACTTCTGTTACAATTTACATATCGTTACTTTCAGATTTTGATTAGAGAAGAGGATAGTGTTCCTTAATTCCTTGTATATTGAATATTGGTGATTGTATTTGATTATAAAATTAAGTTTTATATATTTTCGCTGTCATGTTTAATGCTACTATATTACGCATTTTCTGGGCTTGTCACACGATAAAACTTAGGTGGTTCACACTTTTCCTCATCTGACGTTTCGAGGTAATAACCCCCCTCCCCCCCTTCATCCAGGGTATCGAGTCCAATCAGCTATCCCTAATTATTTTCATTGTAGTTAACCTTTCTCTGTTAGACAGGCTGCCTAATGTTAGTTTTTACAAAATATTTTCTGGCACTTCATTATTCGCACCTCCTAAGTCAGTTAGGTTAGGTTAGTGGGGTTAGGTTAGGATAGTAATAATGCCCCCCCCCCCTAACCTAACCTAAACTAACTAATTTAGGTGGTCCGGATAATGAACAAGTACATATTTTTTTATTTCTATCATGTAATCGTTCAACGAAATAGATTCAACTTGTATAAGTGTGTAGATAAAGTTATTTTCAATTTGTTTATCGTAGGTTCCATAAAGTCGTTATAGATATCAAATTACAATTTGACTGTTTTTGACAGAACACCCTTGACCACGTTTGTGATACGTCATATACACTTCTTTTGAGACGCTGAACAAACAAAAAACCTGACACTGAGCTAAAGTTATTCATGGAAATACAGTGTCGGCCCAACATCAATGTTTATATTTTCAATCTAAGCTGTGTAGGCTTTTGGAAAAGAAAATTTGATTCTTGAGAGTTGATGTAAAGCCGAGCTGGGCTTTGTGCGTTTCTGACCAGTGCCTATAGCTCTCGCCGGCTTTCGGTAAGTCCCCCCCCCCCCCCCCCCTCGCCCGCGGATGAAAAGTTTTTGTTTTTAACATCACATTGTGCGTCATAACAGTTGCGTCAAGTTTTATATAAAAATATCCGAGGTGGTAATCTTTTCACAACACGGCCACCGTATTGTAAAGTTGCAAAGTTTTATAGAAAGTAGGGAGTAGAGCTTATAAAAGTGATATTCTGTTCCTGCTTCAGGCTAAAATAATACATTCTAAAACCAGGGATTTGTTTTATCAAATTGTTTACTTTTATGTTGAAATTCAGAACTTTCTAAACGAGAAAAAAATCACTTCGTCTAGTGTCCATGAAAGCAATCCTGTAAAGATAAATATTTGGTTTGGCTATGACATGCATAGGCTCGATACATTTTTTTGTTATTTATTACGATTTAAATTATAAAATTTTACCCTTTTACATTATATATTTTGAATTGTATAAACTCCATTGCAGTAAATCTTTTGTTTTGGAACTTCTCCTTTAATAACCTCTCTTACCCCCACTCCTCACTTCCCTGGCCAATAAGACAGCTCGTCAAGATGACAGGAGGGGTATTGTGGACTTGTTAGTGGGCTCTCCAGCCAGGAGTGGGGATAACATAGGAGAAATGCTGTTACTAAAGATTTCTTGCAATGGACTGTATATGCAATTTTTTCATTTTTATAAACGAAGACATATAAAACTAATAGGGCGTACAATCTACAATTAAGTTTATCATATTCAGATCTATAACGCACTAACAACTCGAAAGTTAGTAAATTCCAGTGTCGGTGGTTCAGTTGTTAACCGGCAAGCTGGAGACCCCGGCTCCATGGATTTTGAAATTTCTGATTTATATTTATTAAAATATTTTATAAATGCTTCAACAATAAATTTCTGAGGAATAATCTCCACGAATACGAGTTATGTCCCATGAGTTTTTTTGGATGCTAGTATTGGGATCGACCACTGCCGTACGTAATGCTCTAGTTTTATATTCGTCCCAGGATCCCCCGTGTCCTCGCCGGTTAAAAGCCATGAAATGTGCTCACCTCACCGGCAGTGGGCCCGGACCGGATCGGGGAGTAATCCTGGATGTGACGTGCTCTGTACAGAGTGACCCGGTTCGAGTCCCCCGGGGGGGAGATGAATGTACTCTTCTACCGGAGCAGTTTACTACGGCGGAGAGAGCGATGGTCCCGTCTTCGTACACCTCTATGGTGGATGATGACCCAACCGTATTTAACTTTGACATTAAAAAAAAAAGTACTAGATGTTGGTGATGTCCTAAACGTATTTAACTTTATATATATTTATACATCAAAAATAAAAACAGTTATAAGGACATTTTTCTTTATTTTATGTAAATCACTAACATATCGAAAGAAACAAGATACTGAACAAGAAAAGTTGACTTTGCTTATTGCTTATGCTTATACTAAACTTATATGCTATCTAAAAAGGCTACTGATTTATGTAAACCGTCTCTTATGAACATTAAAAATGTTAATTAAAATATATAATTACTGAACAAATGAAATGTGTTAACAGTCGTGTCGTATTATACATACACGTAGCAAAAGTAATTTGTGAAGGTGTGTGCATGTTCTATCACACACGAAACTCTGGTTGTTGACGGTTGTTGACACATGTCGCATTCTCCCTAGAATAATCACGCAATACCGTCACCGATGTTCTACAATGTAAACTCCACAACTGAAGTATTTTCATCTTGACATCCGTCTTTTCTTACTTGTGTTGAGAATGCCACATATGTGACAATCTAACATCAACGTAAAGGCTCGCACAATACTACAAACGAATTCCTTTGTAAAGGGCAATATCGCTCTGCTACGGATTGCTATCCCCCCCCTTGGCTTAAACCTCATTCGCAAGCCACCCCCGTCCGACCATTTAGACAAACTGTTGAGAAATGTGAAATTCTTTACTCGTCTTCTTCAATGATAGCAATTTTCAGTAATTTCTCTTAGAATTTTCTCATTTAAAGATTTTCGTTTTCAATATCCTTTACTTTGCCTACGCCTCGCTCTTTTAACTGACGGAAAATCAATGTACAGTAGAGAAAAAGCTGGTTAGAGACAGCGCCGAAAAGTATGCAAAGTACAGCTTTGATCATAGGAAATATATCTTATACCAATGTTATGCCATCAAAATCCATGGGTGAATTAGCAGGTCATTTGATAATTTTTTTTGTATGTTTCATAAAATAGGGGCCTAGCTTTGTCGTTTATTCTTACGTATTCATATAGTTATTATTATCTATTAAAAAAAAAACGTAGGTCTGTTACTTCTCTTAAATCATACATAAAAACTACATTTTCATCACTTTAAAGTTGTTATATTAAATATTTTATATAATATAATATCATGTGATATAGTGCTTTAAAAAAATCGTTGGTCATATCTCTCTTAAATTATCGTCACATTAAAGTTATAATATTATATATTTGTTTTTCCCACCGACTATAAAGCTGCTTATTTAAACTATAAATCAAGTACAGAATATTTTTAAGACGCGATTAACCCATATAATTCAATCTGGAACATTTTACCCGGCACTTCCACTAATTTACTAGAAAATCTTGAGAATATTATTATTTTGTTCACCGACCCGGCACCTCCACCAAATTTGATACTTGTTATCATTTTATTTCATTCTCTGTTTTTGCAAGCGAAAATCATGTTGGCTTATGCCAAATTTGACAATTTAACATACACTCAATAGTAATAAGTGAGATGACATGATGTGGGACGTGAAATACTTGAAAAATTTGAACCAACAATAAATACATGAACACTATTATTCTGAATAAATAAGTATATGCTATCAAGCAAGATACACTGAATCTTCTACAAGACACCGGCGAGCGAGTGGAGCGGCTGGCGTGTGGAGATTAGGTGTACCTTGCTTTCAAGGTGGAAATCTATAATATCAAAACGATTGTTGTTCATATAAATGTGTTAAAATGTGATTCGTATTCCATAGTATTGTTTTTTATCCACATATTTATTAGCCGCATTCACTCTGCTAACAAAGACATAATTATATTTCATTGATTGGAGCTATTGCCTTTTCGCAGAGCTGTTTTAGTCGCACAAGTAAAATATTATATTTTTTTGAGATCTTGTTAATTTTGTTATTTTCCATACGTAGTTCTAGACGCGGTGTAAGTTGTTATTTTTCCAAATCCATGCATGGTAACCTGAACCGATACATATTTAATTTTTAATGACGAGCACTGTACACGTTTTAATTTTTAAAGCATATCATTCGTGAAAGTTTAAGTTAAACTTCATTAATTAACGCAAAAGTTCTCAATTACGAACCATCAAACTTATAAATACACCCGACACCGTATATTTCACAATTTTCCACGAGTTGAAGTTTTTCCTGTAGGAACCAATTAAAATTTGCTTAAAATTTTGATATTAATTTAAGTCAACTTGTGCTCGTCGACGACTGTACGTGTTTTAAAAGTTCTTCATGATTTACGAGTAATGAGTTGAGCTTTCTTAGGTTGGCAGTTCTTATGCCAACTAATGCATATAAGAATCTAGGTCGCCACTCGACGTCTACCAACTTTATAAGGACGAAACGCGAAACTTGACTTTCTGCTTGTTTTAGCTTTTATTAATTAAAAACAGAATATTAAAGTATTAAATATTTAAGGGCGAAGTCATTTGCTTGAGTGTTGGGTTCTTTTGTCAGCGCGCTTTTACGTTTAAGGGTGAGTTACGTTATTAGCATTTAACATTATACTCCGTCCTTTGAATTATTATAAAAACGAAGTAAACTGATTCTCTGATTTTGTTTTGTTTGTCGTATTTACTTCTGTTAAATTCCACTTCGTTGAAGAATACCAGGTCAGCGATTACATAAGAACAACAGCGAATACGAACAGTAAATAAAATACTGAAGCAAAACTCGAGTTGAATAATAACTTGCTAAATTGGATGAGCGTAGCGAGCGAAGCGAAGATTCCATTTCACTACACTGGAGAAAAAAATCCTGAATGTTTTTCTTTTTTTTCTGTTTGTATTATTGTGTGTTTGTTAACACGATTCCGGCTAAACCGATACTCCAATTGCGATGAAATTTTATGGAGGCCTTCGAAATCTCTGAACTTAGAACTGCCACGTTTTTGAGCGCAATCGAAAAATTATTTCTCATGAAAATCGAAATTTTACAGTTTTTTTCTTTTTTAAAACAATTCTTTGACTTATAACACCTACATGCTTTATCCTATTGTAATGATTTTTTCACAGAACCTTAATTTTATGAATTAATATATTCGTGTAAAATTTGAACACAATCGAATAATTATTTCTTATGAAAATTGAAATTTTACGATTTTTTTCTTTTTTTAAAATTACGATTAATAAAAATAAATAAAAAAATAAAGTAAATTTGTAATTTAATTTAATTTACTTTAAAAAAATCTTCGACCAAGTAATAATTTTTTCACAGAACAACAGAAAATCCGCATAACACATGGCAGCTCAATGCACCAATTACGCTCATCCAACAACGCGGCGGGACTTAAGCGTTTTCCTAGTATTATAGCACACAAGATTCTCTACAAAATGCGCAAATAATTGTATGGTTATTTAAGAGGGGTCGCTCAGCTTGGCCCAAACTCAAATGCGCGTGCTCAGGTGTTGACGATTGCAGCTGAACGGTTGGATATATCATTACCATATTTTGCATGAATGTTAATATAGAGCACCTTTATATTGATGCCAAGAATTAGCCTTAAAAGTCAATGCGAGAGGTAAGTCCAAAACGTGGAAAAATCGAAAATTGAAAACATGGATTTCAATTCTGGAAATTCCCACCAAACCATTTATCTTACGATAAAATCAAATCAACGTTCGCTTTCACATTGATTAAAACGTTGATATCCAGAATGAAAATTTACGTTAAAAAAATCCGTACACTTGGATAATTCCCTAAGATCACCAAAATTGATAAATTATGGAGGTTTTACGATTTTTAAAATTAAACCCCGATGAATTAATCTAAAAATACGCGTATTGGACTTCATAAATTGATCCTTTATTAAGAGAGTATAGGACATGCGTTTTAGGCAAATTGCTGTTCGCTCGGCCAACTGACACCACAAGTGTCTGAAATTTTGAACATATGTCACAAATGTGGAATTATAGGGCTCTACAGTAACACATTTGTAAATTTTGTTTTTAAATAATTTATAAAAATTAAATAAGTTTTCACGAATTTTGATTTTGCTAAAAACTCTAAAATTGACCATATTCGTGATTTTTTTCTGACTGATTAAGTCAAAATTTGAAAAATCTATGACCACAGGGCTGTCTATGTATGCTTTATTGACAACTTTGCAAAGTTTTATATACGTCGGATGCATCTTGGCCGAGCGAATAGGTATTTGCTAACAGCCAAATGTGTCCCATTCTGTATTAACGTGGTTGTGAAATGTGATACCGATGTTGTTAACCGTAACCCGAAAAAAAATGCAAGCATCTAAACTCTTCTCCGCGCCAGTGTCAGCGACCCTCTTAAATAATTGTTATACTTCTTGTTACCTTGTACAATTTTGTTTGTTACGTGGTTTATGCCCACCAAATTTCGTAATTCGTAATGTCGTATCGTTTTCGCCACTGTTCGTTCTCGTATGAACTTAAAATAAGTACTCAGTTATATGTGACCCGAGTAGGAAAACATTTCTTTTTAGTTCTATCCATGACAGTCCTTCTCTCGCACTTCAAAATAATCGGTCAACCTTAATATTATCACAATAAACATCGCACTTGTTAAAAAAGGTTTTGTGTAAATTGTCAAAATTCTCTATTAATTTCGCTAGCTAAATCAGTGACATAAATAAAAATAAACACAAATTTGGTGGAGGTGCCGGGTCAAAGATTCAATGCATAACTTATTTATCTGGATTTATCTAGTCTTGAAAATAATTGCATTGTTGCAACTTGCTAATTATATTATAAAAATTGGTATCAGTTCAACTGTTTGAACTTATGAGCTCACTCATATTTGTTTATGCGTTACTCATTGCAGTAATTTCCTATATTCTTTGTTTGCTTTAATATAAGGCTTTGTAGACCCTGTGTAAAATTGAGCGTTCTGCCGAAGCCCGAAGGCATTTGCAATTTTCGTGTTTACTTTATCCACAAACATTCGGCTTCGATGAAATAAAAATGTCGATATCAGTTGTATCACGCATGACTCTTTGTGTTTCATTCATTACTTTTATCCAATCTGACAAAGCCCCGTTTTTAATTAATCTTATTCGTAAATACATAAACAATGTGTTTTATATGTGATGTTAAAATATCTAGAGGCAACAAGAGCCAAAGAAGTCAATGAAAACACGTTGCCCCTAATAAAACGTGTTGTGATCCGAAAAACAAATATGAAATTTCAGTGAACAAAAGAATAGAAAATACATTTTATTTTCATCTGAAAGGCGTCACTCAAACGCGATAACCGCATATTGCCCTCGATACTCGATTTGAGACGGTCGAAAGAGAAATATTGCAATTTGTTTCCATGCGACAGAGTATGATTATCAGTGGACTTATTTGCCTTGTCGCTTTGTCAACGATTTACCATTTTCTCTTATGGCAACATCGAGTACTAGTCAATGTTATCTTTCCAGGTAACACATCGTTTTTTATGTCTTTTACTTGTCATTTGATAAGAATATATTTTATTATTTTTATTTGTATTTATTGTTTATTGTTTACATATTTTAAATTAAAAACAGATATCAATAAAATGACAATGAAGAATGTGACATCTTGACAAAAAACGGCGTCGACTAATACCAATAAATTTTATTTATTTATCTGTAACTTGTAAAAACTTTGTTCGTCGTTTGGAAATTATTGCAGCCATCACGCGGACGCAAGTAGATATTTGTGTTGCCGCCGGCCCATTATATTTATATTATAATACGATTCAATTAGTGACCCAAAATGTTAATTGAAACGTACAAAATAACAATGTTGATACAATGCAATGACAAAATAGTGATATTTATTTATCGTGAAACTGTTTGGATAATAATTAGAATTGACATTTAAGTTTGTGTATTTTGTCCATATTTTCCCTACTTGATTAAGGCTATTCCAGAGCACTCTTACCGATATTTTGAAAGTCAAAGGAAAATGACTTAAAAGTTGGTTGGATGAAAGATGAACTTTAATAAAAAGGAAGAAAAAATTAACTTTTTTTTTGGACGGGACAAAAGCTCCATTTTGGCCATTATATGCAAATTTAGGGTTAATAAAAAAACAACAGTTCTAGGTACAATACTAAATTTTAACCTTTGATTTTTTTTGTTTTTTTCAACACACCTTTGTCTATGCTTTGAGTATAAGGGAATATAATTTTCTGAAATAACGTTTGATGTACGATTTTTTTTGTCACATTGCACAAATAAGAGTTTTGAACCGGAGTACGAAAAAAATCGTACATAAAACGTTATTTCAGAAAATTATTTTCCCTTATACTCAAAGCATAAATTAAGGTGTGTTGAAAAAAAATTAAAGCTTAAAATTAAGTATTGCACCTAGAACTGTTGTTTTCTTATTTACCCAAAATTTGCATATTATGGCCAAAATGGAGCTTTGGTCCCGTCCAAAAAAAAGTTATATTATTCTTCTTTTTAATTTAAGTTCATCTTTCATCTAACCAACTTAAGGCCATTTTCCTGTGACTTTCAAAATATCGGTAAGAGTGCTCTGGTATAGCGTTTAACATTGTGGACATAATTGCGACGTTCTTGTGTGAGGTTCTCTTGTGTGATTCGAACCCGAGACCTTCTGTATTGGAAGCAGGGACACTAGCCATTACAACAACGAGCCACGCGATGGCTTCGCTAGATATCCGGTAGCTAAAACCATGAAATAAAATTAGAAATGTTCAATTTGGTGGAGGTGCCGGGTCACGCGTTCAAACCGTGAAATCTTAAATTCTAAAATACCGACCAACAATGTTCAAATTCAATGAGAAGGTTAGAATATTTTTTTTAAATTACTATAGAGCTCTATTTCCGACTAAGTCGGGTAGGGGGTGGGAGGTTCCCACCACATTCTTAACTAAGTTAGCCATGCCTGACGCTTCTCCCACATCAATTTTTGTTCCTCGGCATCATCTACTTCACTTTCTTCCTCTTCAGTTTCTTCCTTAGGGACCTCACCAGGATATTTAATAAAATAAATAATAATGAAATACATAAATATATAATTCTCTGATAATAATAAATTAAATATTAAATAAAATAAAACAAATACATAAATACGTCAATTAAAAAAAAATGTTGTAGATTAATTAATATTGTTCTGGCAACAATGAAAACGGTGGATTTAATTTTGAGAAATTGTTGTAATAGATAGGTCTATTATCGATTTTTTTTCAATATTATCTATTATTCAAGGTGTAATGCCATACCACCGACCCACACGATGGTAGTTTCTAGCGTGATCCATGCAACTTGCATCTCCCGTCCACCGACGTCTGTGCGCCACGTCTCAAGACCACTAGCGCCGCTTGACACACGACCCACGTCACTTCCATGATTGCAGAAGGAATGATACCAATTCCACGCGCATAATGTTACCCCGAAGCGGAATTCGCTCGCTAGCTTTTTTAATCTTGTTGAAAAGACGCCGTTCTCGAAGTCATTGTGTACAGTTTACTGTGACATAGATACGGATGCGAGTACAGTTGGCATCATAAGGGTTGCGTCTAACGTAACCAGGGGATTTGGATACTTTTCCCTATCGCAAGCATCGAGTAACATTTTCATCGCAGTTTAAAACCATACAGATACGTTATACATATCATTAAATTCACTTACAAGTATTACGAAATTTTAAAAAATGCAATAAATACAATAAGTTTTTAAGTTGACTAACAAAAGTAGAAATGAAGGGATGTCCTCCTTTCGAAATCTTTTTTAAACTGAATAGTATAGACGTTCAATAAATACACAAATGAGGGCTCTGCAATCAAACTTTTCTAAACATAATTTTAAAATTAATTTTATTTGGGTGATTTTTTATTTTGTTAAAAAATCCAAAATTATTCATTTTCGTGAATTGTGTTTGTCTGAATACTAAAAAATATAAATTCTCTATACGACTGAGGGCTGCCCATGTATCTTTCTTGACATCTATGTATATTTACATATATGTCGGATACTTCCTGACCGAATGAATAGTTATTTGCCAACTGCCAAATGTGACCTATTTCCTCTTAACACAAAACCTTTTGTAGTGTTGATTTATGTTGTCGATAGCGAAAACTTCCATTATCACTAATGACCTTTGATTTTCTGCTTGCCCAACGTGATTTTTAGCTCATCCTTTTTGAATATTTCCTAATCCCTCAATTTCCCTTCGGCCTTCTTTTCCCCCGCTCATTTGAACGTTCACTTTGAAGTGTACATCCACTTTTCCCCTCTTAAATGGCTAAAAATACCCAGTCATTAGCGTATCACCACAATACTCTGCCTTTTAAATCCTTTGTGCTCTCAAGTTCCTGTGTGAAGCTTTTAACACTGAATGGAGGTCGAAAATAACGCCGTGCATTCTTTTGATAAACGACAAAGTTCTCAAACCCTTTACTTGAGTTTGAAGGTAAAAATAGCCCATAGAAATCCACCAGAAAGCGATTATAGCGCTGGGGGGGGGGGGGGGTTATACCGAATGAATATCAAATATCCGATGCAAATAACAGTGGATTATCTTTCTCGTTTATCCCTCTTTTATACCAACATAAATGCTCTCGTTCTGATGTCGCAAGCTATAGGATGTTTCAGTGAATGTTGCACCCAATTTTAACATCTATAGAAGGCTAGATCCCCAGTCATTGGTCCACTTCCATGACAATTTGAAGCCATCTTGAATAGGGCAGTTTGCATGTTAGATGGGAGCGATTTGTAGCTCAAATATTTTTCAAGATGGTTGTCAGGTTGACAGGTGAGCATATTAGCCATTAACACCAAATGATTACTAAATTCCCTTATGCAATAACTTCTTATTGTTTCTGTTTGTGCATTCCCATGCTGCACAAGCTAAAACCATTTCAAAACAATCCAGAAAAACTACTTAATCGCATCTAAAACATAATGTAAAGCATAAATTGAAACGCCAAATAGGTATCTTGAAAAGGTTAGATTGACGCTTTAATTTGGCACGTTCGCGCCTGTACGGACGTATTGAAGACTCGGGACCTAGCCTACTATGTTAAATATCATTGGTTGCACCAGTTAGAACTTAAGCATTTATTTAGGGTACGTTCCGAATGATGCTAACTTGCAGCCTTGGGCGTGCCCAAAGCATTCCGTAAACACCGCCGCCATCACAACGCCCGTAACGCCCAATGTTAAACCTCGGGCATCTTGGGCATGTCTGGGTGTTGTGTGCGCGTAAGAGCATCATTCGGAACGTACCCATAATAGATGATTTCTTAGTTATGAAATGTTTGAGTATATATATCTATTATATGTTTAACCCTGGACTTATATATCGCGACTACAACGCTGTATGATGGTATTTTAGACATAAATAAAAAAAGTACCTCCTCCGGGGATTGAACTCGGGATCCGGGCAGATGCTCTAAACTCCTGAGCTATGAAGACAGATATTTAAATTCTGTATTTGTTAGCTTGTTTGTAATATGTGTAGACAAAATTTCACTCAGATATGAAGAGCATCTACCTGGATATCAGAGGTCCCGAGTTTAATCCCTAGTAAACTTTTTTAATATATTGATAACTATGTAGAGATGATTAGAGCAGGTTGTTTAATTAGAGTAGACTGTTCACTGTTCCCTTGTAAATATAAAATTAATCAAGGTAAGACAATACTTTGGGGTTTTCAGTATCGTAATGACTGTCACTACCACTGTCCATACCACTGATTGCTATATTTCCTATTAAAAATATCGATCTTTGGTTGGATATCGCTCACTCGTCGATTGCGTCGGGGCCTGCAGGGTTGGCTTGGTCGCTTTGGTTTTCTGTCCCCCACTGAAAATCAGTTATATAACTGAGTGGGTAGACTCTAAATACAATTTATTTTATTTATTTTTTTTTATTTATGATCACCTAAAGTCGTACACAAACATAACTATCACCTAGTTCTCGTTCAAAGAATTATTTATAAATATCAATGCGTCCTTGAATCCGATGCCAGGTGAAAAATAAAATTTGAGCAGTTCAAATTGTATAATAAAATATTTCAATTGGTTGTTATTGGTTGTGTGTGAATTGTCAACGTGTGCATATGTCGACCCACTCTATGCATCTAGCCTGGTACAGCCTATAGCTAGCAGAATGGGCACACTATAGCCTGGAATTACCATTGTAAAAACTAAGCTACGTGGGGAAGTATAATGTCCCCACTCTATTGGCTAACCATTAGAGTCTGGTGAGCGCGTTAAGAGCAACGAGTCCTCGGTCATATTCCATTCTTCTCTGAGAAAACGACGGTTTTATCGGTAATACATTTCCAGCGGATTTTCTAAGCGCTGGTATACTTTTACAATGGGATGATTCACTATACAGCTAATATTCACGGAAAGGCAACCGCTTGTTATAGTGTTAAAATATGTGGAAATAAAGTTTAAAAATTGCGCATTAAAACGAACCAAACGTGCAACATCAACTTTTAGCGTTTTAGTACGACCTAACGCATTTTTCTGTGTGTAAGTGTAAGGATTAAGTTTATTAATGAGCAAATTAGCTAGTACACATTAAAATTTATACATTAATATATTATATTTTCAGTAGTACATTATCACAAAAATAGAAGTACCACCATCTTTAAATATGTATTCAATATTTCCATAGTTTAATTAGAACCTTAGGCCTAGTCAAAAGAAGATTTCTTTCAATACCGTAGAAATGTAGGGCTACTTAATAAATTTTATAAAAATCAATCCAAAAATTAAAAAAATCCATCCCAGCGGGGTATCAAACCCAATAATAAATAAATAAATGTTGATTTTCTGTTTCATCTATCCATTTCATGTAATTCGTAATTCATTTGTTTATACTATCTTACGCTATCTGTAAGGTAACATGACCCATTTATTCTGAAGCTTTTTTTGTTTGTGAAAGTTTGTGTGAGATTGTGAGTGAGTGAGAGAGAGAGAGAGACTACTAACCCAGCTTCTCTAATGGAAATAGATCCCCGTCTTTCCTTCCTCCCTGTCTACTTATTTCACGCATTATTCTGCGATGCTGACTTCTCATACCTCGTAAATTTATTTATCCTGTCTTATTATTTATTTAGCAGAACAAGGGCTTTAGTTTGGAAGCTTTATTAGAACCCAAAACTCCATCAAACCTGTGAAACGTTCCGTTACTGACGTATTTGCTTTCGACTCAACTGTGGCTTGTATAATTGGGTCGATATGGACTTGAGTCCATCAGTTCTTGGCTTAGGAATGTGTAAACGGTGACTTTGGTGTCGTCCTAGCAACAAGGCAACATAATAAATTCTCAATAAGCTTTGTTGATTATGGCGCTGTCCGCGTGTGGAATCGTGTCCGGCTTGATTGATCGGTGTTTCCTACTTGAATAATATGCTGGTCTCTAGTTGGTCATTGTTCGCTCGTCGAAGATGTCGGCGCCTACAGGATTTCTTAATCGACTTTAAATTTAATGTGCCCTATACTGAAAATCAGTTATATGACTGGGTGGGTATAGACTCTAAATACGAAAATCTTTCTTTCTTTCTTTTTTTTATGAACCAGAGGACGAGGATGTGAGCCACACTAATCTGGCATGTTGATCTCCTTTGCATAGGCCTCAGAAATGTAGTTTTGTAGTTTTGTTACCGTGAGGTGGGGGTCAGTGGGGCAAACCTACCGAAAGTGGAGCAGCCTAATCTTTGACCCGGCACATCCACCAAATATATTTCCAAGTTCTAGGTAGAGCCTAATAACGTAGGCCCGCACCCTCTCTCTATAGGTTACTCCCGTATCAATTCTTGTCAACATTTATAAAAATCTTTTAAATTGCAATTGTTTATTATTATTTTTGGTGACATCTAAAAATGTGAATGCGTGCAAACCAACGTTATCACAGTAATAACACAAGTTCTAATGGATGAAAGTTTTAGTGCAGGGGATGTTTAGATGTAATTTTATACTGGACTTAACACTACACTTGAATAATGAAATACATAACAATATTTGAACCATCTTGTTATTTATTTCATTGTTTATTCAAGTGCAGTGTAGCCAAATAAATTATGTCTAAATGTAAAATATATAAATTAAATACACATACATCACAATTTTAAAAACCACAAATACGTTATACAAATCTTTAAAAATGAATAAATAAATAGGCCTAACGTATTATATTAAAAAAATATACGATTACTAGAATTAGTTAGGCCTATACTTGAATAACAATGTGTTAATATAAAAACCGACTGAAAACACAAGTTAAATGAAAAAAACTAATAACTGGACGAACGTAGCGAGCGATTTTACTACACTGGAGAAAAAACTCCGGAATGTTTTTTTTTCTTTCTTTTTTCTTTTTTGTATTTGTGTGTCTGTTAGCACGATTCCGGCTAAACCGATACTCCAATTGCAATGAAATTTTCTGGAGACCTTTGAAATCTCAGAACTTAGAATTGCCACGTGCGAAAAATCGATCGAAAAATTATTACTCGTGAAAATTGCAATTTTAGGATTTTTCCGATGTTCTTGTTTTTTTCTGTTTGTATTTTTGTGTGTTTGTTAACACGATTCCAGCTAAACCGATACTCCAATTTCGATGAAATTTTCTGAAGGCCTTCAAAATCTCTAGACTTAGAACTGTCACGTTTTTAAGCGCAATCGAAAGATTATTTCTCATGAAAATCGCAATTTTACGAATTTTTTCGTTTTTCTTTTTTGTTTCTGTTTGTATTTTTGTGTGTTTGTTAACATGATTCCGGCTAAACCGATACTACAATTGCGATGAAATTTTCTGGAGGCCTTCAAAATCTCTAAACCTAAAACTGCTACGTTTTTGAGCGCAATCTAAAATTATTCCTCATGAAAATCGCAATTTTACGATTTTTTTTCGATTTTTCTAAATTGTCTTCGACTTAGAATAATAAAAAAATAAAAATACATGCTTTATTCGATTGTAATAATTTTTTTTACAGAAACTTAATTTTACGAATTAATATATTCGTGTGAATCTTGAGCGTAATCAAAAAATTATTTCTCATTAAAATCGCAATTTTACGATTTTTTTCGATTTTTAAAAATTGTCTTCGACTTATAACACCTACATGCTTTATTCGATTGTAATGATTTTTTTACAGAACCTTAATTTTATGAATTACTATATTCGTGTGAAATTTGAGCATAATCTAAAAATTATGTCTCATGAAAATCGCAATTTATCGCTTTTTTCGGTTTAAAAAACATTCTTCGGCTTATAACACCTACATGCTTTATCCGATTGTAACGATGTTTTCACAGAACCTTAATTTTATGAATTAATATATTAATCTGAAATTTGAGCGAAATCGAAAAATTATTTCTCATGAAAATCGCAATTTCACATTTTTCGTTTAAATCAATACGCTCATCCAACAACGCGCCTGAAAAAGCGTTTGCGAAGCTTCCTAGTAACATACAAAACTAATGAAAAGGAAAAGGAAATTGATTGATTAGTGGTGGTGGTTGTCTTCGTCTGTGTCATCGTCCGTGTTGTCATTGTCGTCGTCGTCGTCGGGAAGGTTGCCAAGGGGAAGGGGAAAGTTCCCCGACGACTACCGCCAGAGCTCGCCTCTAGATTCGGGGAATAATATACTACCCTTCTTACTAGCTGATGTTTGCGAGGTGGACTTTTTCTGTTAAATCGCCTTTTACGATAAGCAGGGCATGCTCTGGGCCAATTTTGTCCCGGGCCCAGACGGGAAGATTAGAAAAGTAGGAATTATTTACAGTACAGGTGGAGATCATCCGTCATAGCTCCAACTCTAATTGGATGAGCGAAGCGAAGACTTCAATTTCACTGACCCCCCAAAAAATTTAGCTCGGGTGTTTTTTTGTTTTTGTTTTTGTTTTTTTTGTTTTTTTGTTTTTTTTGTTTTTCTGTCTGTTTGTTCGCTCTCTACCGGGCAAACGGCATATGCGATCTTGATGAAAATTTGACAGGACCTTCGAAATCTCTGAACTTAGACTTGCTACTTTTTTGGGTACAATCGAAGAAATATTTCTCATGAATATCGTACTTTTACGATTTTTTTCGATTTTTAGTGCGATATTTTCGTGACATTTGGGCCGATTCTGACCAAACGGGTGGGGCTACAACGTTCATATTATACATGGACATTAAGATAATGGTGATGTATTGCTTTCTGAAAGAAAAAGTTGAAAAAGTTACCCAAAATCTATAGAAATAAAGCTTTTAATATAAATTTTTTGATTTTTTGTACGATATTTTCGTGCCATTTGGGCCAATTCTGACCAAACGGGTGGGGCTCAACGTTCATATTATACATGGACGTTAAGGTTATGGTGATGTAGTACCTTTTGAAAGAAAAAGTTGAAAAAGCTAGCCAGAATCCATAGAAACAAAGCTTTAAATATAAGTTTTTTACGGTAAATAATACCAATTGACAAGAAACAATAGAAACTTGACAACAATGCACCTACAATGCGTAGGCAGCAAAACAAAGCACTTGCAAAAGTAAAGATATCCCACGCAAACTAAAAACTTTAAAAAGCTCATCCATCAACGCGGCGGGACTTTAGCGTTTTCCTAGTATATATAATAGCCAGAGGCGACGTATTATGAGACTTAAATTGTAACGTGCTAAAAACATTATGTAGAAAGAATTGTTGATGCCATTGTCAACTAGGGAAACGCCAAAGTCGTTGTTAGACGAGTGAGTGAGCCATGTGTTGAGTGCGCCGGAACATTTGCATTTAAGTTTGATTATAATATTCGTATAAATAATAGGGTATTTAAGTTTAGGTCATAGCTTAGGCCATAATGCTCCACTGTAGCCTATGATAGGCTAGGGAGGCCAAAGGTAGGGGGAAGAAAAGGAATGTTACCGGGTACTCAACACATGGCTCACTCACTCGTCTAACAACGACTTTGGCGTTTCCCTAGTTTTATAAACTAGGAAAACGCTAAAGTCCCGCCGCGTTGATGGATGAGCGTTTTTGTAAGTTTTTAGTTTGCGTGGGACCACTTTTCCTTTGCAAGTGCTTTGTGAATGCATTGTAGGTGACTGTTGTCAAGTTTCAATTGTTTCTTGTTAGTTGTTATTATAAACCTCAAAAAACACATTTTAAAACCTTTATTTCTATGCATTCTGGCTAACTTTGTCAACTTTTGCAACTTTTTCTTACTAAAGGTACTACATCACCATAACCGTAATGTCCATGTGAAATATGAACGCTGTTGCCCCACCCGTTTGGTCAAAATCGGCCTAAATGTGACGAAAATATCGCACTTAAAGTTAAAAAAAACTCATATTTAAACCTTTATTTCTATAGATTATAGCTAACTTTTTCAACTTTTTCTTTCAAAAGGTACTACATCACCATAACCTTAATGTCCATGTGAAATATGAACGTTGTAGCCCCACCCGTTTGGTCACAATCGGTCCAAATGCGACGAAAATATCGCACTAAAAATCGAAAAACTCATATTAAAACCTTTATTTCTATGGATTCTAGATAACTTTCTCAGTTTTTTATTTTAAAAGGTACTTTATCACCATAACCTTAATGTCCATGTGAAATATGAACGTTGTAGCCCCACCCGTTTGGTCAGAATCGGCCCAAATGTGACGAAAATATCGAACTAAAAATCGAAAAACTCATATTAAAACCTTTATTTATATGGGTTCTAGCTAACTTTTTCAGCTTTTTGTTTCAAAAGGTACTACATCACCATAATCCTAAAGTTCATGTGAAATATGAACGTTGTAGCCCCACCCGTTTGGTCAGAATCGACCTAAATGTGACGAAAATATCGCACAAAAAATCGAAAAAAATCGTAAAAGTACGATATTCATGAGAAATATTTCTTCGATTGTACCCAAAAACGTAGCAAGTCTAAGTTCAGAGAAAACGAAGGTCCCCTCAAATTTTCATCAAGATCGCATATGCCGTTTGCCCGGTAGAGAGCGAACAAACAGACAGAAAAACAAAAAAAAAACAAACAAAAAAAACAAAACAAAAAAACATTGGAGCTAAATTTTTTGGCGATCAGTGAAATTGAAGTCTTCGCTTCGCTCATCCAACAAACAGAAAGCACGCCAATTAATGGCGGCGTAGAATGTGTTTTTGTTTGCAAAAATAACAAATTAAACACGGCCCATACTATGTTTTAATTATTCCTGTTTGATCTTTAATTGTTTGTACCAAGGCAGTGATCAAGATCCACGAATCTCAATGGAGTTTCTACAAACCATGGATGTAACTATTTTAAGTCCATGCACAAACCAATCGTATCTTCTGTCGCTAAACGCAAATTTGTATAGTATGAAAAATTACAAAAGACATAAAAATTGTATGGGATTATTCATGTACATCGTACTTTATTTCGCATGCCAACCATCTAGGTTAATAATATTAATTACAAATAAATAAATAATTTCTGTAGTGTTTTAACATTGCAGAATAGTATAAGAAACATAGCCAGTACGAGAACGAGCTAAGATTGCAAGGTTTACTCAATCTCCGTGCGGAGTTTTGGGTAATCTTGAGCGTGCAAGTTTCGATGCATCTTGGCCAGTGCCGCGCACCTCTTGACATTCCAAAAATTATAATTCTTCCCAAAAAAACATTGTTGTTAAAATAGAACCTACACATTTAAGCCCATTTATCAATTTATTATTTACCTACCTAAGGTCTCCCTAGCCTATCATAGACTAAAGTGGTGCATTATTACCTTACAGTTGACGTGCCCTTATACCAACTCAACTTAAAACCCTATTATGTATACCGATATAATTATCAAACTTAAATGCAAATGTTGCCGTGTACTCAACACATGACTCGCTCACTCGTCTAACAACGACTTTGGCGTTTCCCTAGTCGAGTTGGCTTAAGCGCACTTATAGCCGAAATGTGGGAGACGTGGGTTTAATGGTCGGGAAAGATTTTGTAATTTCTGGATTGTATTTTTTAAATTATTTAACATGTTTTGAAATGCATATAACGCAGTGTAGTCCATCATCTGTGACAATACTACGAAAACATGGCCAGTAGGAAATACGTGAAAATATTGCAAGGTTTACTCAATCTACGAGCGGAATTTGGGGGTACCTTGACGTCCAACATTCGATTAACCTTGGACACGGCATTTCACAGCCAGGTAAATAACAAACAAAATATATTATTTCAAAATGAAAACCATTGTCGTTAAAATAATTCCCATACATTTCAACGAATTTTTCAGTTTTTTATTTCTTGCAGGTTTAAATCGTAACAGATTGTGCTCATTTTGTTAGCAGTTCTCAGTTACCTGGTCACTGATGTCTGTTTAAAATTTCAGCTCGGTTTATTTGGCCGTTCGGCCGTATGAGCCTGGACAGACAGACATTTAACATTTAACAGAATTAATCACGACCAGGCCCGATCGAGTAGCGTTGTAGACTACGTTCGCTGCGCTCACTCGTCTAATCAGACAATTGTTCGAAACAATGAGTTCTTTAAATGGGAATCAATCCAGAAAAAATCCATCTTAGAGGGATATAAAAGGATATTTTAACTTCTGGATTGATTTCCGTGTAATTAACTAGGAAAACGCTTAAGTCCCGCCGCGTTGTTGGATGAGCGTAATTGGTGCATTGAGCTGCCATGTGTTATGCGAATTTTCTGTTGTTCTGTGGCAAAATCATTACTTAGTTGAAATTTTTTTAAATTAAATTAAATTAAATTAAAAATTAACTTAATTTTTTTATTTTTTTTTTATTAATCGTAATTGTTAAAAAAATCGTAAAATTGCGATTTTCATAAGAAATAATTTCTCGATTGCGCTCAAATTTTACACTAATATATTAATTCATAAAATAAAGGTTCTGCGAAAAAATGATTACGATCGGATAAAGCATGTAGGTGTTATAAGTCAAAGAGTTGTTTAAAAAAAGAAAAAACCTGTAAAATTTCGATTTTTATGATAAATATTTTTTCAATTGCGCTCAAATTTCACAAAAATATCTAAATTCATAAAATAAAGGTTCTGTGCAAAAATAATTAAAATCGGATAAAGCATGTAGGTGTTATAAGTCGAAGAATTTTTTTAAAAATTGAAAAAAATCGTAAAATTGCGATTTTCATGAGAAAAAATTTTCCGATTGCGCTCAAAAACGTGGCAGTTCTAAGTTCAGAGATTTCGAAGGCCTCCATAAAATTTCATCGCAATCGGATTATCGGTTTAGCCGGAATCGTGTGGACAAACAGACAAAAATACAAAAAAAAAAAAAACATTCCGGATTTTTTTCTCCAGTGTAGTGAAATGGAATCTTCGCTTCGCTCGCTACGCTCGCTACGCTCATCCAATCAATCATACTTATTGGAGTGTTTCCCGATGAATGAAATCGATAAATAGGTTCGGGTAACCGTATTGTGTGTGGGCTTTAGTAATCTGGGCCTCAGTTTTTACAAAATTACAAGGGGAAGTGTTCCGGTTTTGGAAATAAGTATAGATTATCACATAAATTATAGTTAGTTCTCAGGTTAGGGGGAAAATTAAATTTCCAGCAATACAACATCAAAAAATTACAGTGATATAGGGATTATTTTCTTGAGGCCCATTATAGTAAGACCGACAATCAGTCTACTCATAGGTTCTTTCCCAAAAGTTGTCACAAAAAACGTATGAGAGTCTTCTTTAAAATTAAAACAATTGATGTTGTGATGTTCTATATAATATGTATTGTATTTTTTCCAATATATGATTTTTGAAACTGTTTCAATCGTATATTCAAATTTCCAAAAGAATACTGTAAACGAGTTAGCCTACGCAATGTGTTTAACTTTTAAAATAAAAGGTTTTATTGGTTACATAAAACATAATATGTTATAATAATAATATGTATTCATAATATGTAGTCGATCACACCTTGATTGAAGAGATTATGATTGAGATTGAGATTGATTGAAGGTGTGATCGACTATTATGACAATTTGTAGGGTTATAACTCATTTGGAAGAAAACTTCGTAGTTTAGCTGCAAAAGAAATAGCAACCTCGTCAACTTCGATGTCAGACTCGTCAACATCATCTTCCTCGACATCATCCTCTTCATCATCTTCTTCGTGATGATCATCGGAAAAACCTCCATGGTCACCACTGAATAAATATCGAATAGTAAGATCTAAATTGGTGTTTATAATTCCGTGACGTAACTGTTGAAGGTACTGTTTTAAATCGGGAGTGCGCTGTATGTTGGATAAACCCAATTTCACAAGTTTAGGAAAAGTGGACAAATATTCAATGAATTGGATCATGTCCTGAGATACAATTCTGTTGCCGTAAGTGAATTGTATGTGGAGTGATTGCAATTCAGTCATTGGATTGTTTTGAATGAACATGGCTATTATTCTTATGTCGTCGTCTGCCACATGATCAGACTCCAATTTAAAAAGGGTTATGGCTTGAATGTTTGTAGCGTGTGCCAAGCATATTTCTAGCGGAATTAAACTTGTCCCGGAGTATGTAAAGTTAATCAATTTCTGGAAAATTGGTTCAGATATTTGGTCGGGCATTGGCAGGTCAATATCGGGTTCATGTCTTATACGATTGTAAAGGGTGATGATTATTTCTTCGAGATGAGGACAATTATTCCCAATAGTAATCAAGTTTCGTTCAGCCACCATCTCATTATCCAAAGTTATGTTTAGTGACTTTAGGAACTTGCCTTTATTGTGGAAGTAATCTTCAATGGAATTTGAAAATGCGTATTCAAATCCAAGAGAAGATACTTCCAAGAGGCTATTCGTTACCGTCGTAAAGATATGACCGATTTGATCCATTTGGTCCCATAAAACTGGTCCCATATTGAAAGATTTCAGGTTCAAACATAATCTTGCTATACTCTCTACTCCCTCCAGTGAAGGTCTGTAGTCGATAACCTCTGTTAAGGCTAAAGAAGATACGTTCTTCAAACTCGCTAAAGCTTTACCAGTGTCTCTACAGCTGATGTATTCCAATGCAGGAAGACTCTCCAACAGTTCACAGATGATGGCTAGATCTATACTCAACCAATAGTTTTTATCATAGTGGAATTCGTCCATATAATCTTTGATTATTCTCAAGGTCTTTATTGGATGAGCGTAGCGAGCGTAGCGAGCGAAGCGAAGATTCCATTTCACTACACTGGAGAAAAAAATCCGGAATGTTTTTTTTTTTTTTTTTTTTTTTTTGTATTTTTATCTGTCTGTTAACACGATTCCGGCTAAACCGATACTCCGATTGCGATGAAATTTTATGGAGGCCTTCGAAATCTCTGAACTAAGAACTGCCACGTTTTTGAGCGCAATCGAAAAATTATTTCTCATGAAAATCGCAATTTTACGATTTTTTTCGATTTTTACAAAATTTCTTCGACTTATAACTCCTACATGCTTTATCCGATTATAATGATTTTTTCACAGAACCTTAATTTTAAGAATTAATATATTCGTGTAAAATTTGTGCGCAATCAAATAATTATTTCTTATGAAAATTTCAATATTACGATTTTTTCCTTTTTTAAAATTACGATTAATTAAAAAAAATAAGTTAATTTTTTATTTAATTTGATTTAATTTAAAAAAAATTTCAACAAAGTTCTGATTTTTTCACAGACCAACAGAAAATCCGCAAAACACATTGCAGCTCAATTCACCAATTACGCTCATCCAACAACGCGGCGGGACTTAAGCGTTTTCCTAGTATTCTTAATGTATTTGAAGCTTTCTTTTTCGGTATCGTCGAACTTAAACTTTATGATCTGCAGTTGGTGACAATTCTCACTAAGAATTTGAAAAGTGTGAGCAGGAATATGACCATATTCGTCGAATTCGAATACTGTCAAATTTGAACAATTTTCTAGAATCTTGTCCCAGAAGAATGTGTCAAAATGTAACTTGAATGTTTTACTGAATGAACGTGGAATCTTTAAAGTTTTCATATTTTCGTGCAATAATGTTGACAGCCAAATGTGATGGACTCGTTTACTGAGCTTACGTCTTGTGGACCGCTGTAGACAAATCTCATCCATTAAAGGGCGGAAGTTTAATACAAGATACTCTCTTAATCTGGCGGCTGCGTGATAGCGTTCTTCGTGAGAACTATGGTACCCGTAGCTTTCATTAATATCCATGCATATCCATTCAATATATTCCGCAGACTTCTGCAAGGCCAGGTCTCGCAGCGAGATGGGTTGTTTAATAGGTGGCATCTTGGTCGTACTTCTTATGTTCAAAATGGTCAGAACCTAGAACATAAAACACCGAAAATAAATTATTGCTATGACTAGGCCTAGCCTACAAATTATTACATTAATCTCTGTCTCAACTTTGCATCATCTTGGTGCGTGTATATAGCATTTTCAAGGGTCATCTTATAGCGTTTTGAAACATCAAGTTTTTGTATAATTTCAAAAGCTTGTTTAGGCCTAGGCTATGAACTTTTTTCAGATTTTTAAATTTGAATTTGGTCATCAAGGTTGAATTAATATTAATGGAATAAACAAATTTTTGATTTTATGTAAAATAAAATAAAATAGGACTTGAAAAACTTAGTTTTAAGTGAAAATATAGCACTTTGTAGCATCTATTCACAAAACTCTATTTATTTTCACGTACATCTTATCATCAATTATCGTTGACGTCAGAAGAATTGTACGTTAGGTCTCGATCGAAAATTAAATCGAGAGTGATATGTACTAGTAATGAAAATATGACACTCGATTCTAATCTTGTTACTAGAAAATGGCAGAGATGACCGAAACAGAACACTTCCTAATTGCGTTGAGCAATTAAATAAGTTATTGATAATTTGGTTAATAGAACAGAATCAAATTCTGCATGGTAAATGTTTGTAGGCCTTAGCACATTAATTTGATATAGGCTACTACTGTTGAATCGTAATCAGAAGGTCTCTCGTAGTCCTATATATATGTCTGTTCTATTGTTAGTTTTGATATTGATACTTCTTTTAAGTAAGCTACATTTATAGTGGTTCCGAGACCATGACCGAGAATAAGATTGAGACCTAGAATAAACATAAGAATATAATTTAGACGTGTCCTTAAACCTACTTCCGGATCCAGAACCATGCTGTAAATGGCCAGTTCACACATAAAGTTGCCAGGTTTAGCCTAGTCGTAATAATTTGTTGTTTAGTCGTTAGGTTTAGTTTATTTGGATTATGGGCGTGTCAACCGTTAGGTCTTATGCGCCACTCTAGCCTAGGGCAAATGGGGATGAAAGTCCCATGCTGGTCAGAACCAGCCATCTCACGTCGCGGTCGTCATCGTCTATGTCATCGTTCGTGATATCATGGTTGTCGTCGTCGTCGTCGGGGAGGTCGTCATGGTAAGGGGGAGAGGTATCTGACGACGACCGCCAGAGCTCTCCTCTAGTTTCGGGGAGTAATACCGTTATTCACTCAACGGTTATACTCTCCTACATCACTATAGATGATGTTTGCGGGATGGATTTTATCGCTTTCCTCGCCTTTAACGATAAGCATGGCCATGCTCTGGGCCAAATTGTACCCCGGGCCCAGACGGGGGAAAAGACTAAAGAAAGATGTTGGAAATTTTTATCTAAACTGGCGAATGCTAGACCATGTACTACGTTTACATGCAGTTTTGAAAAAGTTTTGACTTGAGTCAAGTCAAAACGATGATGCGTTTACATGATACAGATCTGAAAACGATCTCAAAACTATTATTTAGTTCACTTATTTCCCGGTAGACAGCACAATGTATTAAACAAATTCCACTGTTTTCTAATGAAAAAAGTATATATTTTTATTGCGTATAACATAAGTATAACTTCATTAGATGACCAAAAACATTTGCCGTAACGTTAAGAACATAATTCAGAATACCAAGATCACGTTCTTAACTTGCTTTTAGCAAACATAACCTCAAATTGCAACGCAACGAGCGTTTTGGTTGCAGCCAGGTGTATACATGACAGTTTTCAAAACTAGTTTTCAAGTCACCTCTACTAGCAAACAGGGTTGACTTGAACCGATCCAAACCCAGATTCGAAGCGTTTACATTCAGTTTTGAAACGTAGTACATAATATGACTGAACTTTTTGTGACCGTGAGTTAACGCTACCACTTGTTCCCTATACTTCATCTCTGCTACTTATGAATATGATTATACCTTATGTCTTTATGTGACCTGGGCGTTACACATTACCTCGAATAAAACATTTGTTGGGTTTTGACACAACTTAGGCGTATTACTTCTTTAAAGGAACACTTACCTGAACATTAAAGTGCTGCGCACAATTGGCATAGCATAAGCGTAGCGCAACGCAAGCACAACGCAAGAAATATAAACAAGTGCACCTGGCTGCTTGAACACACAATTCACGTATGCATAGCGTAGGCGCGGAAGCACAGCGCAAGAGATGGTTACATTTATATTTCTTATGCTTGCGCTTGCGTTTGACCAATAGGAATCCAGAAACAACACGACTCAACACAAACGCCCATTTTCAGTTAAATCAAATTCACAACTATTGTTGTTAGTGTCAGTGTCAAATTATTAATCATGGACGAACTCACAGAAGACGACGTCATTATCGAGTATGAAGTTGAGTCGACGTCTAGCGACGAGCTGCTAATTACGTATTTTAGGCAATATCCTTATCTCTATGACAATAATAGGCTACTGCAAATGGTTTCAAAGACGAAATGTCAAACGCAAAGTTGCAGTCATCTGATCACGAGCCTTCTAAAACTTTGCACAGCCATGTAGTTTCTTTACGCCACTCTTCCGTTATGACAATTGTGCACGCCTACATTCCTTGTGTTGCGCTTATGTTGCGCTTGCGTTGTGCTACGCTTATGCTATGCCAATTGTGCGCCGCACTTTAGTCCATCCTAGGCCCTAGGCTACCACAATGTGGCTCGCTCCTGCTGATTTGTAGCTATTTCTCCCACTCGTTCCAATTTCATTTACAAAATCAATTTTCTTAATAGATAACATTCGAAATTGGAGGGCTTATTTCCCGTTTTCATAACAAGACGGATAATTGTATTGATTGTATTCGTTTTACCTGCTAGATTAGTACTGATCGCACTGATCACTACTATACCCTCCGCACTGATGTTGTTTCGCTACCTCGTTGGCGCAGACAAAAACTTGCAATCAATCGGTCAACAATGGAACAACTACAGCCTTCTAGATGTATATACAGGTGGCCTGGTTTGGAACAGAATCGATAAAGAAGATTGAGAAACTTTTCTTTATCGACTCTGGTTTGAAACTTCATCGAATTCTTTGTGATTGTTTTCGCCACTGCCTCCTAGATGAACATGAACATCTAGGAGGCAGTGGTTTTCGCAAACGGTGCGTGTTTTACAGTATAATCTTTGTAGGCGTCAGAAATATTCCAACGATTTAAACAAGATGTGTCACACTGCTAGTGCTAGGTTAGATCAGAGTCGATAGGAAAGTTTCCCGTTCAACTTATTATTCTTCTCTGATTATACTAAAGACTTACAATCTTTTGACTACTACATATCTTGACAGCCAAACCCATCCTAATATTCTCGGAAAACGCCAAAGTCGTTGTTAGTCGAGTGAGCGAGCCATGTGTTGAGTACCAAGTAACATTCCCTTTCATCCCCTTACCTAATGCTGGGTCCAGCAAGGGTCTTCCTCCCTGTGGTGCATTATGGCCGTATGTTGACGCGCCCTTATACCAACTATACTGAAAATTCTATAATTTATAGCTTTTATATCAATTAACTTGAATGTTTCCGTGTACTCAACGACTTTGGCGTTTTCCTTGAATAAACTTAGAAACCAACATAATCATCAAACAGTCAAAACACATTAACTTACACACGACCACAACTTACATTAACTTACAATATGACCTAACCGGTTGAAGCGCCCTAGTTTCTCGCGTAGTACTTCCAGACCTCACTGCACGCCACTGGCTCGAGACAGCCACAGATAGAAACCACTCCGACACCAATTTAAAATCTCCGTCACGTGATACATTTGATCGTCAATATTTCAGTTGGATTTGATTGAATTTGATCCGAGCTTTGCTTCGCTGAGTTGAATCTCCAATGAACGTGTATTTGCTGTTGACCTAGAGTGAGATGTGATGTGATATACGGTGTCAGTTTAGAATTCCAACTCAAGTGGTGAGAGAATACAGAGCATGCATGACTTTGACAATTTTCACGAAATAACTGAGAATTGGTTGGCTATCTTATGATAAATACATTTTATTATATTTGCTGGTTGCAGAACTTATTAACCTGAATATATTAATATCAATCACACAATTATTTAAACATTAACCATGGTATTTTTATCAATTTGTCACCTTATCACCTTTTCACCAATTTTGTATTTTATAACCTCAGTTTTTTCTACATTCATGTTGGGCTTTCAGTCGTTTTTTATACATTTATAGTTTTGTTATTCAAGTTTTTCTTGTTGTATATTATTGTAAAATTTTAATTTTATACTACTTGTTCATGTATTTAATATTTTGTAAATCGTATTTGTATGGTTTTAAATAGTATTTTTAATTGTTTACTTTTAGTTACCTAACACTTGTGGGTTAATACCTGTTGTTAGTGATCAATAAATATAAAATAATTCTGTAATTTGTCTTACCTATACTAGCATTTTACCAAAGAAGTTTTTACCGTCACGGAGTAAAAGTAAATCAATTGAAATGGGTATGGCTTGTTTTAACCCTTGCGTTCCTACTGTAGCCATGGCAACAGTAACTTCTAAATTTTTTTAGGGGTAAATTTTTGTTTTTTTCAATTTGATCCCATTTGTTGTGTGTACATTTTCCTCCCAATTCAATGGGACGAATTGTGCCTTTTTTTAGAGAGAATATTGAAAATACACATCTGCTAAAAATGCTAGAAACGGAAAAAATGTGGCTAGACCCGGAAAAGTAATACATTCCTGTCAAAATCTAAAATTTGCAACAAATTAAGAAAAAATCTAGTTTTAGGGATGCCAGCTGAAAATTGTATCCAGAAATTAAGATGATTTTATTCAAAATTTAAAATTTTATGAAAATTGCTTAAATAATGATTTAAAAAAATACCAAAATGTTTCGGAAAACAATCGGAATTTTAATTGGTTTAAGAGTTAAAAAATAGATTTTTGCTCTCTTGTTTTTATTGTTAATTTCAAATTTACCGCACTATTGCTGCCAATCTTGTTGCCAGTGTTTGGGTGATCGTGGTGGCTATTTTCAGAGCAGTTCAATGCCAAATATCACTAGTTTTATAGAGAAGTCGTTCGTTATTATTTCGCAACCGGTGTCCACAGTGTAAGTGCGACAGTGCTGCCATCTCTCGGCCGTGGCATTCTTGATGAAACCAACTCCAGCCGCCTACACAGGGATCGGTCTTGCTTATCTGCGTCACAAAGGGCTTTCCAACCTGTTTTAACCAATGCGATATCAACCAATCTTTCCACCACTGTTTGAGCTTTGGTGGTTTACGTAAATCAAAGCTTTGCGGGAATAACTGGTGTTCTATGAAGTGTTAACGTAATTTATTGTAGATTGGACCCAGAGGCGCAAGTAGAACTTTCTTTGGGTGAGAGGGGGGGGGAAGAGAGTTGATTGTTATACCTGACTTTAAACACATAGCTAACGTCAGTATTGAGCCTATCTGTCTGATTGATGTGAAGTTTTTGTTGCTACAACTTGATAGAAATGTAGTCTTGCTAGAACTCATAAGATTCATGCAGTATACTCTAGCAGAGCTCGAGAAAACCAGGTTGCTACGTAGAACGCAGAGATTTAGTCTGGATCACTTGGAAGCTCTATCGTTTGTCCTATCGGGTTATGATTTGCACCAAAATGAGCGCACATTTTACAATAATTGCTCGCTTTTTGTTTTTAACTGGCCGTAAATGTGTTTCCAAATAGGTAATTTGTGGTAATTTCACAAACTTGCGTAGGGGAGTCTGAGTCTCCCACATTCCAGGTAGGCGCCTTAGCCAACTGGACCACCGAGACGGTAACTATTTAACTTCTGAATTGTAGTTGCGTCATAGATCTGAATGGAATTCTATATTTAATTAAATGCATGTTTGTATTTAAAAACTTACTTATTATTTTATTTGATTATTTATTCATGATATAGTTCTAACAAACCCACATTATTGTTCTTCATCTGGTTTTTATATTTGTGGTGGGGTGGGGTGGGGGGTGTGTCCTTTCCCCTTAAACGACACCTTACACTCGCTTGACCTCAGCTGGTCACAACACCTCGCGAGACCGACGTGATTGTCAGGTGGTGGGGTCACACCCTCCCCCCTCTCGCGTCGACGGTAAAAACAGCCACCGTTCGCCTGTTGCATAGCAACGTCTTGAAAAACGGCCAACACATTGCGTGTAGTCTCGGACTCCACGACTCTTTTTATTTAGCTTTAGCTGGCGAAATATATTTCAGTTAGTGTTTAAAGATATTTGTTGGCGATGGCCTCTTTTGGTGTGGTCAATATTTCCCAATTTGTTATCGTAGGTTATAGGCCTACAGCTAGCACACTCAAATAAGTTGACATTTGTTTAAAAATAAAATTATTTATTTTAATCTTGCAAACATCAGCTAGTAAGTAGGGGATTATTTTTCTCTCCAAAACTAGAGGCGAGCTCTGTCAGTCGAAGTTGGGTTCTCTTCCCATCTCCTCGACACATCCTCCCCGACGACGATGACGTGAGCTTTCCCTCTTTTCCCCTTTCCCTTCCCTTGAAGTGTCTGGATATGTCCAGCACGGGTCTGCATATCCGCTAGGATGGAGTGGCGCATTTTCACCTCACAGTTGACGCGCCCTAAACCAAATAAACTAAAACTATTATTCTCTTATTGGATTGGCTGTGGAGTGGTGTAACTGAAATTAACCTGAACTATTCAGTGCATTCGGCCACACGTGCCCTGCATTAGCCTTCCTGCCCTATGGGCAGGTAAAATTCATTAAATAATATTTTTTTCTAGATGTACATTACAATAAAAAAAAATTAAAAAATATGAAATCGTAACTTTTACATAATATAATCATTTATATTGTCCTTTTATGAGTTGTCCCTTCTGTATTGTCCTATTTTTAACAATACAGTTATTTATTTCATCTTCGGGCGCAATATTCTTCTCCACAACAGTACATAGAATAATTGATCAATGTTATTTATATCGTAAAATAAACTCCCCACATTTACTGTCCCATTGTGGATAAATTGCTTCTGGCAGTATTAATCAACACATCACTATGTCGAATAGAAATATGCCAAATGAGTTTATCATAGCGTATGATTCGGTTGTGAGTTATCTTTCCTCTGCACTCGACATACAGACGTGGCCACCTTGACGTTCCAACTCAATTTAAAAGTCTGAATTGTTTTTAATTATCTGTTGTGACGTTTCAAGTGCGTATGGGTAGATACTTCACTTTGCATTATCTGTCGCATGATTGATGAGTGTGTGTTAATGTATTCGGTTGTGGAGGTTGAGTGGAGTGCGGCAATATTCATCAATTATTAGGAACATGACTGGAATGACATGGAGAAATTTTAATATTTATTTCAGTTTTCGAACGTTACCATTGAATTTGAATTCAATTTTGTAAAGTTCTCAAACAAAAGTTTCAAATTGTAAATGTAAGAGTTAGCATCATTACAGTTTAATGAATTTTCGCAATACTTTTGTTTTTGTGTCGTTTATTTGAGTTGGAGCTCGTCTAACGTTTGAATTTTTTTTAAATTTAAATTCATTGATTTCAAATTATTGGATGAGCGTAGCGAGCGAAGCGAAGATTCCATTTCACTACACTGGAGAAAAAAATCCGGAATGTTTTTTTTTTTTTTTTTTTCTTTTTTTTTTTTTGTATTTTTGTGTGTTTGTTAACACGATTCCGGCTAAACCAATACTCCGATTGCGATGAAATTTTATGGAGGCCTTCGAAATCTCTGAACTTAGAACTGCCACGTTTTTGAGCGCAATCGGAAATTTTTTTCTTATAAAAAACGCAATTTTACGATTTTTTTCGATTTTTAAAAAAATTTCTTCGACTTATAACACTTACATGCTTTATCCGATTGTAATGATTTTTTAACAGAACCTTGATTTTATGAATTAAGATATTCGTGTGAAATTTGAGCGTCATCGAAAAACTATTTCTCATGAAAATCGAATTTTTACGGTTTTTTTTCTTTTTTAAAACAATTCTTTGACTTTTAACACCTACATGCTTTATCCTATTGTAATGATTTTTTCATAGAACCTTAATTTTATGAATTAATATACTCGTGTTAAATTTGAGCGCAATCGAATAATTATTTCTTATGAAAATTGCAATTTTACGATTTTTTTCTTTTTTAAAAATTACGTAAAAATTACTATTTATTAAAAAAATTGAGTTAATTTTTAATTTTATTTAATTTAATTTAAAAAAATCTACGACTAAATGATTTTTTCACAGAACAACAGAAAATCCGCGTAACACAATGCAGCTCAATGCACCAATTACGCTCATCCAACAACGCGGCGGGACTTAAGCGTTTTCCTAGTATAAAGAATCACTTAAATTGTCGATTTTTTGCACAAAATAGTTTCGTCCCTTCGGTTCAAACAACACCATTCAACCAGACATTGTTCTAAAATCGTTTGAGATTATTATTATGTTATTGATTAATTTTCTTTAGAGTTTAAATTCAATAATGCAAAGTTAATGAAGTATTGAAATCATTACGTTTACGTTTTTAGAAATCCAAAATATTAAATAGCCTAAATCGTTGTCCTAAATTGTTAGATTGAGGAGTTTTTACTTTTGAATTCACCTTCTTTTCTTGTTCTCGTTTTCTATAATATTTTTTTGAATTTATTTTTATTTGTTAAATGTTTTTTAGTTGATCTTCCGGATACCTTTCTAGAGTTCTAAAGTTGAGTGAATCGGTTCTAGTCCGTACTGATGGGCCCTGGGCAGTTTTCCTATACAAAAACACTCACAAGTTCTGTACGTTGTTTGTCTAAAAAGTTAATTCTGTTTTTCAGTTTATCTAAAGTACGAAATAGTTTCGTTTTCATCAGGGTGGATCGAGTTTCACATGGAAAGTTTCACTTTTCAATCCCGACCAATCCGTCGTTATCTCTGATGGAAAGAGTGAGGTATTTCCAGAGATATTTTCGCAATTATCCTGTCTGGGTTTATTCGACCGTGGGGCAGCCTCGTACAAAATAAAACACAACGCAGGCTGATGGTGATGGCATTCGTCTAGCTAGCCCTGTAGACGGTGCACTTAGACGAGATATCCTGTCTATATTCTCACGTAATGGCATGCCCAGACGGAAAATAGTTTTCCCTTTTGACGAGACTCGAAAAGTATTTTCTTATGTATTAGTTTCCAACTGAGTTTCACTAAGAATTTGTCGAAGTTTGATCTAATTCGATACAGAGAGACACGATGATTCGTCGCTAGCTTCACTGGCTTTCAGTGGGCATGCTGTTCTGTTTGCTCGGTCGAAAGATATCTCAGACGCCAAAAACTTACGTCATATTCACAGAAATAGAGACTTCTACATTTAAAAAGTAAAAAGAATCGAAAGAGGAATATAGCCCCAACTCCTTAGGTAGTTCTTTAAAATAGCTTTTTCATAATTGACGATTTTAAATTAATTTAAAATGAAACTATTATGAAACGTTATGAACATTTGTATACTTTTCTCTGTTCTTGTGAGGAAAATGGTTTAAATTTCGAAATGTATCACCTTGTTTCAACCGGTAGACATTATTCATAATAAAACATATTTTTACAAAAAGACAATCACAGCTGTGTGGATGGATATTATCAAAGAATGCAAATTCGTTGTAAATATTATTTAGGTCTAACTCTAGACATTTCGTACTCTTCAAAAAAATGATATTGCCTAGCCTGAACAGTAATTATGTTATAATTTTATAAATACACTGAGCTTGTCATTACTATGCCTACTGTTTGATACTCTCTTGTCTAATATATTAACAACTTTGATTTTTCGCAGGGTGTGTGATTTTTTTTTTTTATAAATCATCATTTTAAATCAGATTTATTCGATTTAAATCAACTTTTTAATTTGAATAAGATTTTTTCGATTTTTTTCGATTTAAATCAGATTTTTATGATTTAAATCATTAATATCAGTGCTTCAAAACTTGTCAAGTTGGCCAGCGGATAAAATACTTTCACAAGCGTTTCAGAAAATATAATTAAAAAATTATTTTAAGGAAAACTTTGCTTAAATCAGTTGAAGTAATCTTGTGTTTGTTGCTCAAAATCAAGAAAAAGTGCATTTGATTTGGAAATCAATGATTTTATAAAATATAAATCATTTGATTTAAACAAAAAACACCCTGGTTTTTCGTAAAATGGGAAAATTACAACTAATAAATGGATATATTATATATTTATTGTATCGACATTTGACTATGTTTTTCCCTTCAGTTCTCTACCAGTGCTCGCCCCAGTATTTCACCGAAGAGCTCACACACTCACGATGAATGTCCCTCTCTTTATAAATAAAAACTCCCGCTTGTTTCCCACGTGACCGGAAGTGGCTGTCACGTGTGCTTTTGATCGCCGCGTCGACGGGTTCCGGCCCATTCACTCTAGGCGATTTATCAGACGTTATTAGTTTGGCAACTGGCGAGGACTGATGGCTCACTCTCCTTGCTAAATCTCGCCGCGTTTATTACAGGGGATACGGGCGACACTCGGCTAAACTGGGACTAAGAAGTAGCGAACTAATCGTTAGTACTTCAGGTTTGGAGGCAGAATGCAGTTTTTGTCATGTTTTATATCTTACAACTTACCTGCAATGTGCTTCTTTGGAATCGAAAATAATATTGTGTTCATTTCTTATATTAAATACCATAATCCACCCTAAATGTGAATTTTTGTATTTATTTTTCGAAAATCTTGAGATAAACTCGCTACTTATTTAATTTATTAACCACTTTTTTTCCTCTTTTTTTTAATTGAGCGAGCGAAGCGAGCGTCTCCACTTGACTCTTATGGCTCGAATGTCTGTTTTTTTTTTTTTTTCTGTTACTGCTTCGATACAGGTCGCACCGTTTCTCTGATCGACCTGAAATTTTGCACACATGTACATACCACCTAGGCGGGTTGCTGTATAGTTTTGTGGCAAAATCGTTCAAAAAGTTAAAAAGTTACATTAAAGTTAATTGAAAGTTTTTTTTCAAACTTTAACGGAGACAAAATCTGAGGTGGCCAAATCATTTAGAATGTCCGTCCGATCACGAATATGTTATTTTTATTTTGATCCGATAAGTAGTGTAGTCGGAAATTACATTATAACAAAGTCCCGTTACCATGGCAACGGCGCACGTGGTTTCAGCAAATACCGTAATATAACACTACGTTTAATACAGGAAAGATGGCTGTGTTTCCATTGTTGTGGGAGGAGACAATTTGGATCAGCGCCCCTGGCGGCATTGGCGTTACATTGGGCGCGAAATTCAAATACTGGAGTTAGCGCATAGATTATTTTACCGGGTCGGGTTTGAGTGTAATTTTCCAATTGGACAATTACGTTACACGACAAAACAAGGGCAAGATGCCCCTGGGCAGGCTTAATACATAATATTACTATCGAAAACACTTAAACTCAGACTATTTTAGTCGCCACTTCTTGCACCTGAGAGGAGTAATCACAACACTAAGGTTATTAGTGCCCTACGGTTATTTTTTTTTTTTAAGATTGGGGCGAAAGGGGAAACGCGGTGGTACACGGTGAGGGTAGGCCTGTGCTATTCAGAAACAGACAGGGGGAAGGTTGGCGGGGTAGGGGCCGGTGGGTTGTGACGAAATCAGGCCGCGGGGCTGGCACGGGGAGGGGTTGTTGGGGGTTGCCCCACGTCGTGATCGTTGTCGCCTGCGTCATCGTCCGTCTTGTCATTGTCGTCGTCGTCGTCGGTGAGGTAGTCAAAGGGAAGGGGAAAATTTCTCGAGGGCAGACGACGTCCTCTTCTTTGCCTTGTACGATGAGCATAAGAGGTAAGCTCTGGGCCTATTCGACTCCCCGGGTTCAGGCATGCTGAACCCATCTGGACACTCAGACGGTCGCGTGGATAGACACACAACTTGGTGTGCATATCATGTATACTGCCACTACAAGCATTAAAACCGTATAGTAAGGCATGGGGAGGGGTTGTCATTCCTTTTAATTTTATGCTTCAGTGCATAGCAACAAAAATAAGATTAACATATTATATTGCATCTTTATTGCAAGTGTAGCTATGGTGAAAACAAATATTATGATCATCCTTTATTCATTTTAGGGTTAGGCCTATTACTAATATATAGTGTGCCAGGAACTAGATTAGTAAAACTTTGTATACACATTTAAAAACATGTATTGATATCTAGTTCTTCAGTAACCAATACAAAAATATTAAATACACAAGAACAATCAATACAAATACGTAGGCTAGTGATAATACGAGTACCTTTGAGCATGTCTGTCAAGATAATAATACAATAATGACATGTTTATGTTTTGTTTAGAGCAAAGCAGTCACTTGTCTCCCGATTTAACGCCTTCTTTAATGTATTTTAATTGTTTTGGCGTCCAGATGGCCGTGGTAATGTAACTCCAATGCCGCCAGGATCGCTGTTGTTAGTTGTCTCCCGTTTTACAGCCCTCTTTCCTGTATTAAACGTAGTGTTATATTACGGTATTTGGTTTCAGGTCACTATGCACTGCCACCTAGAAGTAATCAAAACACTATCGAGGAAGCAGTGTATTATTTGTAACCAAAGAGTTTAACAAGGAAATGATGTCAAGGTCTTCTAGATGGCGGTGGATTTTATCCATTCTCTCCTATTTTTCAAATTTTCAGCTAAATCGGTCAAGACCTTAAAGACTTATTGGTATGTAACATTATGGGAATGTCTTACTCGGGTCGTGTTGCACGTACCGGTGCTCGCTCAACAACGCGTCCAACTGAGCGTTTTCCTAGTAACTAACGTTGGATTTTGTTGAGCGAGCGTAGCGAGCGTCTCCACTTGACTCTTATGGCTCGAATGTCTGTTTTTTTTTTCTGTTACTGCTTCGATACAGGTCGCACCGTTTTCTCTGATTGACCTGAAATTTTGCACACATGTACATACCACCTAGGCGGGTTGCTGTATAGTTTTTGAACAAAATCCGATCATTTATTATAAAAAATAAAAAATAAAATAAAAAATAAAAAAATAAAATGTACCGATCGTTATGAAATTTTGCAGGGTCAATAAGTACAACATTCTCTCTTATTTTCCAAATTTTCAGCTAAATCGGTCAAGACCTTAAAGACTTATTGGTAATCATAATTCGAAAAATGATGTTAAAAAAATGAAGGAGGCAGTGAAGATAGACACTTTAGAAGGCATGACGTCAATTAGTACATTGCAAAGATGTTGGAATAGTATAGTGTACAATGTCAATATCCAGTTAGGCCTACACTGTGTGGTGGGCCTTATGGAAATGTCGTACTCGGGTCATGTTGCACGTACCGGTGCTCGCTCAACAACGCGTCCAACTGAGCGTTTTCCTAGTGTTAATGTTTTTAAAGGGAATGGGAAGGTCACATTTGGCAGTTAGCAAATAGCTATTCGCTCGGCCAAGATGCATCTGACGTATATGAAACTTTGCAAAGTTGTCAATAAAGCATACATGGACAGCCCTGCGGTCATAGATTTTCAAAATTTTGTCTTAATCATCCAGAAAAAAATCACGAATATAGTAAATTTTAGATTTTTTAACAAAATCATAATTCGTGAAAACTAATTTATTTTTTATAAATTATTTTAAAACAAAATTTGGAAACGTGTTACTGCAGAGCCATATTTCCACATTCTTGACACATGTTCAAAATTTCAAACACCTGTGGTGTCAGTCGGCCGAGCGAACAGTAATTACTAATTAGCCTAAAACGCATGTCCTATATACTCTATTAATAGACGCAAAATGTTAAACGCTTAGAGATCGCCAAGTCTAGACATACATGTATACGGGAGCACTCAAAATAGGGAGCGAAGGGCCAAGTTTACCTTCATTGTCCCATGTGTTTTACCCATTACTAATGGTGGAGGTGCCGGGTACATGAATAATCTAACTCTCTTGGGAGGCTAAACCATAAGAGTCACCAAACACATTCTGTATCATCCTTATTGAAAGGCAATATTATCAAAAAACGCACAACTAAATTGTCTTAATGATTACTTTACAGATACGCTCACATAAATTTGCTCTTATTTATATTATTGATTGCATGTTAATGAACCTTATCACTTTTATTTAATGATTATTTACAATTTTTTTTAACATATTATGTGTTCCTAAATAACGACATTATCTTATCTTAGTATTAGTATAAACTTTAGTTTGTATAAGCTAATAGGACACATACACTATAAATTGTGTTATTGTAAATCATAATCTAGTACAAACCTTCTAATAAAAATTTGAATTTGAGATAACTTTCGTTTTTTTTTTTATCTTGAGACCTGACTCACTAACGGGCAGACATAAAAGTGTTACATATTGTGAAATTCCACTCTCCTATTTATATTTTCTTTTTTCTACTTCGGTTTTGGTCTGTCATGCCCTACACCGTGCGTGTTTCTGAAAAAGCTCTCTCTCTATAATATAGAGACCCATCCTCTATTTTTCACCGATCCTTTCCCCGCGAAGATTTATGAAATGCATAAACTTATGGGAGTCTCCAGCTAATCCCTCTAATCCCGATATATATATATTCCCACAAGGAGTAGAGGTTGTTCCTGTAGGGATAGACTCTCGCGAGGCGGTAGTGAATCAAATTAAAAATTCTTCCCCGAGACGGCTGAAAGGGCGTCGTCGTCGTTGTCGTCGCGACGCTCAAGACGCCCCCCTTCCCCCCCCCCCCCACACACGTTGTCGTCGGGAAGACATCAATCAAAATCATCCTCTTTAAGCGAACATCGCCATCCTAGAGTGTTGGCATGTCACCGTGTTGCGAGATGGAGACTTTATCTTGGTTAGGAGACGATATTCATTTATTTATTGCCTGGGCTCAGTTAAACAAGTGCGGGAGATGATGGCGGTTTTATGTTCTTGACTTATTTCAATCAGGTTTAAGTGTGTTGTTATATGGTGGATTGAGAGTGGTTAACTAACAGTGTAGGCGTGGTGGTTGGATATAGGACGGAGGTTCCATCGTGTTGGGTGCGATAGCTGCGTTAAGGTGGCAATGTATTTAATGTTGGTTTGGGCTGTACGTATTGTATCAATATTCTACTTCTTTTTATGGTATTTATATTTGCTGACCGAGACTATGACGGATATGTGAATGAAGAACAACTTTTTTTTCCTTCTTGTATTGTTTTTCTTTATTTTTTAAAATTCTTCCTTTTATTACGTGTTTTCAATGTATATTTTTTATTTTTTTCTATTTGGTTCATTTTTATTTCATTTAGCCTAATTCAAAAAAATCATTGTCCATTCACATGTCATATATTTTGTTATCATAGAATAATTTCTTATTTATACATTGATGTTGTTATATTTAGTATTTAATGAGCAATGTAACCCCAGTTTAATCGTTTTTCATTCTTTGTAAATCAATGTTTATAATTATATCCAAATGGAAATTTGGATGAAGTTTACTCCTAGGTCATCGATCAATTATTAGAGGGACTGAGAAGTGAGTAGCCCTATGACGGGGTGCATAAAATACAACCACCTTCATATTGTTAACTGATCCACCTAAGTGTAAGGCCATTTGTATCTTACAATCTAGCCCTTCTACAGGATTGATGGAGTCGTGTATATCGATTTGACGCCTCTGATATTATAACCCCTTGCCCTACCAACTTTCCTTGGCGTCCCATATTATTTGTGTCCACTAATTGACCCCTTAAATTCTTCAAAATACTTAACCTAATCTCGACAGCGCAACAGTGCGAAGTAGGAACCCGTGTTTGACCCTAGAGCTTTCAGTGGTCCATCCATGAATCAACCCCTAAAACGTTTCTAACGTGTGTTTTATCTCTCTTCCCCAGGCCTAACGATCCCTGGCTAGAGGACAGTCAGCAGCCTTCCCGAGGTGAGTTCAAGATATTAGCTGGCCCTCACACGACAGGTACTTTTGTCTCGCGTCTTTACGAGGTCGCGGAGTTTGATGTCAGTGTATTGTGCTCCGTGTTTTATTGCGAGAGGTAGATGATATCTCTTGGTTTTTGTTCTGTGGTCTGAACAAGGGTGGTGTTCAAGTGCAGGGTCAGTACTCAGCAGCAGGGGGGGGGTGGAGATGGCTTGACCTATTAAGCCTGGTTTACGAGCACCGTTCAAGTTGAAGTTAAAACCAAGTTTATTATGCTTGTTCTTATGTCAACAGTTCTTGTGTCAACCTCCTAATTCAATGCTCGACATTGACCAATGATCTTAAAAGTGGTGGCATTTTTTTTGTAGGTTTTCGACATATTTAGTTGACCATAAGGCAACTAGCAACAACTACTACAACAATGAATCACAGAAATTTGAAGTGGACACTCCACAGGTTGTTAAATATAAAAGATATCAACAAAGCAATACATTGCGAATTTAAGGGAGTAAGAAAGTCGTGACCATTGAATCTACCCAACAGTTCAAATTTGAGAATGCAAATTTAAACTATGAGGTAATTTAAAATTTGTATAAATTTGCAATGTTCTGCTTTGTTGTCGTACTAGACAACCTGTAAGGTTTGTCCTTCATTTAATTATTTGTGTCATTGTTGTGTGTGTGTCCCAAAATTCTTAATGTTTCTAAATAAATTTAATAATAAATTCGTAGAGACTCAACCCTTTTCAGAGTCTAAAATAGAGCAGCGAACTCTCGATTTAATGTGCGAATTAAAAACATCTGACGAACGCATCAAAGAAATGGACCCTCACGTAGGGTGTTTTTGGTTTAAATCAGATTTAAATCAAATGATTTATTTTATTTGTTAGTTTTCATTATTGTTAGTCTACAAAGCCAAAACTCACATAAACCCTGGAACTATTTTGCCCATGAAAGGGTTAATAAAAATCATTGATTTAAAGCAAATGCACTTTTGCTTCATTTTTTTTAATTGGATTTTATGAAACGCTTGTGGAAGTATTTGATCCGCTCACCAACTTTACAAGTTTTGAAACCCACATAAAAATTGTTGATTTAAATCAATAAAAAATCTGATTTAAATCAAATTATTTTTATTTTTATTTATTTTTAATTTAAAAAAAATCATACACCCTGCCCTCGCATTACATTCATTCAATTATAAGAACTGAATGTCAATATCACACCCCCCTCCCCCGCAACTATACTGCCCTATCTCTATGGGGCGATGTCTCTTATTTATAACCTAACTAATGGACCTATGGGTTGGCCACTTTATTATCCAAACAAGTGAAATAATGTTACATTTGGTGGTTTGTCTTATGGGACTACAATGCCACTACTTTATTGCCCTACATAAATCGTCGCCACTATGTCCTGAATAATTGTTAGTTTTAGTTTTAAAAAAGGTTAACAGCATGCTACCCTGCACCACGTTGTCAATGTAGTGTTTTGCTAATTTTTCAACTCAACATGTAATAAACTTTCCACGCTTTGCATCTGGCAACCTGACTCCTGTTAAATGCGACAAGGGCGGTATTCCAGTGAGGTCAGGGGTGAGTGGGGACAGGACGGCGAACTTCTCTGACGTCATGGAACGGACGTGACGTCGCACAACCGGCGTGAGATGTATTCAGTACATTCACGCCGCACTGTCAGAAGTTGGTTGGACAGTTTGATTTACGAAACTTGTGTGGTGCATTCATGAATAGGGTTTTGTATATACTGTGTTCACTGGAGGTGTATGTACATTGGGGATCGGGAGCTACATTGTTGGCTCATGCGTGACGCGTGTTACTCTGGTTCGAATCCCACCAACGGCAATCCTGACTGAAAGTTAGTCTCTTAAACAGCCCTAGGACATTCCCTTCACAATTACTCAAACACCTTAATAAGCGAAAGTCACTTAAAGAGGGTCACACCGGGAAAAGTGATATGTATTTTATTAATTAATTAATTAATTTATTTATTTATTTATTTGTTTAACGTCTATCCTATTCAGTTAAAAAACTGATTTACAAAGAAGAACAACTTAATAAATCTACTTACATAGATGCAGATGTAAGTACAGCGGACATCGTTACAAAAAAAAGTAATAGTTTTGATCGAAACTCTCCTATTTATCACCTTTCTGTCCATCCGTGTCACTTCTGTCGATGAAAATCGAATGACTTCCGAATGACTTGCGTTTTCTTTCGTTTATATTATGGATGATACAGAATGTTTATGTTTACCTTGTGGGTCTGGGGGAGGGGATAGCCCCATGACAGAAATCTGGAATTTCTCTATACCCGACATCTCCACGAAGAAGAATTAAACCTGAAAATTTAGCTGGCTATAAACCACTTCGCTTTTATGTTTTTATACCTCCGTATCCATGCTTGTTATTTATTACTAGGAAACGCTCAGTTGGACGCGTTGATAAGCGAGCACGTGCTATAGCTAGACCCACATTGCACATTTTTTTAAATTTAAAAATTTACGACGTTCGCGTTTCCAGTATTATTTATTATTGCCAAGGTATTTGGGTAAACCCGTGTTTAAATCTTTACTTTAAAATCCACCGCCATCTAGAGGACCTTGACTCATTGGGAAAAATATTGAAACTCTTTGGTGACAAATAATAGACTGCTTCCTCGAAAGTATTTTGATTACTTCTAGGGCAGTGCATTAAAAATTCGCGCGTCTTTTCGTTGCCATGGCAACGTTACTTTTGTTAATGAAATTTTCATTTTACACTACTTATCGGATCAAACAAATTAAACATATTCGGGGACCGGAGGGGACATTCTAAATGATTTGGCTATCTCAGATTTTGTCGCGGTTAGTTTGAAAAAAAAAACTTTCGATTAACTTTAATGTAACTTTTTAACTTTTTGAACGATTTTGCCACAAAACTAATGGCTTTCAATCGAGAAACAAAGCTTGCGGATGGTGAAAATTTCAACTCGATCCGAGCCTCCGTTCGAAGTTATCGCGAGACATACAAACAAAAAAAAAACAAACAAAAAAACAAAAAAAAAAAAAAAAAAAAACAAAACCAGTGACTAATTTTTCCCGGCAGAGTCAAATGGAAACGCTGCTTCGCTCGCTTAATTATTATTATTATTATTATTATAGTGGTTCTTTATTGTTCAAACAATCTCAGGTACATTTGCGTCCTGGTTACACAAGGCGGGGTGGGGCCCCAAGCCCAAAAAAGTTTACATATAACAGCGTGAAAACATAAGTATAGTACACATATTACTGTAGACAAATTAATCTAATTAACAAAATAATAATAAAGATGGGTGTGATAACAAAATCAAATAAAAGTTCTATCTATAAAACAAGCAATTGTATGGCAAAATTTTCAAAGGAGAGAGAGAGAGGGGAAAGGAGAGAGGGGAAAGAGGAGTGATTACTGCAAAATTCTTGAAATTGTGGCACGTTTGAAGGATGATGCTTTCTGCATGCTGATGTAGAGATTTGGAGACAGACCCAGGCATTGTAGGCTGGCAGAGAGGAAGATGGTATGACTCCAGTGACTGAGATCACGATAGGCACGACAGTAAACAGTTTTCATTTTCAAATTCTTGTTATTTCTTGACTTAAATTTTGATATTTTTCCACCTTAGTTGTTCTCGGTTTTTCTCAATATTTTTACATGGGATCGCAATGTCAATTAGATATGTAATTCTGTTAGTTTTATCGCATAAAATGATGTCGGTTTGTTGTGGTCTATGGTTTTGTCTGTTATAACTGTTTATCCAATACATTATAAATTCTGCATTTTCGATCACAGGTGCAGGAGAATCTTGGTAATAAGGAGGTGGATTGACAAGTAGATGTGCGTTCATTCCTAGATGTTGATAAACTATCTTTGCTACCTGATTATGCCTACTGAGATACCACGTGTTGGCAATTGAAGGACACCCAGCTATAACATGGTCTATTGTCTCCGTAAATTTTTGCATTTTCTACACATATCATTGTCATTGGATTTGAGATGAATTTTTTATAGTTTTTGGTATTTATAACCTGATCTTGGATGGCGAACATAAATCCTTCGGTTTCAGCAAAAACAAATCTCCTTTGTGGAATCCATCTTATTGATTTAACAATGTCAAATTTGGCTGCTGGATGCTTTTCGGGTACCCCATGAAGTGATTTAGTATTCCAGACATTCATCTTCATATTTAAATCTTCTATGTATATTTCTGGATGGAAAGAATCGTCATTTAGCCCGAGGGGAGTTATAGTTTTATCTCGGAGTTTAAGTCTTGGTGATAATGGAATGTAGAATTAAGAAAGTATGATCTGAGTTTATGAACTTGCGAATAGCACAATGACCGAATATTTTCCAATCCTCTTCCACCCTTTCCCCGTGGTGTATATAAACCTTTCAGAAGATGTTTTGGGTGGGTGAGTTCTGAAGAAGGTCATTTGTCTTCTTGTTAAACGATCTAGGTCATCAAGTCCACATCTGACCACTTCACAATACCAAATGAAAAGGTCAAGGATTGGTAAAGCCCATGCATTTAATGCCTTGATTTTATAAACTTCCTTTAACATTTGTTTTAAGATAGTTTTAACTCTATGTTCATACTTTTGTTTAAATACATTTTTTAATTCCTTGTGGTTAAGAATAATGTTTTGCCTCATTCCTAGGTATTTGTATCTTTCTTCGCTATTTTTTATGTTTTGGGAATTCTTGAACCCAAAACCAATTTGGTAATTGTCAGTCTTGCAATTTCCACTTTTTATATGCATTGAAGCACATTTATCTAATCCCAAATTCATATGAATGTCTTCACTGAATAATTTTACTATGTCCCAAATTTAAAATTTGAGCTCTTTTTGATTTTCCATACATTTTAAAATCTCCATATACAGCAGATGTGTTATCCCTTTTCATTATTTCTTTACAGGTAAGGCGATATCCCGCATTTGTTTTATTAAGTAGCTCTGATACTGGGTTTTAAAGCGAGACAAAACCATAGAGGGCTAAGGGTGTCCCCCTGGAAGATCCCTCTCTTTATTGCCATATTTTCAATACTAACAGAATCCCGAATTGGTTTTTAGTATTATATTATTCTCCATGAATTCATGAGATGGGTTAAGCACCGTTATCAACTGTGATTTACCTTATACAAATCAAGAACTTTGATTAACCAATCGTGCGGAAACCGAAAACAAATGCTTTTTTGTGTCTATGTAAGCTAATGATAGATTCCTCTTTTTGTCATTTGCTGTTTGTAAACAATACTATCAATTATAAGCTGCTCTTTACATCCATATGCATTTTTTGTGCATCCTTTCTGTTCCCACGCTAAATTTCATGTTCTGATAAATGTTCTGTTAATTTTAAGGTAAAAAATTGATGTTAGGAATTTTATAAAATGGTTGGCAAGCATATATATATTATATATATATATTATTTTTATTATTATTATTATTTTTATTATTATTATTATTATTATTATTATTATTATTATTATTATTATTATTATTATTATTATTATTATTATAATATTCTAATGATTTTATATTTCCAATAATATAACAAACACTGATCAATGGTTGATCAACGAATACATTCATTAATTCCTACTCGTGTTATCATACTTGACGACTCATGGGTATCTATTTTTTTTTTGCCAGCTTATGTTTTCTTCAACTTCATTATTCATTCATACGACGTTTATGCTCTGATAACGCAACTGATATATCTTCAAACGTCGATTTATCAGTCATCGTATTCTCGACAAAACATTCCAACACTGGATAAGTCACCGTCATTAATCATTGTGAGCTATTGTAACGTTCGTACTACACAAGCGTAACAAACATGTTCGAGAAATAGTTTTCAGAACGATTTATTCTTTGTCCAACATTTGCATAGGGCTTAGAGTAATAACTCATACTTACATTTGATTAAAAACGCGATATTATTATTATTTCCGATGTCATATCTGCGTTTAAAATGATATATTAGTATATATTGCATACATTTCTCGCTACCAAGTCAGAAGGTGTTTGGATCTGTGATTTCAATAGTTGTACTTTCAATGTTATTGCATATTATTTATTTATGAATTGGCCATATACAGCATTTTCTGACATTCTAAAGTGAGCATGAATGATGATGAAGAAGCGGAGCAGGGGAGGGGAAACCCAGTACCGGCACGTAGCCTACTTCTTTCGAAAAGTACCAACGGGACCAACGCCGAAAAGACGGTGTAACCTTGACAGTCATGTAAGTTCCTTCACTAACCCGGACTGCGAGCAGACGTCGATATAAACTGAACATGGCTTATTGTTGTTGACATTGCCCTCTTACAAGGATGTCAGAATGTTTTTGGTGACCCTGGTGATCAGGAACGAGGCTCATTTACCCAAAGCCTGAATTTATTACGACCCGGCACCTCCACCAAAAATTATTACTATGAAACTTAACAGTTTATACTTTATATTTTACATTACGCCTAATATTCTGTTTTTACAATAAGATATAGATTCCCTCCCTTTTTTGTGTACCTTCTTTCTAACGTGACCCTGTTTCAGTTTGGTTCTTGGTTCCCGTAACCAAAACGGGCCGAACAGTTAGCTCTAGCAACTTTTTCATGTCGAGCCTCCCCCCCCCCCATAGTCTCTGAGCTCATGGGTGATTAACCTCGACACCAATCAATCCCGATCTATCACCACCACAAGTTCAAATGATGCGGCTAATACGGAACACACTATACCACAACGCCTGTAGTGTTGTCTCAATGTTATACTGTCCGAGACATCATTAATTATAGTGACATTTTCCCAATTAGTTCGAGTAGAATATTTAAACAAGAGTAGTGGTCAGTTTGATGGCGAAGAAAATATGAAATCTTTTCTCATCTGATCTTTTAGCATTATCGAAAATATTTAATATTTCACTTTTGGTATTGGTAATTTTGATGAACGTAATTTTTTGCTGATACAAGTTTGACTCATTAAAAAATGTAACAACTTTGCAAAATTTAAATTTATTAATGTATGTTTTCAAAAGGACAATCAAACACTAAATGCTTAAAAAGGTCCGCCCTGTGTATGTATAATGGTATCAGTATCACGACCCTATTAATTGTTGTGCGGGGGGGGGGGGGAATCACGGAAACTCGGACAATTTTCATGATAAAGTTTTCAAGGGAGACTTTGACAAACGAGCCTAGTTTGTGTAGCGCGGTAGTGTCTCGCCGCGCGGTCGGTCGCATGTCCGGCAGCACGTCAGCCACTTAGCACCCTGGGTAACCTAGCCCTATGTGGAGAGGGGACACCTGGGTGCAGGGACGACATTTCATATTCTAGAGTTAGTAAGGAAGTTTCTCAGTCGTTGCTTTATTTATCGACTAAAATCTGTACATTTAAAAAATGAATATTAAATAAATTCGCATTGAGTGTACTCCATAGATACTAGTAAAACCAGAGTCGATAAAGAAGTTTCCCTTTTGGGGTATAACCCTGTCTACTAATTCAGTCACAGAAGACTGTCACAGATACGTTTTGCAGTTATAACTTAAATACATTAATAACCCGTTACCACTAGATGAAATGATTTATGTGTTTTAATATTATTTTATTTGTGTATTTATTTATTTTTTATTATTTATTTTATATTTCTTTCTTTCTTTCTTGTCTACCAGTATATTTTTAAATTTTGCTATTGTATCCTTACTTTGATGGGTGAATGTGGATTGACCGCAGTCTTCACTGATTCGTACGAATATTTCACCCGGAAAACTCAGAACGCAAAATTATTTTGAACACTCTTGAATCAGGTGTCGCGTTTACACCGCGCACGAATACATTGACCAATGAGAAATGTAGTAAATGCGTGTGGTACCTAATGGAATAGCGTAGGTAATGATTAATTGCCCCCACGCTCTCTCACGCACACACACACGCACACCGGATTACCATACACACAAAACGCAACGGTTCACATTTATCTCTTTGCTTAAATTAAAATTAAGTCAATAGTTAACAATTTAAGGTTCATGGGCAACTCGGTGTGGTTATATTTAGTTCGCGAATGGTTAATTTTTACACTTAAGTTCTGAAAACACTTACTTAATAACAAGAAATAGTTTGACTTACCTCTAAAACTTACATCGCCCGTGCTGTAGCATCAGTCGGCCAGTCAGCATATGAATTTTTAATGTTTGAAATAAATGAAGTAATCAGTACATTACGAAAATACAATTATACAATAAAAAAATAATAGAATGTAATGAATTATTAAAACACAACGTAGGTGAATGTATTTTAGATTTTGATTTGATTTTTTTTTATTTGTTTTCATAATGCCACACATCAGTTTTAATTCCTGTCAATTAAATGACCGATTTTTTAAAAGAGAACTTAAATACCAGCACACATTTGGCAGTTGGTAAATAGCTTTTTGCTCAGTCAAGAAGCACCCAAAGTATATAATACATATTTGCAAAGTTGGCAATAAAGTATGCATGGACAGCCCTGCAGTCGTAAATTTTCAAGCTTTTGTCTCACTCAGCCAAAAGAAAAATCATGAAAATAAATTTATTTATTTTTACGTTGTTTTAAAACCAATTTTAGAAAAATGTAACCGTAGGGCCCTATATTTCCATTTTTGTGACAACTATTCAAAATTTCGAATACTTGTGGTGTCAGTCAGCCGAGCGATCAGGAATGTGACTAAAACGCTTGTACCATGTCCTCTTAACGACTAAAGAAAACTCCAGGAACAAACTTTCAGTCAGGATTACCATTGGCGGGATCCGAACTGATGACCTTCAGAATAGGAATTTTAAAGCAAAATACTTCTTTTCGTTGAACTAGTTATATTATGCGTTAATCACAATTTTTTTCATCCATCTATAAACTATTTCACAACACTCTAATCACTCAACGTCTTGCTTTATGGCCCGTCTCTTACATTCAAAGACGCTGCTTTTGTTTCTAAGTATCAAGAATTTATCCATTCATTAAAATAACAATATTGTTTCGCCTGTCGCCGACGGCGCGGCTATTCACGTGATGATAATGTAACTTTACTGCAATTAGAATCCCGTCTTATACTTTGTAAAGTGATTCGCCCGAGGAGGCGGCAACACTGTTATTTTAGAACTTTTTATAACTTGGAAGTTGAATTCTGTTTCAGAGTTGTTTTACCGTGGAGATTGGTACAGGATATGCGAGTTTATGGCAAGGGTAACAAACGCTCAAGGCATTATGGCTTGTTATATTTCGAATTGTGTATTTTTTAAGATTATTGTTTTGAAAAGTTTGTTTGCATTTTAAATTCGTGTTATTAATTCTTTTTTGTTTTTCTGCGAAAGGCCTGTATTATTTTTCGTTTCGTTGGTAGCATTTTTAAATTGCAAATGTCTCCGTATAAGCTTCACTTTTCTGTCTGTCTGTCTGTCTGTCTGTGCGTCATCTCTCAAACCGTGGGTAAATCGAAAAAGTGGCTAATAGGTCTCACGTATAGTTTCGTTAGAACTACACCCTGCATGAAAAATTATTCAAATATTGTAATCAGTAGCGTTTTTAATTACGGTATACATTAATTTATTTAAACCATAATTAAAATCATTACTGGTTACAATATTTGTAAAAGGTTTTATGCCAGATATAGTTGGATGAGCGTAGCGAGCGTAGCGAGTGGAGCGAAGACTTCAATTTCACTGACCCCCCAAAATATTTAGCTCGGGTTTTTTTTTTTTTTTTTTTTTTTTTTTTCCGTCTGTTTGTTCGCTCGATTCCGGGCAAACGGCATATGCGATCTTGATGAAAATTTGACCGGACCTTCGTTTTCTCTGAACTTAGAGGTGTATTGTTTTGGGTACAATCGAAGAATTATTTCTCATGAATATCGTACTTTTACGATTTTTTTTCGATTTTTAGTGCGATATTTTCGTGACATTTGGTCCGATTCTGACCAAACGGGTATGGGCTACAACGTTCATATTTCACATGGACATTGAGGTTATGGTGATGTGTACCTTTTGAAAGAAAAGTTGAAAAAGTTAGCCAGATTCATAGAAATAAAGGTTTAATATAAGTTTTTCAATTTTTAGAGCGATATTTTGTCCCATTCGGGCCGATTCTGACCAAATGGGTGGGGCTACAACGTTCAGATTTCACATGGACATTAAGGTTATGGTGATGTTGTACCTTTTGAAAGAAAAAGTGAAAAAGTTAGCCGAATCCACAGAATAAAGGTTTTAATATGAGTTTATTGAGGTTATAATACATTAACACGTAACAATAGAAACTTGACAACAATCACCTACAATGCATTCAAAAAGCACTTGCAAAGGAAAAGTGCAAACAAACGCATAAAAACGCAAACAAAAAATTACAAAAACGATCATCTCAACGCGGCGGGACTTTAGCGTTTTCCTAGTTCTAACTAAACCATGTGGGAAATGTATCCACCTTTTCGTTTTTTGTGAGTTATTACTAAAATAAGGTTATTTCGCGTGGTTTTAATATTGGCGGTAGTTCTTCCAAGGATAATGATGAAATAGTTGGCTCGTTGGTCTTGTGGTTAGATGCTCTGCTTCCGAGCAGAAGGTCCAGGGTTCGATTCCCGCTTTAGGCAGAAGTTTTTTGACCTCTTATGTGGGCTTCAGCCCATCATGGGAATGTGTTAACGGTGACTTTTGAGCCGTCCTAGCAACGAGGCACATAATATATTCTACGGTTGTTCCGAATTAACCTTCATGATTCTGGCGCTGTCCCCGGGTGGAATTGTGTCCAGCTTGATAGATCGGTGTTTCCTACTTCAATATGCCGGTCTCTAGTTGGTCATTGTTCGCTCGTCGATGGTGTCTGCGCCTTCAGGGTTGGCTTGGTCTGCTTTAAATTTAACGTCCCCAAATCAGTTATGTGACTGAGTGGGTAGACTCTAAATACAATTTTTTGCATTACCTAGACTTTACACATTAATACTCGGCACCTCCACCGACAATGAGAGTAGAATGTCAGAATTAAACTTTTTTTGTATCTTTCTTCGATATTTAGGAACTATGTTCCCTATTTTGGGGCTCGCACCCCTTGTGCTCGTTTTATATTATTTGGTGCAAGGGTTTTATTTTGATATTGTTAGTGGTAACAAAGTTTGTGTTGACGTATTTGATGTTGGTAAATTAATTATAGACTATCGATCGATGAGGAAATGTTATCAATACTACGCTGCCATTCAGCCGTGTAGCATACGTTAAATTCAATTGAAATCTGTCGGTCATTGGAGTTGGGCCACTAATTGGGAAAATTAATTGTGATTTTGCAAACGAAACTTTTTTAAATGGTTTTTTACCAGGATATAATTAATGAATCTGTATTTATTTATTGTCTACCGACTCCAATTAATTCACTTTGGGAGATAATTGATTGGGAATAACTTATCCTCTAAAATTATGACGATAGCAAAGTTAATTTCAGAATTGTTAAGAACACCCATATTCGAGCCCTAACGATGCTATTTTCGATAATTTGTACTTATTCTTTAAGCGGTAGAGGTAGTTAATATATAAAAACCTATAGTTTTAAATCATTTTAGCCAAAGTAACGTTTATGCAGTCATTTACTAGTTTGCTGGCCACACTATCGTTTTGATAACGACAAGTAAACAAAGCAATAATATTTCAACTATTTCAGCATTTCGGTAAATTTGTATTTTGAATCAAAAACTTATGTATAACTTGTTTAAATAACCGCACTGCCTTTAAGGAAATTTATCATTGATTCGCTATTGATTGATTTTGATTGATTTGTATTGCTTAACGACAACGTCTCATATTAATGCACTAAGGCTATTCGAGACGATGAGTGGTGATAGATGAGGATGAAGGGTGAATAGAAGGGAGGAGGGGAAACCCGGTACCGGCACATAGCCTACTCCTTTCGAAAATTACCAAGAAGACCAACGGCTTCACGTCCCATCCGAAAGGACGGTGTAACCTTGACAGTCATAGGTTCCTCCACTATCCCGGACTGCCGAGCAGACGTTGAGGAGAACGAAGCCGTTGCACTAGCTCTCGAATCCTCCAAACCTCTGGCTCTTGAAAAGATTAATTGAATATTAATAACAATTCTAGCCAAAGTATGACCTGCTTGTAATTAGTTTAACCCATCACTTTTCTCTCTCTATTCCATTATGAAGTGAACTTCCAACCTTGTCTCTTTCCTGACGCGACGTAACATCAGTGCATGATGATGTATGTACTTCGTCCATTGTTCAAGCCATCACTGTTAACCCCCCAAGCTAGGCGCCTGCAGACGAAGCTTAACCCCCACAGCCCACGCCTTGCTGTTTTATATTCCGTGGATGATGCGCCGTATTTACCTAATGAGATTTTACTCAATCTCTCTTCGAGCGAGCTAGCTATAAAAATGTCAAATTAAGTAGCACGGTCTCCATAGATAGGAGAAAAATGTTAAAATACTGTTATCAAAGATACGTTAGTCTTGATGATTATCTTGATTCTATGAAGCGAAAGGGTATAATAATCTAATACCCTTCTATAAACGTGTCTCAGTTTTGAAAATGTTGGTTAAAATCCCCGAGTGAAGTTTTTTTTTATTATGCGAAAAGTTTTAATTTTTAATTTTCTTTAGTTAAAAAAAGAGATGGAAACGAGTTTTATCTTCGTTTTTTTAACGGTTCTGAGATTATTTTAAACTTTGTCGGAATTCTAATTGAATATCTGTATTACTTTATAAAGCGGAAGTTTTTTTTTTCGACGGACTCGCTGTTTGAGAAAAGCACTGCGAAGATGTCCGTCAGAACGCTAGCTTATACTAATGGGCGATGATCGTATTCAACAAGAAGACGAGTTTTGTAATTGGATCCTTGGATAGTTTAATAACGTGAAAGGGGAAAATTGCATTTTAATATTTCGACTCGTTGAATCGAAATGGGGAAATTTACACTTTCTCATAATTGGCTTTGTGTTGCAGAAAAAAACAAAATGGGCATTGAGCTAAAGAAATTGAAAAAAGATCTCTATTATTATTTTGGTCTTCTTATATTTACTGGCATCTTTCATAGTTTTTTTAGACGAAATCTTGTTATTTTGTCTTTTCTAACAGTTTTGCTATGAAGTTATTAAAATATCTTAAATATTTCACAGTAACAAAAGATACAAGAATGTACATATTTATGATCAATACACATTTTAATTAAATTCACGTTTAAAAGTTTTTGCTCGAAAAATGTTTGCAGTTTCACATTTATTTTGCGTATAACAAAATGTAGGCCTACACACATTAAAATAAAAGTTTGCAATCTACGAATCACTCCTATATAGAATATTTCGTTGGTTCAGAGTTCCATTTCAGATGTCATGACACTTGTTGTGGATAGCGTAGTGACGTATGTCTAAATCACACATTTCTCTCTAAATATTTTATCAGCCAGTTATTGCGAAAACCGCGTCTATGTGAGCTGAATAAAATATTTGACGATTCTCTTGTTACGTTTGTAAAAACGTCAATCATCGAAAATATTATTATGTTTTAAATGATACTTTAATAAAAACCATCATGTTTATTCTAAAATTGTGATTCCATTTCAACTTTAATTTTTGTATTACTTACTAGATATAAAACAAGCTCTTCTTCATTATGCTAATTATTGTAGTTTAACAAATAATTTAAAAACTAAACGTTTTAAAATACGTGGGCGATGGCGATCTTAATCTTTATCTTAGTACTCTCTTTATGAGTTCATATTCTTACTTCCTATCATGTTTAGTTGAACCTATTAATCAATTTTAAGAAAATGGTTATAGCCAAAAATTAAAATTGCATTGTCATTGTTAAGTGATGTGTCAATAAATGGAAAGAAAACGACATTAATAATTATATTGAAATAATTTTTTTAGACTTCTACTTGTTCTTTATGACATTTTAAAATATAATTAGTGCAATGTTTCGTGAATTACCAACTCCCTTCTAATGGCAACAATTCAAACATAAATCTGTTGCCATAAGAACGGAGTTGAAAATTCCCGAAATATTGCACGAATTCTATTTTAAAATGTCGAAAAGAGCAAGACGTAAAAGTCTAAAAAGGTTATTTCAATATAACCTGACTGTTCCTATCAATTTCAGCTTTAATACAATTATTAATAGTTTTGATATGAACTATTATCCCATTTTTAGTTAAATTCTGAATAACCTCAATATTATAACAAAGGTTACCAAATCGAGTTAACTTCGTTCTTAACTAGATTTTATCTAGGTGCCCGTTAGGGCGCCGCAGCCAAGCCGCGGTGCGCTACACACTCAAGCACCTTATACACCAAGCAGAGTTGGGGTGATTTCGAGGTGTTACCCAGCCGTCATGTAACGTGATGTGAACTTGAAAACTATCACAATCGAGGGGATTTAGGTACCTGACAACACATGCCAAATTTTATTGGGGTACGATTATTCCTTCTTGGTGAAAAAATGGCTTGAAACATGCTCAAAATCACTTTAAGGATGTTAGCTACTGCTACTGCCTACTACTGCCTACTACTGCCTACTACTGCTACTGCTAACATCTAATACGTCGGCCCGCGATTCTGACCAGACGGGTGGGACTACAATGTTCATATTTTACATGGACATTAAGGTTATAGAAATATAGTCTCTTTTGAAAAAAAAAGTTGAAAAAGTTTGTTGGAAGGCTTCCAAATAAAGGTTTTAAAATAAGCCTTAAACACTTGGCATACAATCAACAAGTAACCATAGTTACTTGACACTTGTTGACGGTATAAGCAGAGTTAGGCGGGAAAGTGCGATACGTAAACAAATAGCGGACATTTAAAATTTTTCTTCTTTGTGTGGAACGAGAAAAGGTGTCATTATACTCTCATAAAACAAATCAGAAACCGTCCCTGGCCTAGGCCCAGATGTGGAAAATTATTTATAATGCAAAAGTGTAGGTCTACAGTTCCATTTGGCTATAGGACTAGTAAAATTCATACTTACATTACATGTTTGACAAGCCTAGCCAACCCTATGCCACACAACTGTTCTGATATGAGCTTGCTCATCTGTTTGTTTACATAATTGCAACAATCAAATCATTTCATACAACTCGTCTTTCGATTGGCCCGCGTTTATGAAGGCACTGCCATCTAGAATAAATATAGAACTTTTTCGAGCTCTTTGCTATACGCAAATCTTTTTAAAGTGTTTGGATTTCGTGATACTCTTTCAACCATAGACATCCTATATAATTGGCTAGACCAGCAGTCGGTGGTCCACTTCCGGTACAATTAGAAGCCATCTTAAAATGACAGTTTACATGTTAATCAAATGGGAGCGATTTGTGGCCAAATAGTTCTCAAGATTGCCGCCAGGTTGACAGGTAAGCATACTAGCCTTTAACACCAAATGATTACTATATTCCCTTATGCAATCACTTCGTATTGTTTCTTTTGTTTAATACCATGCTGCACAAGCTAAAACCATATCAAACAATCCAGTAAAATACTTTATTGCATTAAAAAAGCATAAATTAAAACACCAAATCGCCATCTTGAAATGGGCCGGTTGAGTCTTCAATTTGCTACGCTCGCGCCTGTGCGGAGGTATAGGAGACTGCTAATCTAGCCTACTATAGGGGTTTAATATCAATGCTTTCAACTCACAACCCATGACGTTTTCCACGATACCGTTCAAGAATACCAATTCCTTCGAAAACGAAAACGACTTCGTTTTCAAATTGCGTTTTCAACTCATCTCCCACGAACTCAAGAATTGGGGTCCAGTCCTTATACCGTCGTTATACCATGGTTATACCACCTATACCCAGGATGTACATGAATCCGGGTCTAGATATTTTACATCCTATATTGTTACTGCTAATACCATAGAATTTAAATCAACTTTGATAAAAATATTATATTTTAGCAAATAATTTTGTAATGGAACTTGAAAAAGTAATGAGATCACACACATAACAAAAACTTGTAGAAATACAGCCAAACCTTACACACTCAAAAGGAATGAGATCTAAAAAAAAGGGCCAAGCTCATCTACCCTTCCACATAAACGTACAGTGTCCCATAACAGCATCCTCGAAAAGCTTGGCAAAATAGAATTTGCATGTTATTACGTTTAAATTAATTAGAAAAAAAAAGAACTTGGATAAACTATTACGTTAAATTAATAATCGCCAATTCTATTTTGCCAAGCTTTTCGAGGATGCTGTTATGGCACACTGTACGTTTATGTGGAAGGGTAGATGAGCTTGGCCCTTTTTTTTAGATCTCATTCCTTTTGAGTGTGTAAGGTTTGGCTGTATTTCTACAAGTTTTTGTTATGTGTTACAAAGTACTTTAACATGCCTGGTAATTTACCGTTAGACCCCATTAGCCACTAAGTATGTCTACAACTAGTTTGCTGTTTATAAGTTAGTACTTAATCGACGTATTACTCCAGCAATTAGAAGTGCATTAGTGGTCTTCATGTCGGTCGAGTGAAGGGGACATACCAGAGCAGTGTGTGAAGTTGGCGCTGCCAGGTAGTTTGTTTCGTTAGGTTGGTCACATCGCGAGGAGAAAATCAAATTAATCCACATCAACGTGAATGCGCCAATTACATCAGAGATGGGCCCGTTATCAATTAAGCTTTTTATAATGTCTCACAATTTCGTTATGTTCAAATAACTGTTATGGGCTGTGTGAGGGAAGTCACGCTCCAGACTCAAGCTTTTTGCAAACTAATCTGAAAAATGTGTAAAAATTACGAATTTCAAGATATTTACTAGATATTGTTTGACTCCTGCGTGTATGACAAGTTAGTCTCTGCTATGCAAATATTGGCATGCAGTTCTTCTACTTGGAATAATTTGGATAGATTTTTTTAAATAAAAATAATAAAATTAGTCACTCGATCTATTTACTGAAAGCGGCGTATACCAACGTATGTAGTAAAATAAGTTAGAATGTTTTTGATTACAAAAGTGATTTGATTTTTGTGATATTATTTTTAAGTTTGTTTTTTCCACTAATTATATCCTTTTATTTTGATTTATTTTGCGTCTCATAAAATCGTCTATAAAAATTAGAATTTCCTTTATCGGATTCAGTTATACCACTTTTATTTTAGCATAAATTTTTAACTTATAAGCTAAGTTATCATGAAGCTGAGCATACGGAATAAATCCAATCACTCTGTTCCTCTTATACAGTATTTTTCAGCATAGATCTATACCTTTTCTAGTACCCTTTGTTATAAAATAAATTAAGTCTCAATGTATTAAGAGAACTCATTTTCTACTTATCTGCCCGAGTAGAGTAAACGATACGAATCACTGCACCCGTAATCAAGCCAGCACAATCTCCTTAATTCATAAATATCGTCACCACTTTTCCTCGGTGGCATTCTATCAAACTCATTAACAGACGTTCCTTTCCAGTGTGAAATCAAATTACCCCCAGCTGAAGGAACGAATGAACGAATTACCTACCAACTCACTGTTGGTTAACTGGCTTAAACGCGCCGAGGTTCTATTATAGGGATGTTTTATTCAACGTAGCGTTATTAACTAAGAGGGGGTACAGGGCCACGCTATGAACTCTTGCGCGTTAATTGGGGTTTGATGGTAAAATGGGCGAATGTTTTCTAATGTGGTGGTTACACGTTTTGGAAATGTATTGATGTTTTAGATTTAAATCATTACCTGTGCTTTTTTTAATCAAATAATTGATTTTTTAAACCAATCATAAAAAGGCCCTATTGTGCACTTCATCTTCATTTTGAGCTACAAAGATTTGAGTTTCGAGTGCAGCGTGCGAAGTTTTCATTGACAAAGGGTGTCTACAGTCTAAAAACCCTGAAAGAGTATTAATATTAAATAAAAAGGAAAAAGTCTCTTAAAATTTAAATTTCTGTATTTACCCTGTACCCCTCAAAATCTATAAAATTCATCGAATGTAATTATAATGTGGAATCACTGCCAATCATGACTTTTAGGTTGCACTCTGGAACAATGCTGTTTTCAAACTGGAAAACATGGACATGGATTAAAACATGTTTTATTTTTTAATACTTGTATCGGTAATTAAATTTCGAGTTTGATTAGCCAGCTCATGAGATTTCTTCATCACATCGACCATCAACAAAGATGATCACAATGATCTTAGTGACCCTGGTGGTAAACTAAATTAACTCGAACAATTGCAAGGAAAATATTTGAACCCGGACCCGGCGCCTCCACCAAATGTATATACTTTTACAGATAACTCGAGTAATTCTTTTTTATATTATCTGCAAACATAACTGATCGCTTCGCTCCCTATTATTGGCACTACCGTACCCGTGCATGTTTCATTTAAGTATGTACATAAATATGCATACATAATATACATAAAAAGCTAGGGTCTTGGATTTGATCCCCGGTGTAGGCACTTTTCTATTTGTTTTTAAATTTCTGTCTAAAGTACTTACATACCGGCGTCATAGTCGCTTGCCATAATACCAAGGTCAATCATCAAATATTTATATTATGTAATTATTAATTAATTCGTTATTTTTCATTTATTTTTAATAATTAATTTATTTATAAATCAACGATTTCTATGTAAAGATTGTAGCCTCCTGTAAATTTCTGACTTCGCCGCTGGTTTTGTCAGATTTGTTCACTACTTTTATTCTCATATCAGCCAACTCTTTCCACATTTTCCGTTCTCTTCCATTGAGAAGCTAAAGCCACGATTTCAATGAACTGAAGGCTTATTTCACAAAGGAGACGGGAAACGAACCCCTGTTAATATCCTGTCCCTCGACTTTTAATAACCGGTGAGAAAGAAATTGTGTTGATTCACGAACATCGCGCGCCTGTATTTCTGTGTCACGCTGGGAATTAAGAGAGGGGTGGGGCGGTTTAGTGGTTTAAAATCGAAAATTATAATTATAATCTTAAATGCGATTGTGGAGTTGCCAATAACAGAGAGGTTGAAGGAAATAACCTGTTAGCTTTCGTAGATAAAAATGTAAGTATTTTCATGTTTGTTAAATATATCGTGTGGAATATAAATTGTATTTGTTATAATTTTTAGTTACTAATTGACCTGGGAAAAAATCTAGGTAAAAAATACCTCTAAAGGTACTTTCTACATCTTGAATCGATATTATTATTGATACGCATTAATATTTATATTAAATTTTGTTATTAATTGATACGCTTAAAAGTACGAATAAAGGAAGATTTCAAATTTGCACTCAAAATAATTCACAGTAATGACAGATTCTCATTACAAATATATAATTGCATTTGAAAATTTAAGAAAAATCTGTAATTGTTTGTCTTCAAATTGTAATAAATACGAAAATAAATTTAAACAGGCATTGGCGTCCATAATTTCTATGACAATGCGACCGCACCTTTCTGCGTTCTCCGCGAATAATATCTAGGATCTCTAGCTGAAGTCTTATATGTCTTATTTTTTTTTAAAGTCTGGTAGTAAAACAAATGTATAGCGTAACAAAAAAAAATATTCTCGTGCATAATATAAAAATATAATGACTCTTTTATTATTCTCACGTTGTAAAATAAATTTTACTTTCACGACATTTCAGAGAATTTAAAGTTGTTTCATCAAGAAAAATAATTTGGCATGATGGAATCAGGAAAGGTTCATCTATATATACCACGAATAATAATGGCGTACGCGTATTAAACATTTAATCACGCTCATCAGTAGGTAATATATCATTCCTGGGCTAATGGTAATGGTTTGATTACCCCCTTAGGCTCTTATACACTGAATAGAATTCATGCAAATTTCGTTTTGGTTGATGATGTTTGGTGATGAACGTTGATGGATGAGCGTATTTGCATTCATACATTCGAGAGAAAAAAATAACAGTTCGATTTCCTCGAGGAATATTTATTTGATTGTTAATAAGTGCGATTTTGTCTGAGTTAGAGATTTCGAAGGTTTCTTAAGTTTTCATCAAGTTCCGTGTAGCCGTTTATCAGGTGGAGAGCGAACAGACAAATAATTGTACACAACATTGTTTGAGTACTATTTTATGATAATGATTTTGACGATTGTACATAGCAGGCCTGATTTTGTCCTGAAAGTTTCTTCAAATTCGTAGTAGACACTTGTCTCTTCTAGAAAACGAACAAACTTTACCTAAAATCAAGGTTTTCCCACGCCTCTTCTTATTAGTTTTAACATTGATTGGTTTTAATTTAACTATGACAGTTTAAAAATAAATGTTTTTCTAGATTTTCCCCCATCCAAATTCAAGGTAGCTAAAATAATATAGGTCCAAAAGAATCCTTTATTTAAAAATTAAATTACTTTATATTCAAAGTCAAAATGATCTTAAGTGTCACGTTTTGTAGCATCTATTTTTTTGGCCACTTTAAAAAACTTGTTTATTATGTTTTTTTCGAAATTTTGTCATCAAGGTTGAATTAATATCAACAGAATAAAAATGTGTATACAAGAATTATAGGTACTATGGCAAATAAAATAAAATATGACTGGAAAACCATAGTTTTAAGTGAAAAATTAGCGCTTTGTAGCATTTATTCACAAATCGCTATTTTCACGTATCTAAAGTTAAAATATATAAATGGCACCAAACTCAATCTGCATGCATGGGAATGTTTCCGCGTCCAACTTTACTCTTTTTAAGGTTCTACTATACTTTCATTGTGACTTATGGTGCGTTACGTGTTCGCCATCCCTCATGCGACACCCATGAAGATCTATACACCCCAAATAACTTATTTGTCATGGTTAGGTCTTCGAGCAAGATGTTTGACACTGCCGAGCGATTAGTTTTAAACTTTCGGAAGTGGTCGAGTCCTCCACATGTTCTCACACATTCATTTTATAGACTGATTGATTGATTTTTACATATTTATAATATATTTTGTATTTTGCGTTGTTTTGTTACGTACCAGCATGTACAGTATTAGTTCCTATATGTAGGCCTACCATGTACTCAATGGAATAAATTAAGTAATCGTTTTTACGCAAGATTAAGTATTTTCCATATACATACATATGATGATTCTGATTTTGATTTTTTTGAACAGTATGGATATATACACAAACAGTTTCAAAAGAAACAACAAATGTAAATAAAAAACCGGTATGAATTAAAGAATTAACGAATACAATGCCTATACATAAATTACAAATTTAAACCAATAAAACGGTATAAATAAGGGTATAAGGAATACAAAATATGTTGTATTTATTGATGTAAATATTTTTAAAATGTATCAATTACATATTTTTGCCTGAATATGTACGTATTTCTGTTGTTTTTATTAATATATAAATGAATTCGTGTTTAATTATTCGGTTTATAACTAGTTGAACAATTAGGTAACTAGCAAATGTACAAGATAATTAGAGCACTTACATGAGAGCATTGAGGCAACAGTTTCCAACTTTGAGTTTCATCAAAGTTTCACAATTGTTCTATAGCACAACCATTGTGCGCTGCAACGTTCACATATATCTCTGGAAATGTTGAATATAATTTTATGAAAATGTAAAGCGATTATCTAAGTACGTAGCGAGAGAGCCAAGTAGAGAGAAAAACGAGTGGGGAAAAGTTTGAATGGAAATGTGGAAAATACACGTTCGGCTTGTCGAGTTTTCTTAGCAGTGTGGTGTGGGAAAAGACCGGAAATGGGATTTGCAACCATTAAAATATTTATACGCGTCGCGTCTCATCGGGTTACTTCCGGTGTGTGACCTGGATGTGATCCCGGCCCCTCCCTCGGGAAGAGGTTGTTGTTGTTGTTGAGGGGAAGAGGGAGGGGGAGAAGATCGAGACGACATGTCATTCACTGGGGGCTGAGTGAGGTTTACTCTTATAGCATAATAGTTGGAGATATGTGTAGGCCTACAAAACATATTCAAGTGTCATTTTTTAGCATATTTTTTTGACCACCGTCAAAAACTTGTGAATGCGGTATTCTCATATTTGTATTTTAAAATTGTGACACAAAATTTTAATAAGTATCATCAGAACGACAATTTTTACAATTTACTTATGAACACTACATGCTAAATAAAATAAAAATAGGACTGAACAAAACTTTGTTTCTGTTTGTCGTCCGTGTGCCTTTGTGTGTGTTTATCACGTCTCACATTAAAATCCTATCAAGACCTCTGATTCACATGCGTCACTCTTCAACAAGGATGATACATATTGTTTTTGGTGACCTTAGGGGTCAGGGGGTCCTGGGATAGCTCTACTGAAAAGGTATATCTATGAACCTGGCACCTCCACCCAGGGTTCAGCGTTAAAATGGTGGGCTGTTCCCTTGAATGTTTCATGTTATAATGTGTCCATCAAGCAACTTAAATCAAAAGTTGTATTATTAAAATAATATAGAATTAAGCCTAAAATATTTTATTTTATAATAAACTAATAAGTATAAATAAGCTGACCAACTAGTAATTGCTGAGGGAATGTCCAATGGCTATTTAAAAGAAAACACTTTTGGACAGTATTGTCGGTGGAGGGATTCGAACCCGTGACCTCCCAACTCCTGGTCTCGCGCTTTACGATGGAGCTATCTCTCTCAGTAGGCCTAGTTGTTTTGTTTTACATATCTTACAAACGAATCTGTAGTGAAAATGTTTAGGTGTTATGGGTAAAGTAGAGAGTGAGTCACCAAAGATTTCTTGCAGTTGGTTTTAATACCCCTGCCATCTTTATCGATAGAAAACATCCTTACACTCTCAGAATTCTATACCAGTCCATGGTATTTGCTAAGTTAACCTCAATTCAGACTCTCTTAGTTTTACAAAGTTTCTTTCATGTCAGCATTCCATAAAGTTACTCAAAGTCTATGATTACTTTTACATAACTGCTTCAAGAATAAAGTTTTTCAATAGATTAAATCTCTACAAAGTCCTTGAATTGAACTATTATTATACAACAAGTTTAAGGGATTAATTTTTTTATTATCTAAAAATATTTCGTCATTGCGGTTTAACGGTGATTTATTGTTCATATCTTTTTTTCATATTTGTTACTCGGAATTCCTCATGTTTGGATTGTTGATTTTAATGAACACCAGATTATATTTCAAAGTGATTATAGAAATAAACGACTCTATAATGATCACTATTTCTTGTACTCTGCTTTGTTTTAATTTACTTATTTTCTCCTTGGTTATTAAATAGCTCACATATTGTTATTGGTTCTTCATTTTGTAATTTTAATACTTAGAGGGTACGCCATATTAGTAAGATGTTATCTATATTTTATTATCACATATTTTTATAATTAATAGCATTTTAATATCAACAACATTTTTATTAAATTCTGTATAAAATTAAATTTGCCCACATGATGTACCTAGATTTGTCCTACAGCATTTAACATTGCATTGCTTTATCATATAAAGTAAAATAATACACCCGACTATTCTATTCTAAAGCTGAAAAGTGGATGAAAATCAGTTTAGTTATGCCTAGTGAAATGTGTGTTTGTTTGTATGAGTGAAGTAGAAGTTCTTGTTCCGGTTACCTTTGAGTATCTAACTGCTTTGTTACAATAATCCAAAGTGCAAAACGCTGTACAGTTTCTGTTCGAGTTTCGTTTTAGAATAGAGTGACACTCGTTAATTGTTTTCTGTTTGCGTGCTCACTTATACACAACCTTGCGTCTGGTAATGATAAACCAACCATATTCGCTTATGTTGAACGAGACTTTTAAATTAAGTTTCCTCAAAGTGTTTCTATGTTACTTATAACCTATGAGGACAGGCATCACATGCTCCTACTCGCCAATATGTCAAACCTTATCAATATTAAAATGATACGTATAGAAATAATGTTTCTCTTTATCGAGTTTGTAGCGCACTTACTTTCAATCTCCATCACTCTTCCCAGTCTTATCCTTTCAACCCCTTGTTGAAAATGCCAACCTTATTCTATATTAAATAACCAGCATGTTTCCCCGACGTAAAATGCCGAAGATCTAATAATTTATTTCCAACAAGAGTATCGATCTTTCTAAGTATAACGACTTCATATATGTTTATGAGCTAATATTTTCCTCTTGAATAATACATTATTGAAACCCCATGAATATCATAACGTGATATCGTTGCTTTCTATACTCGAAGTATGTTCAACCTAATGTCTCCAGGGATGTTCCAGGTCAGAGTTTCTGTTTGTTTGTTTTTTCTGCTCCAGTCTGTATATTTTATTATTACCTCTCTCGAGTCTTCATGCATGTTCATCTCCCCGCAGAGATTGGGTAAATCATGAACTTCGGATGTAGGCTATGCTCCTCGAGACTTGTTTGAGTTTCGCAAGAAGGAAATCTTCTCGGGTTGTGTGATGTATTGGGCCAATTGCGAGACGACTTTGAGATAGATTTGGATAGTTTAAAAGTTTTGCGTTCATAGTTTGAGAATAACGAAGCGATGTGTAATATTCCCGGTCTGGAGTCGCTTTTCTGGGTCATACTTGTAGCAATAAGACCTGTTTGATACCTCGGTGTCGTAGATAAAGTTTTGAATGATTTTTTTTTAAATAAATAAATAAATAAATAAATAAATAAATAAATAAGATCCGTATTTACAGTATACCCACTCAGTCATGCACATAACTGATTTTCAGTGGAGGACAGTTAACCAAAGTGACTAAGTCAACCCTGCAGGCCCCGACGCAATCGACGAGTGAACGATAACCAACTAAAGATCGATATTTTTAATAGGAAATATAGCAATCAGTGGTATGGACAGTGCGAACACACGCGGATCAACGCCAGAATCAACAAGGCCGATTCAGAACAACTTTAAATTTATTTTGTGCCTCGTTGCCAGGACGGCTCCAAAGTCACCGTTTACAAACTCCTAAGACACGAACTGATGGACTTGTCCAAATCAGAAGTTAAAAAACTTCTGACTTTAGCGGGAATCGAACCCTGGACCTTCTGCATTGGAAGGAGATACGCTAACCACAAGACCAACAAGCTACACAAATTGTCTAACTATCTTGAAACGAAGATACATTTTTCGTTGATAATAGTTTGTTAAAGAATAAGGACATGCGTTTTAGTTAAATTCCTGTTAGCTAGTTTATTTGACATTTCGAAACTACACACGATTATTTCAGAAGCGGTTATAAATGACTATTTACACCTTTCTAAATATAATTGTAGGAAAACGATTTTGAAATGATTTTTTTAACGGTTTTGGATTTTACAAAGTCTATATCGACCATTTTCTTAACTGTTTCTGGCTTTAATCATTCTGTGTCTTCGTTGAAAAAGATACGATCATGATTGTTATTTCTTGTGCTTTTAAAGAATGGTACAAGTATTTAATTCAACTTTTGCAGAGCAACAAAATGATGATACACAAAAAAAGTTAAATTTAGTAGATTTCAATTATGTCAAAAACCGTTAATTACGTATTTTTATATTGTAATAAGAGCAGCGTTCGTGCCTTAAAAATTTTTTGTGACCTTTGATGAAACTGAGCCTGAACTTAATGTGTCGTCAGTCGTGCGATTTTTATAATCTGCTCGGTAAGAAACTTCAATTTTGGTGGAAGTGCCGGGTTATGGTAAATAGGCCCATGTTTCTTGGATACTGTTTTTGTCAACTGTTTCACGTTGAAATAAATTAGGTGAGGTTAATATAAATATGCGTTTTTTTAAATGCAGGATATTTCGCCAGGTCGAATAATTTATTGTGTTATATTTTAAAGTTTTAGTCCAAACTGTGTGGGCTATTCTTCAAAAATTAAATATTTTATGGAAAAACTTACAAAATTTAAGCCAACAAAACAATAGTTATAAAAACAATGCACGGAGTAAATTAAAATATGTAATAGTGTAATACTTCTTATAATGTAGTTCTTAAAATTACAAGTAAAACGATTTAGTTAAAAATTTATATTTTGAAACGGGAATTTATTTTAAGTGTTGATCTTATTTGTTGAATGAAATCAATAGAGATTTGTAAATTATTATTGAAAAATTTTAATTTGTTTTCGGCGTTGGTGGAGGCGCCGGGTACGAAACTATTTTTGGTTTCCTTCCTAATTTTTTTCCATTAACCGTGATTTTTAAGTGGTAAATCATATATTTTACAATAGACGAGTAAAATGCAACTCGCTGAGGTTTCAGGATAGTTAAGATCGAGAGAAGTGGCTCAGTGCTTGCGTGAGGCTCTTAATAATCCGCCCGATACCAGCATCGGCATTCCTGAACAAAGGTTTACAATTGGTTTTAAACCCGCTGAGTGCAAGGATTCTATTATCTAATTCTTTATCGATTTCCGGATGTTTATTTTTCTAGATTTAAAATGTTATATTGCATTTTTTGTATTTGTAACCCTCTTCCATGTGCTAAACTACTTGCGTGTGCTTAAATTGACTTCTGATGTGGTTTACCGTACTTACACATATTTATTATTTATGTATTATATGTTTGGTCAAGTTTGTAGCGGTTAGTTTGTTTTCTATTATTTATCCACTATAAATAATTTCGACACCACATGACGTATCTACTTACATTAAAATGTTTCTAATACAAACTTGCATAATTGAGTGATCCAAATGTTGTTTCGCTAGAATTTTAATGAGCCTAAAAGCTGTTTCAATCCATACTCTAGTTTGATGGAGCGAATTAAAGTAGAAACGAAATTATTGAAAAGTGGAAAGTAAAAGTACATGAAGTAGTAATGTAAATTGTAAAGCATTTTTCACGAGTATTCAGAACACACGATTTTAATGGGAAAGTTATGTTGAATTTTTTATGCGAGGGTTTCCCTTAAAAATATCAGCTACATTAAACAGATAACAGCCTAGAGGCGAATCGAAAAATACTGTCAGGATTTTGCGCATCATCGGAAAAACGTATATTACATCTAAATATCTCGATTGAAGATAATTTGTTGCATATTTCTTGTGTTGAAAAACACGCGTTTTTATGGATATAAAGAATAAACCCAAACAATATTATTTACACCGTTTACGAAAAATTAAATATTTTCCATTCATCTAGAAATTGTATCTACCTGTGTCATCCCACAATAAAGAGTTTTTTTTTTAAATATTGTTATTCAATTATTATTGAGCGAGCGAAGCGAGCGTCTCCACTTGACTCTTATGGCTCGAATGTCTGTTTTTTTTTTGTTTTTTGTTTTTTTTTTCTGTTACTGCTTCGATACAGGTCGCACCGTTTCTCTGATCAACCTGAAATTTTTCACGCATGTACATACTACCTAGGCGGGTTGCTGTATAGTTTTTGAACAAAATCCAATTGTTGGTTATAAAAAATAAAAAATAAATAAAAAATAAAAAAATAAAAATGTTCTGATCGTTATGAAATTTTGCAGGGTCAATAAGTACACCATTCTCTCCTATTTTTCAAATTTTCAGCTAAATCGGTCAAGACGTTAAAGACTTATTGGTAATCATAATTCGAAAAATGATGCTAAAAATGAAGGAGGCAGTGAAGATACAAAGATACACTTTAGAAGGCATGACGTGAATTAGTACAATCCAAAGATGTTGGAATAGTATACAGTGTACAATGTCAATATCCAGTTAGGCCTACACTGTGTGGTGGGCCTTATGGGAATTCGTACTCGGTCATGTTGCACGTACCGGTGCTCGCTCAACAACGCGTCCAACTGAGCGTTTTCCTAGTAATAAACTATCCCAACTTGAAACCATAAATATAATTTCCGTAATGAAGGTTTCATGCTATCTATAATAACTATACGTCGTTAGTCAACACTATCAAAGTAATATGTTATTGTATTGAATTGTTAATGTTTCCTTTGAATAACGTTACTTTGTCGATTTCAGTTATGATATTAATAATCAGTGTGAATACGTCGCATCTATACACTGTAAAAAAAACGACCGTTTTTTTTTAAGGGTAATGTATATGGCAGCCACAGTTCCCACAAAGTAATCATTAATTTATGCAAACATAGCAAGGTTAAGTAAATGTATCCTTGAAGGCATATAATAAACCCTACGTCCGGGAAAAAATGCCTATACATTGCAGACTTTTAACCCCATCGACATTTAGGGTAAAATTACTGATTGTGTTCACCTTAAATAAAACCTACATTGCACACTTAAACAAACTATGTCATGTACGTCAATATTTAGTAGTGCGTCTATCTTAATTTCCCCGTACATTGCTGACTTAAAATTACTTCCAATGTAGGGTAAAATTCAGCCATATGTTCGCCTTACTTTTCAAAAACATTGTTCACTTAAAATTACCCCTTGTGTAGTGTTATATTTGGCATTATGTGTAATTTTATTTAATCATACACTGTAGGCTTAAAAATAACATCCATGTATGGCAAAATTTGGCCTTGTGTTTAATTAAAGTTTTGGATACGTTGTAGACCTACAATAATCTCTTGAGTCGGGTAATATTTGGCACTACGTATAATTTAATTTGTTACTACATTGTAAACTTAAAATAACCTCAATGTATGGCAAAATTTTTGCCCTTTGTTTGATTAAAGTTTTGAATACGTTGTAACGGTCAGCAAAAATTTCGACCCGTACGAATATTATTTTAGTAGTTGTCAGGCTGAAATTTCTCCTCCTGTAGTAGATTAATGGGACATGTCAATTATTTAATTTATCAATTTAACTATGATGACGAACGTTCCTGTAAGTAAGACACACATCATTTAATAGCCAGTAGAAAAGATTAACATAACATATAAATTTCATGGTGTTAAAATCTCGGGACGCAGCGAGGCTCGAACCTGGTACACCTGGAGAAAGAGTATACACTGTCCTAGTCGATAAACCCAATACACCAAGACACCGTATACCTGAAGCGCGTCTGTAGTGAATCATGTTGGGACATGTAGTTATGTTAATAAATGTTTGAAATGAGAAATTCAATACAAAAAAATGTTTTTCCGGATTCCTGGCCATATTATATAACAATATAATATAATTTATATTATTTATTAATGTACTCCTCGGGGTCCACATTTCGTCCTTTCGGAAATCCACCATGCATGGTGATATAAAATAGAAATCTACTCTTCTGTGTTGAATAAACGTCCTTTTAAACGCTGTTAACTGGTCACTAGTAAGGGAATATTATGAAAATATGATTACATTATTACTTTGACGACCTGGAACCATATTGGGCGATTGTAAGAATTTTATAGGGATAATTGTTTCGGTCATCCAAGTGACATTTATCTACCCTTCAGGGTGAAATTCTTGTCCTTTTAAAGTCTGCTAACTGTCCATTTTTAAGTGAATATTACTCCAATAGAAGTACATTTAAAAGACCTTAAAGTTGAATATAAGAACCATACCGATCGATTGATGATTCACTGTTTAAGGAATAATTGGTTCAGCCCGCATTTTATTTCAACCTGCAATTTATATTTGTCTTCTACTAAAAGAATTATTTCTTCTCCTAGTATGTTTAATTTTATTCCTCCACTGGTTTAATATTATCTTTATTTGCATTCATTAAATACCTTTGACAAATTTCGAACTCTACTGGCATTTTTTTTTTTACTTTTTATGCGTCTATTATTTAGGCTTTCGAGGGTGTGTATTTATCCGATTCTTGGTCGAATATCTCCACTTAGAGGTCGATAAATATACCTCCACGAGGAGAATTTTGTCTTGTTAGAGGTCATAGTTCTTGGTTGATATTGGTTGAATATTATACATTATTAGGAAATTCGCCTGTCTGAAGAGCCCCCCCCCCCCCCCCCCCACACACATTGTATTATTTTGATTCAGTCGTAAGGTTTGTTTTCCCGTAACAGAATTTACTAAATCAATTAGTAAGAATGAATTCACAATATATTTAAAAATTAATATATGCTGTTAGAAATATTGATGAAGACAAGATGGGCATATGACTGAGTAACCTTCGAATCTGGGGAGTTTTGAAACTTAGACCTATAATCCTTTACCATGTTCTCAGCACTCACATAACCTTTACTTTTGACGACGGTTCAGTGCAAAAAAAATTATGGAATTAGAACAATTTAATTTCAATTGGTGATTGTCATGACAGTCGTTTTGTTTCCTGACAGTATAGAGTTGCGTAAAGGGCGTGAATTCGGCCCCTCTAATTATACATTATTTGTGTATGTTTGTCATTTATTAGTATTATACCAGGGAAATGCCAAAGTCGTCGTTAGACGAGTGAGCGAGCCATGTGTTGTGTACCCGGGAACATTCCCTTTCCACCCCCTTCAAAGGGCTAGATCTAGCCAGCCAGAGTCTCTCCTCTCTAGCCTATACTAGAGTGGCGCATTATGGCCTTACAGCAGTTAACGTGCCCTTATACCAACTAAACTCAAAACCCTATATCATTCATACTTTAAAGTTTATATATCAACAAACTTAAAAGCAAAGGTTACCGAGTACTCAACACATGGCTCGCTTACTCGTTTAACTACTTTGGCGTTTTCCTATTCTTTTTAGCTGGGTGCCTTTATACCCGAAATGTGGGAGTCCAGGGTTCAAACCCCGGTCGGGATAGGTTTAGTAATTTCTGGATTGTATTAAGAAAAAAGTATTGAACATAATTTTTGGAATGCATACAATTCTATGGAAAACACAGGCAGTAGGAAATACGAGTAAAGATTGCAAGGTTTGCTCAATCTCACAGCGGAATTTTGGGAAACCTTGAGCGTGGAGATTCGTTATACCTTGGTCACATGCATGCACTCACCGCCTGACATTCGATCAAAACATGATTGGTTCATGCAAGGATACTATTATACACTTCGTTGGGTTCATGAACAAAAGCAATTGTCGTTCAATTCAATTAAATGTGACATTCTCAGCCTATTTTCAATTTATTGTTTCTTGTCGTGTAAGTTTAAATCGTAACAGATTTTGCTGAAAATGTTTCCAACACCCACAACACTTGTAGTGTCACGCATCTACGTGCCTAATTAATCATCAATCTATTAACCAATCACCACTATAAAAATGTTTCTTTAAAATTTCAGTGCAATCTAGTCAGCGGTTCAGCCGTTTCTGAACTCACTCACTCATCATTCATACAGGAACAGAGAAAGTTTTCTTTGGGTTGAATGGTAAGACCAAGTGTACTCTGTTATCTGTGGTAAGACTCAGAGTCAGTCGCTGCGCTCGATCCCTCGTTTAATAATAGATCTATAATAAGAATAACCCACATCCAAGTTCTTAGATGCTACTTAAATTTTGGGTGGGGGGAGGGTTGTTCTGTAGATAAAAGGTGTAATAAAATTCATATTTACAAATATAATTCTTATGACTTGTACCGAACACCGTTTTCCAATTTGAACTTGACCATATGTGGGTAGACTATGTCAGGGGAAGTGTCGAAGGCAGGCAAACGAAGCTGTATTAAACCAATTAACACTGTACCTTTGTGTATTTAATATCCCTTTATGACTGTACTCAGAACTCGGCAGCATACCGTTCCTTTTGAGTCTTAATCTCTTATCTTGATCTACATTCTATATATAGACGTTGTATTGAGTGGTCAGACAGAGCCTGGAGCCAGGCATTTCTATAATTTTGCATTCTACGACTCTTCTCTAAATATTTTCAAGGATGGTTTCAGTACCGTCTTGTGCATTACCACACAGCTATCAGATGATTTTTGTAAGATTACAACGTATACATCTTACAATATACACTCAAAAGCATTTGGATGCTTTGCTATATATTATTAAAAACACGGGAACTTGAGTACCCACAAGATAGTGCGAAGCTATACTTGACGTCGAAGCATAGACGAAACTACTTGTGGGGGGGGGGGGGGGGGGGGGAAGCAAGATTTTGTCAACTGACAAAACACTGTCAAACTTCACAATTTTATAAATACTTGACGGAAAATACCACCATTTGCAATGTTAAACATAAAAAATCTAGGCCTATATGCCGATGCGCCCTAGACTCGCAGTAGCTTGGGGGGGGGGGGGGGGGGACAACTTTCCAGACCCCCCATTGTAACAGGATACATACTTTTCCCGAAGCGATTGTTTCATGGGCAATGTTGATAGTTCACTCCCCCCAGAAATCAAGCGATAGTTACACCACTGCGTCAAAGAATGCAAAAATTAAAAAATCACCTTGCGTCGATTTTGGTGGCGGAGCCGGGTTAAGAAAAAGCTTATAAAAAAAAATTCTGGATCAAAAAAAATTGAAAAATTTGTGTTAAATCACAGTTACAAGATATGATTTTTCAAACTGTCATTTTAGTGTAGTATTGTGCTATAGATAATGTGGTAAAAAATAAGGTTTCGAGTTAATTTGAAATATACTTTTACATTAACACATAATTTGATGCCTATATATCGACTAAATTTTCATGAACGTTATGACAATTACGCTCCAACATGCATATGTGTTTTTCCATTACAATGTACAGCAAAATTAACATGAACATCATATGCAAATAACCATATATATGAATAGTTGCCTTTAAGCCTGCAACGTAGCATTAAAGTAAGGTAAGCGAGGAGGTAAAAATGACCATAATTAAACACGTAAATTTAGCCTTCATTTAGGCTTAACTTTAAATGAACGTAGTGCTAATTATGTCACTCCATGCATATGTGTTTTTACCCGTGAATCATACAATAATTCTAAGTTGAATAGACGTGTGAATTTTACCCTACATGTTGAGGAGTTTAAAAGTCTACAATGTAGGGTACACTTAAGTTTAACGCTCTACTAAATATCACCTACATGTAGGGTATTATTAGGCCGACAGTGTAGGGCAGATTAAATGTGAACGTCGGTGAAAACATACACCTTCAGTGACAGAATTTTAAATCCTACAAGGAAGCGGTCAATTTATTATGACTTTGCATAAATTAACTTGAACATTTCAATTAATATTCACTGTACACTGCAGCAATTTATTGAGAAAAGGTATACTTTAGGTGAAAACCATATTTACGTATACTGTTGTTGGAAAAATAAGTCTCCGATGCACGGGTTATTTTAAAGATTTTTCTTACAGTGTACCTATCTGTCTTTATTGTGTTTAAGATAAACGCCTAAGGCTAGAGCTCACTTCAATTAATGACGCATTGCGCTATTCCCTAGTTGTTCTCTCATACCGTTAGATATATTCTCGAAATAATTGTGTTGTATATTCATTACTTCTTTCATTCCGACCTTTAAATTTCTCGTTTAACAATTATACCCCAAGTTTCCCGTGTAATTGTAAGAAATATTCAACTTTCCTTACTTCTTATACCCTAATTAAAGTGAGTTTAGGTCTACATCCGTCTCGTGCTTTCAGAGTACGAGTAATTAACCTTATTGGAAGACGACTTTTCTAATGGAAAAAGTTCGAACCATGTGAAAGGTAGACCTAAACGCGCTCGGCATAAACTATCACAACTTTCCACTGAGTTCCCAAGTTAACTACAATAGAGTTTCGAGTGTGGGGCTTAACTTTCACCTATTATTGATTTTAATAAGGTTATGCTGTTGGTCTTATGAGTTGGAAACTTACGTAAGAAATTCTATCTTCGTACAGCTTGCTCTTCGATGGGTGTGGGTGGCGGAGAGTGGGAAATTAGTAGACTGCTCGAGTTGGGTGTAGACAGTCGTGAAAACATTGACCCGAGCGGAGAAGTCTAACGTGAGGCGCTTCAGGCTGTGGATAGAAGCTCGACTTGAACAAGTACCTTTGTGAGGGTGGGTTCATTCATGCACAGAGCTAGTTAGTAACTGTAGTCTAGCAAGCTTGGTTAAAACTTGGTTCTTTCATCATATGCTTATCTATTAATACATTGAAATACCTTCTGAAAATGCACGTTGATTTTAAAAAATAGTGTAAATAAATAAATAAAATAAATTCGTGTTTAAAAGAGTCTTCCCAGTAACTCATCAATTCATCATCATCATTAATTTTCAACTCCATGCTCACATAATTAATTTTATTTACGAGGAGGGGGTCTGTTTGCAATGCAAACGTTTTGTGTAATGCCCATTTCACATTCAAAATTAACTTCTCGAATTCTCGTAGTTGGCAAGCCTATTTCAAGTAACGGAAGGAACCCTCAAGAAAGTTAATTTCATAAATAATGTTTTGCTATTTTCGTTCCTTTTGATCTCTTCAAAGTACATTCGTCTCCATTAATATGCGTATTACCGGTGGATCGGCCAAGCTCAACAGGCGTATTAATAATAGAAGTTACGTCCTCGGAAACTAACATCGATCTAAGCAGCCTAATTGAGTAGTTAGACAAACTGAAAAATAGAGGAGAAAAGTGGTAAGTGTTGCGTGCTAAACGCCACCCACCTTCTGAACAGATGGGAAATATTACTAAATGTTGTATATTTTGAAGATGGCATTACTTCGAAATACAGAGTGAAGAGAAATGTAGTAAAATGTATTTTTTAAAAACTAAAAATGTGTTAAGAGTCTTCGGTGCGTCCGTTGAGCGTCTATCTTTCGTGCTTTTCGAATTACATGACAAAAACATGTTTTGGTTCTTACTGTACCCTATATGAAACTAAATCCTTTTTTATCATGCTTATTTTTATCATTTAAGGCAATGTTTTTTTTCTGTGAGTCCTCAAGCTCTATGAAATATTTTCATTTTTGGTCTCGGTTGATACATATTTAATGTGCCCAAACTGACGATGACAACCACGACGTGAGAACACCTTTCCTCCCCAAATCCACTAGGTTACGCATTATGACCGACCTAACGGTTGACGTGCCCTTAATCCAAATACACCAAAAATCTAAATTGCCCTGAAAAGTCACCAAAAAAATCACATGTTTCAATTCTTACGCGTAGCCATAAATCGTGGCATAATATAAAATGGAAATTGATTCCCTCGGTGATAAACTTTCCCCCCGTGATCACCGTATACTCTGAGGCAGTGGCTACTCACCCACACAGTTGTAAAACCTAACGGTCCCGACCCTTACATCGTGGCAAGTGTCGAAATGAAACTACGTGAGGGGTTGTAATGGCGGCGGGTCACGTGGTGTGTGTGTGTGCGGGGGGGTCGTAACAGAACACTTACGTGATGGAAGGCGGCGGTGGGGGGTGGAACTCAACAAGGCTGTGGCTCACTCTCTCATGAGGGAAAGGAACGAACGTAAGTGGTCGTTTTCGTTGAAAGGCAATTTTAGGTATCAGCATAATATATGAAGAAAAATAACTTATCGTCGTGTATTTCTATATGAAACAAAAATAAAAATGTTTTGGAAGAAGAAATGCTTTTCCTAGCACAAAAAATAGTCGTAAATGAGCTTACAGTTGAAGTTTCCGACATAAGTAAACTTAAGGTGTTTGCGACTTGTGTCCAAGCTTAAATTTTGGTGGGCCGTAATTAATTGCAGAAATTACAAAATAAAAAAAAATCCCCCCCATTTTTTTTTGATAAAAAGGCCATTGGCAGTAGAAAGATAAATTGAGAGAAAGGATTTCTTTTAAGATCTTACTAGCAATGTTCAACAATATTTCTACTCATGTACATAATAACAAGTTCTACTGAAAGTAAAACTCCTCGCAGACTTTCGGGGAGCCTCCGGCGAGTGAACCTTGGCCCAAGAATAAACCCAAAATATATCAAAATACACGTCAGTATTCTCGTTGGCGGAAAATCGAACCTAGGACCTCCCTCCCTAGAACAGCTCACTAGAATCTAAACTCCACTTTCTTTCTTGTTGCAAATCTCTACCTAATACCCTCCCTCTTATCTCGTCTACATTAACCCCTCGTCTCGATATCTTATCGCTTTAGCGTGCTCGTCTCGCCTGCTAATGTGGGTGATATACCTGGGTAGGCCCAGACAGCCTCGGGGGGCCAACTAATGTATCAGTCTCATGTTAGCGTCGGTGGTGGAAGTGCCTTGATAAACGCGCTCACATTACCTGAATGTGGGGTATAGTCTCGGCCGCATCTACATACAGTGGGCATATGAGAAATACGGAATCAATCATTTACCAGTTTTTAAGCGAGCGAAGCGAGCGTTTCCATTTGACTCTACCGGAAAAAATAGTCACTGGTTTTGTTTTTGTTTTTTTTTGTTTGTTTGTTTTTTTTGTATGTCTCACCATAACGTTCGAACGGAGGCTCGGATCGAGTTGAAATTTTGACCATCCGCAAGCTTCGTTCTCGATTGAATGCCATTAGTTTTGTGGCAAAATCGTTCAAAAAGTTAAAAAGTTACATTAAAGTTAATCGAAAGTTTTTTTTTCAAACTAAACGGACACAAAATCTGAGGTGGCCAAATCATTTAGAATGTCCGTCCGGTCACGAATATGTTAATTTTATTTTGATCCGATAAGTAGTATAGATGGAAATTACCATTATAACAAAGTACCGTTACCATGGCAACGGAAAGTCGCGCAGCTTTTTTGGCTCATGATAGCGGTCGAACGGAGGTTCGGATCGAGTTGAAATTTTGACCATCCGCAAGCTTCGATCTGGATTGAATGCCATTAGTTTTGTGGCAAAATCGTTCAAAAAGTTATAAAGTTACATTAAAGTTAATCGAAAGTTTTTTTTTTAACTAAACGGCGACAAAATCTGAGGTGGCCAAATCATTTAGAATGTTCGTCCGGTCACGAATATGTTAATTTTATTTTGATCCGATAAGTAGTGTAGATGGAAATTACATTATAACAAAAGTAACGTTACCATGGCAACGCAAAGATTGAATGCCATTAGTTTTGTGGCAAAATCGTTCAAAAAGTTATAAAGTTATTTTAAAGTTAGTGTAAAGTTTTTTTTAAACTAAACGGCGACAAAATCTGAGGTAGCCAAATCATTTAGAATGACCGTCCGGTCACGAATATGTTAATTTTATTTTGATGCGATAAGTAGTGTAGATGGAAATTACATTTTAACAAAAGTAACGTTACCATGGCAACGAAAACTCGCACGAATCTGGAGCTTTTTTGGCTCATGATAGCGGTTGCAAGAAGATTCAGATCAGGTTGAAATTTGGACCATCAACAAATTGTATAGCACGTGCTCGCTTATCAACGCGTCCAACTGAGCGTTTTCCTAGTTATGAATAATGAGAGTTCGTAATTTGTCGAAAATATTAAAAATTCATAAATGGTCACCCTTACATAGGACTTTTCTTAAACGTTTTTGTTGATTTTGTAGATTGTAGAAATGGTTTTTGACAGAATCCAACCGACAGTGTTGGCTCAAGCATTAAGAGAAGGACTTTGATTCAGGAGGTCCCGGTTTCCAATCCTGTCGAGACCGCCAATCCTGACTGAAGGTTTTTTTGAGGTTTTCCTCATTCGTTATGCGAATGCAAGGGATTGAGTCCTCTTAAACAGTCCTCGGACATCCATTCACTATTGTCCAATCCACAACATACCTAGTTAGACACCTGAAGAGGGGCATGAATTGCACCCTGGGCAGGCTTCCCACAAAAATTATTAGTATAAATTATTATAATTATTATTTGACAGAATCCAAAACATGAAAATCTATATATTGTTTAAGAATTATCGGCAAGTAATTTTGGAAAAATACCAACGTAGAAGTTTGTCATTTCTTTTATTTAGTAAACATGTACAGTTTGAGATTGAGAGTTTGAGTTGCAAACAATGTAAGATTTTAGTGAAATAACATTCGGTTTTGTATTGGTTACACTTCACTGATAACTTTATTGCAGTTCGTTTCCAGGCTACTTATTGCTGGATAAATAATTGAATTTAAATTGAACTCTGCAAACAAGAAACCGAACATCAAACATAAACATAATAAATATGTGTAACAACATTTAAGAAGAGCGAAAATACAATATGGAAGTCATTGTTACCTTGTTCTATCTTAAAAAATAACATCAAAAATCTGGTAAAATAATTTGAAGAATCGTTGCAATTCAGCACTTTTTAAACCAATATTACACCTTTATTCATTAATGCCGAGGGCGATTAGGAGAACCTCGCGTAAGCACTGAGCCACTTCTCTCGAACTAAACTTTTCTTTACGAGTCCTACTTTACTCGTCAAACAAAAGACAGTTTATCTACTAACTAGAACCGAATCTACAAATTGTTTCGTACCCGGCACCTCCACCAAAACCGAAACCAAATCAATCCCCCTTTTAAATTAGAAATGTTTCAACCAAAGCATTTTATTCGCAATTTCAGATGATCCAAGGTGACAGAGAAACAAGAATATTCACATCAAACCCATCTTGAGTCAACAAACATTTTGTCTTGTTGTTTTGGTGGAGGTGCCGGGTCTGAGTTATATTTCTGTTTTGTTTCTTGTATCTTCATGTTTTAGTTCGATTTTCAGCCCTTATATCACACAGTAATTGCTGGTTTTGTCATAAATTTTTATAACCCAAATTACTATACCCAGAGGCAGGTATTTGGGGTGAAAATAAAAGACAATTTTCAATTTTATTTTACCCAAAAGTGAAAATAATTGGTGGTAAAAATAATTCAACATTTACTTGAAAGTTCTATATCTCTGTCCTCCCTTATTATTTTTTAATTTTTGGGTGTGGGACCTTGTAAAAGATTTGAAGATTAGAATAAAATTTAGTTACGACAATTCAGAGGCACGTATTGTGGTGGAACTTATTTGCATAATATGGTTTTGTTCTGACCAAAAGCATTGATTTGGTGTTGAAAATAATGTATAATTTACGTTTTTAGCGGTGAAAATTTTGTTTTTAACCATAAATTTTTGCCTCTGAACCTATATAAATGGTCTGTGCCGATTGAACATTCTTTAAGATAATGGTCACATAATCCTTTCTCGGGGGACTGAAAGTTATGATATAAATAGTCACATTTCAAGTGACACCCTTAAATTACGTGAAATAAATTGTCACGGTGATTTTGATATGAAAACGAATTATTGTAATCATTTAAATTTTTTTAAATTAAGTATTGATATGTCGTCTACATTACTGAGATTGCATACCATTCTCAGGGAGGTGAAATATTTTTAATATATTTGGGAATATATCCAACTCATCCAGCGAACATAAATGATGATTTTTTTGTAAGTGTTTGCCCGGTTAATGCTTAGGTATAAACAGTAGCTTTAGAAATGAGGCGATTCATACACCACTTTCCTACGCTCTGCTTATATTTAAAAACTTGCGCATTAAAAACATTTAAAAAAGCAAAGCCCCACATGTATAACTCCAACAATCAGAGTAAACCCCCTCCCTTTCATCGCCGCCTCCGTACAAGTTTACCAACTGTAAACTGTTTCTATTTGATTAGAACTCCCGTGCATTCGTGCCCTCGCCTAACTAAACTAAACGCGCACATCGTTGCATAAATCCTGGAACCATTCCGCGCTCATGTGCGCGAAGTAGTTACACATTCACGAGGACTGTCTGGTTCTTTTTGCGTCCGACATAATGTGCGCACGTGAGAGATGTTCTGGTAGGGAAGACTCGTGTTTCACAAACCCTGCAGAGTGGAAGGGTAACCGCTTGAACTCAACATTTACTTCTTTAAGCATGATTAAACATCACTGCCATTTTTATTATAGTATAAGATATACGCGCATTCAAATTTCTCAGCCAATCTTAGTCGCATCTATTAGCAATTTTACATAATTGTGTAAAAATCAATTTTGAAGGCGTCTATCATAGCACTTTCCCATGATTATAGAAAATAAACAAGAAAAAAAAACAATTTCTCGAACTTATAATCTGTCAAAATGGTCAAAAACACGCAATTTTCTAACGCATTTTCTGATTGATCTATGATAAATATTGAATATCTGATATGATAGGAGAGCACAGATGTCCTTAATTATCAAATATGCCAAGTTGTATTAAGATGTAATGATTTATGGCTGCAGGACAAGAACGGCCGAACATCAAATCACGCCTGATTCCTCTTTAGTAATTTGGTGTATTTAAAAATGAATTTTTCTAGTTTATTTTGAATTCGAAGGTGTGTAATGATTGTAGACTATGTGTGAATAAATGTTTTGTTACATTGTACTGACTTATAATAAATCGTGTTTTAATTTTCTTTATTAGCTAATTTAAGCTAGTAAATATATTATTTTATTTGACATCAATCTAACTTAATTTTAAAATATGATAAGCGTATAAAATCACTACAATACAACACACAACTACCAATAATAACTAGTTTTTTTTACTATGATATGTCGAATGATTTATGAGCTGACGAAATAATAATACTAACAAATGACTTGAAATTATCAAAACAATAGTACAATAACTAAAAACTAAAAATGTATCCAAAGTGTGCTTTTGTAAGTTTGATTAATACTATTGACACATTTGTCCTGTTGTAATGGGGCTACAAATAAAAAATTAACAATAAACAAACAAATACTGCTTTCATTTTAATGTTTGATATCTTTTATGTGTAAGGGAATTTATTTAGCATAATTTGTTGTTGTATGTTTGTATTGTGGGTCCTTTTGTGTTTAGTGTTGACTTATAGGCCAAGCACATTATTGTTAATTTTAATTAACTATTTTACTATACTTTGACAATATATTTGCTATTAAGGGATATAACACAATTCTGTTTTTAAGGGCAATGCTCGTTGTGATATTCTTATTATTATACTGTACCAATGATCAATATCAACTGCAATATACACTTTTGTTTTTCAAAACTCTTCTACAATGTGCGATAATAAATAAAAACAACAACTAGTTACATGAATCATTACGTTTTACGTTATTAATTGATTAATTAGTGGGTCTTCCCTTTCACCATTGTGCATCATCATTTGATATAATCTATCTCTTATTACAACCTGTTGATGTTTTATAGGTTTTTGATCCAATTTCAAACAGCAGTTTTCGCTCATTTCTCTTCTTTAATGATCGGTGACAGTAACGAATTGCTTCAGTCTCGTCTGACCACGATGAATTTTTCTTGTTTATTTGTTTACGCCATAAAAGGTTAAGTTTGTGTTAGTTATTAAATATCCAGTAAAAACAAATTTAATCTTCACTGCAATTTGTGATAGTTTTTATTGGAAAATGGGATGCAGTATCCTGGAAAAAACTTGATAAAATTACAAGCGGGATTTATCTTTCAATCATTCAACATGAGTACTATATGGAATACAACTTTTGAAATTGAGATCGCCCTAAACAAACATAAATAAGCTACCAATAATCACACACTCACATAAATAATTTATAAATTGTGCTGTGAATTGCGTAGAACGGGACATTACATAATGTGGTATATATGAAAGTTACTTGTGCATTTTTAGAAATATATTTAATCTCGCTATCATCTGTATATCTTAAAGGGGTATTCACCCGCTAAACTGAAAAAATATATTTCATTCAGACTAACTAGCTATGAATTTAGAAACTAACAGAAAAATTATTGGGTCCACCATGACCCGGAAAAATGGCAAACTTAGTATTTTTCGAGCTAGGTCCTATGGCAAAAATCTCCCATAAGAAATAAGATGGGGACGATCTTTATGCCCCGTGATGTTGGAGGATTTTGATCCAAAAAATACTGGCCCTTATTTAAGTACTCGACAGCCTTTTCTGTTAATCCTCTATGAAGGGGTGCGGTTTTGGAATGCATTGCGTGTTTGAGTGTATATTTGTGCAACGTTCAGGGCACGATGTTATAAAGGGCGATTTTTGATTGGTAGGATGCTCTAGTATCTATGTGGAACAAAAAAGAAGCAGGTTGAAGCCGATTTAAGAAATTTTCCAAAACGCCATTTCTGCAAATTTCTAGATAAAAAAAATTGAAAAATTCGTTTAAAATCACAGTTACAAGATATCATTTTTTAACGGTCATTTAAGTGTAGTATTATGCTATAGATTAAGTGGTTAATTTTTTTGGGGGGTAATAGCCCCTTTAATTAAATATCCTTAACAGATACGTACTAAGAGTGTGTAGGTACTGCCTTCTTACCCATACTTTTGCTGCTCACATTTTGCTGTAACATCGCAGAAATTCCAAGACCTAGTAACTATACCTCACATAACAAGCCTTATACACGTTGAAGTGATAGCTTTCTGCCAGTGCCTTCACATAACAGCTAAGCATTTTTCCACCATTAAAGTTAAAAGCTGCTTTTCCGCTCCTCTAACCCGGGTCAAGATTGAACGCGCTCAGAGTTGAAGCAGGGGTCGGGGTGAGGTTAAAAAGCGGGAAAATTGTCTTGTCTTCCATAATAAAGTTTAATTGTTCATTGCGCTGGCTGGAGCAAGTTAATTTCCGGTAGACGTTAGGAGATAGCTTGGCAACGTTGGAAAGTAATGGCCAACTCTCTGAGACTTAGCAGGATTTCAATGGTTTCCATGAAGAGCGATTCAATTTTAGTTTCTTATACGTTTTATTGTTAACGTTCGGCTGGAAAATATTGATTATTGAGCTGTAAATTAATACATTTATAAGAGGGTTCGCTGAGGCTGGCGCGGAGGCGACTTTAAAGCACTCAACTTTCAGGATATTTCGGGTAAAGGTTAAGTAACTTCGGTATCATATTTCACGTTAATAAAGAATCCAGTACGCGTATTCCTAAATTTATTTATCGATTTTGAATAAAAAATTCTTGAAATCTCCTTAATTTAGGGGTCTACTCAATTTTAGTAGACTTCATGAATTTATTCCAAGTGGACAGATTTTTTAACGCGAATTTGCATACTGGATTTCAACGTTTAATTCAATGTGAACGCACAGGTTAATTTGATAAAATCGTAAGATAAATGGTTTGATGTGAATTTCCTGAATTGAAATCAATGTTTTGGATTTCACATTTTTTTACATTTTGGACTCATGTTTCGCAATGGATCTTTGTTGCTAATTTGCAACCAAGTGTGGATATCAATATAAAAGTACTTTATTAACATTTATGCATAATTTGGTAATGAATGATATTACCAACCGTTCAGCAGAAATTACCAACACCTGAGTGCGCGCGTTATTGCCAAACGAAGGAGCGTAGTGAATTCCTTCTAAGGATTCGAATCGTGTTCGAATACTTTTTTTTAAACAGAACAACGCCAATATTTTAAAATTCGAATTGTTGTCTTTGAACTATTGAATTGTTGGGTAGTTTTCATGCACAACAATACAATTAATTCATATAATAAATTTACCAGGTTTTAATTTGTTTTAAATATTCTACAGACAACCTATGTTTTTCAGGCCAATAAATTTGTACCGTTGTTTTACTAGAGTTATTTTGTTAGTAGCAGATACAAAATAGAGCCATTTAAGCTTTGACGGGTTCGGGCTATACTACCCCATGTAATTCCTATATTTAATACTTACATTACCTATGTTAAGTAACTCTAAATTAGTTCTATATTAGTTATAGCCTATATAACTTGGACGTGTAGTATAGAAATGATCGCAAGGACCTACAGACCTAATAGCAGCCGACTTATTTTCCCTTGCTGCAATATTGACCCAAGCCACAGATATTAATAAACTCCCGTCATGCAATATACACTAATACCACAAATAAACCTTTCCGGATCCATATTTCCTCCGAGGACTGTACTTTTATTTTGCACGGGCCAACCGTGCGACCGGCCTCCCATGAAACACACACATTACGAGGAAAATAAGATCATCTCGACCCAAATTACATTCATAAAAGAGCAGTGAAAGATAAAGTATCAACCCGTAAAGTCGTAGCCTACTGTTGGCTCCCCGGACACTATTTTTTATTTCAGTCCGGAGAAAAATGTTGAGATGACGAGGTCAAGCTTGCAAGAGTCTACGACATGACGAAGTGTCAGTAACCACTGTAGAGAGAGTGCATGGCAGGGTCTCGAGAGTCGATTTCTTGCGAGGTCGTTTCAGGCTTGTGTTCTCAATCATCAATCAATCAATCAATCAATCAAATCTGAAAAAAAAATATTTAAATACATAGTTCGTATTTAGAGTCTACCCAAACAGTCATATAACTGATTTTCAGTAGGGGACATTAAACCAAAGAAACCAACCCTGTAGGCCCCGTCCCAATCGACGAGTGGGCGATAACCAACCAAAGATCAATATTTGTAATTGGAAATACAGCAATCTGTGGTATGGACAGTGCGAACACCTGCGGATCAACGCCAGAATCAACAAGGCCGATTGAATTCAGAACAACTCTGAATTTATTACGTGTTTCGTTGCTAGGACGGCTCCAAAGTCACCGTTTACAAACTCCTAAGACAAGAACTGATGGACTTAAGTCCAAACCAGAAGTTAAAAAAGTTCTGCTTAAAGCGGGAATCGAACCGTGTTTCTGTGTGTCTGTGTTTGTAACGTTTCTTTTTATTAATCTTGAAGTTTCTATTTAGTGAATATGTTTACTGTATAAAAATAGTTAATACTAGTTAGGGAGCGAAAGTTGGGTATATGCATCACTTTTCTATCCTTCCGTCTGTGCGTGTGTCACGTTTGCCGATAAAAAAGAACATGCCCTACAACTACATTATTTTGACCTGCGTCTTATGTTGGTTGACATTCCCGTTCAACAAGGACGATACTGAATGAATTTGAGAACCCTTGATCAAAAGGTACGTTTTTCTATACTCGGCTCCTCCACCAAATAATTTAATGCTGGAATAATATTTAATACTTGTGTTCTACAATTTGTCAATTAAGTAGCTTTGCTTTCTAATTTGAGTGCTCCCGTCCGCGGTGGCTCATACGATCAGTGCTCTGGGCTGAAGCGTATATGGTTCTACGAGGACGTGGGTTCGAATCCCGCATTAGGCATGGTTTTTTGTAATAGTCCTTCACCCTCATCTATCACCACTCATCGTCTCGAATCGCCATCCCCTTAGTGCATTAGTATTTAAATAGTATTAGTAGTATTTCATTATCACTATCAGACCGTTGCTTGTCGACGAATGGTATGGTGTAGCTAAAACTATAGTCTTTTGGAATAAGACGAAGGAATTATTTGTAATGGCCATTATTTTCTCTCTTCAGCGAGTTCAGTTTAATTTAAAGCTATTTCAAAACTACTGACGACTTTGTAGGTCTTTGATCTTTATTTCCCAGAACTTTAAGACAAGATGTAAAATAATTAGCAATATTTTGAACAGTACTGTTCTGCCAGTACGAACTTATAACAGAAACGAGCTCTGTCGACTTTTGAAACATTAACCTACTTCAGAACACGGAACGCGTTTTAAGATATGAAAGCAACACCAATAAACCTTTTAAGATCCATTGTTCTGAGTCGACTATTATTTGTGGTTTTTATGTGTTATGTCTTAGTGCTTCACTCTTGTTGTTACTAGCAGAGCAATTTAGCAAATAATGTGACAATTATCATTATTCCTATTAATTCTTTGCCGTTATTTATGTGAACGAGTTAACATTAAAAAAGTATGTGTTTTTATTAATACTCATATTATTGTTAACGTTGTGTTATGAACGTGTTGTTTTGACTTCGAGTCTGTGGAAGTGGATTCTATCGTTAACTGGTATACGTAATTTCTCCTCTTGTAGATACGATATTTACAAAAAAAATCATAAACTTTGGGCAATGCTATGTGCAGCCTTGTATTAATTTTTTAACTATCTTGCTGTCCTCCCCTCCCCACTCCTCCCCACCCCCCACACAAAAATTATTGAATTTGCTACAACAACTGCTGTTTTACCTGTTGGCTTTGGATTTTTTTAAAACCGATATGCGCTTTGGTTTTATATACAATTTTGAAATGTACACTTTGTTTTAAAATCGGTTCAATGACTGGTCCTAAAAACTAACCCTAAAAATACGAATTTACAATATTTGCCTTTTGATGGAGATGTGGCTAAAATTAATCCAGGGCCACACTTTGCATTAGCCCAAAGTTTGTTAGGAAAATATTCGTAAATATCATAATCCCTATGTAGTTGTAGAACGGTTCTCGCGCAAGCGCAGTAAGCCCTTGTTGGCTCTGACAGGTGGCTATAGCTGTCATAGACAGCAGGCTCGAGCCTCGCTGAGCTAATATGAAGGAACCTGTGCAGTATGCGGGGACTAGCCGTGCGGCTTAAACTAAACGTTGCTCCTAGCGAATATTAAAACTAAAACAGTTTTTAAATTGACATTTTATATTTATCGGGTTGTTTCGTAGCGGCGGTAGTGATATCTTTCTGTCGACGTTTCGAAGACCATGTTATCTTCTTCTTCAGGACTTGAAATATGATATATATTAATATATATCATATTTCAAGTCCTGAAGAAGAAGATAACATGGTCTTCGAAACGTCGACAGAAAGATATCACTACGCCGCTACGAAACAACCAGATAAATATAAAATGTCATCAACGGGTAGCGAGACATTTAAAAGTTTTATAATTCTTAAATTGTTTTTAATTTTTAATTCTTAATAATTTTGGACAAATTAATCGTATGCCCCATCGTCATTAGGCCTAATGTATTAAACATTCAATATCATAAAAATAAACTTGTACGTATAACTTTGTAGTATACATAACTCTTTATCAAATCTATGTATTTTGTTATGTTTTGACAATAAATAAATAAAAAACAATCAAAACAAACGAGCACAACACTTATTTAAATTTAAAAACGAGAATTTTATTTTATTTTGTATTTGTTCAATTTTCGTTTCGCGCGCAGTTTTGCTGTTATTTTATTTTTTCATATTATATTTTGTATATTATATGGTGGCATATACATTCCCTACCAGGGATTGAACTAAGTCTTTACGTTCAGATGCCTACTGAAGTAAGTGATCGGGGCAAAAGTTTCACCCTTTGTCAGTTGCCCTCAATTACTTAGACAAGATTTCACAAAAACATATCGATATTCACGACGTTTTTGACGAGGGGCGCGTCAACCATTTCGACAGTGAAAACCAATCATTTATATTAATAAAGTGCTTTATGACTTTAACCCGTAGTTCCGACCAATAGCCATTTGAAAATGCTCAAAATTCAACATTCAAATATGTCTCCTCCTTTTGGTACCGTAATTATTGTACTCTGCCTGTACCTCTAACTGTAGCCAAGTTTACCACAGCTATATCACCCCACACTTAAATTAACTGTTCCACCGTTATAGTTGTACACAGTAATTATAAACGTATTGTTAAATATCCTCGGCGTAGTAACTAGGCCTAGCTGCCGCGCTGTTAACTTTCAACGAGTTCCCCTCAAGTTTCAACTTTGTTTGTGAGTATTACACGGCTTACTCTATAGTCTACACTCTACACGAGCGCGGGAAACTCGACGTTCTAAATTCGTTTGAAATGCGCCAACTTTCTCTCGCCCAGTCAATTGTTTTAGATGACGAGCGTGAGTTGTGCTTAGTAACTAATTAGCAACGAGCGAGCGGTGGTGTATTGTACATAATGCGTGTAACGTCGGCGGTGGGTTTCTGGAGAGTTTATCGTTCGGAATACAATAAGCTGGGTGGTTGGTGAATCTTGATCCGGATAGATTGCACCGAATGTATTGTTGGATTTTGAAGGGATATGGTTTATGATAACATCAACGGTATGGATATTATCATAGAACACCTATAGTAGGCTAGATACGCAGTCTCCAATACCTCCGCACAGGCGCGAGCGTAGCAAATTGAAGAGTCAATCTGCCATATTCAAATTGGCGATTTGGCGTTTTAATTTTTGCTTTTTTAATGCAATAAAGTATTTTACTGGATTGTTTGATATGGTTTTAGCTTGTGCAGCATGGGAATTAGTAAACAGAAACAATAAGAAGTTATTTCATTAGGGAATTTAGTAATCATTTGGTGTTAGAGTCTAATATGCTCAGCTGTCAAACTGACGGCCATCTTTAAAAATATTTTAGCTACAAATCGCTCCCATTTAATTAACATGCAAACAAGAATTTCAAGATGTCTTCTAATTGTCATGGAAGTGGACCAATGCCTGCTTATCTAGCCTACTATAGGTGTTTAATATCTATGATTGTTGGATTTGGAAGGGATATGGTTTATGATAACATCAACGGGATGGATATTATATTGAAATGTACCAAGTTGTGATGTTAGCGTTGGCGCTGGTATTGGTCAGATTTATGTGTGTTTGTAGCGGTGCCAAGGCGGTGTATTTATAAGGCCTTTGTTTGTACAGAGATCGATGGTGGTAAATATTGTACACAAGGGATTCAGGCCAGTAAGGTATTATCTCCTACCCAACCTTTGCTTCCCTTAACATATTTCCCCAAAACCATTTTTTATTTGAGAGTTGAAAGGTAGAAAGTTGCAAGTAGTTGATTCACCATGCAAACAAACGTACATTTTCCATGTTTACTTCGTTTTGTTTTCAACGAGTTGATGAAGATACAGAGGGCTTCAATAAATAAAATTAACATTTATCAAACTAACTAGGGAAACGCCAAAGTCGTTGTTAAACGAGTGAGTGAGCACCATGTGTATAGTACCCGGTATCATTCCCCATACTGGGCTAGATCCAGCCTTGGGTATATGGGAGGAAATGGGATGTTCCCGGGTACTCAACACTTGGCTCACTCACTCATTTAACAACGACTTTGGCGTTTCCCTAGTTATTTAAATTGAACATTCAAAATGCGAATCGTGCTCGAAACGTACTAGCGTGAAACATTAACAAATTTCCAAGATAAAACAAAATCACCTGATTTTTATTTCCCATTTAACACCCCTCAAAAATAATATGTGGGCGTAAAAATATAAAAAAGTTCATCCTAACGGGTATCGAACCCCAACCTTCCGTGCGGTAGGCTAAATGCTTACCAGTAGGCCATGCCATGCCACGCAAATTTCGTCCAGCTAGCTGCTACTTAAACAAATGCTATCGATATTTTTAAAAATCACATTTTTATTTATTGTAGGCTTAAATCGCAATGGATCTAGCTGATTTTGTTAACAGTTCTCAATAAACTTGTACCGGATGTCTGTTTAAAATTTCAGCGCAATCTGTTCAGCGGTTCGGCTGATTTTCGACGTACAGACAGACAGACAGAATCACAGAATGAGGGCCGTTTGAGTTGAATGGAGACACTCGGTCGCTCCGCTCCCTCGTTTAAAAATCAAAATTACTAGGGTCTATATTATTCTTTTACGATCATTTTCCGAAAAACTTTCACTCCCGATGGAAACTGTCCGAATGTTTCAATTTTGTTCCACTCCGCGACTGTTTACCTTGAAAAGTATAAAATCCCGTATTTTAGTTCGATTGTCTTGATTTTAACTTAAAGATGTGATTCGCTCTATGTAAGCATGCCTTCAGTAACCAAACTCTTACATAATTCCAGGACTGCATTGCAGTATGTTATACTGTGTATATGGATAACATCTAGACGGTCAATTTTCTTCCATTGTCAAGTTCAAATGAACATCGAACACTCCCGAGTCAAAATTTCCCAAACTGTTGGGGATAATAGATATAGATAATAATAACTAATGTTTTGTAACTCTTTCAATTGTGGTTCATTACGTCTAGATAAATTGTTCTGAATTTCCCTGAAAGTTTTTTTTATTGATAGAACTTTTTTAACAAATATTTTATATATTCGACGTCTTTTATATTAGTTGAATACAAAATTACACATTCTATGTTTTGTTAGTGATTCTGTATTGCTTTAAGATGATGATGTTCGGCTCGTTCCTTGTCCTACAGACATAAATAATTATATCTTAATACAACTTAGCATACTTGATAATGAAGGACATCTGTACGCCCCTATAATATCAAGTTTTTAATATAGTCATAAATCAGTCAGAAAATGCGTAGTTAATTTTCTGTTTTTGATCATTTTGACATATTGTAAATTTTAGAAAATTGAATTTATTTTTTGTACATTTTCTATAATCAATAAAATGGAAAAGTGCTATGATAGATGCCTTCATAATTAATTTGTACACAATTATATCAAATCAAAAATAGATGCGACTACAATTGGCTGAGAAATTTGAAAGCTCGTTGAGTAGCTCAACTACCAGTACGACTTTCAGACCACATTTCTGTTGTAGAAAAAGCCGCATCTATTTTCCCTCTCTCCCTCAAAGCTGAAATACTAGTTAACATCAATCCTAGTAATTCTCTACCTCTTGACATTTCGCTATTTTACTTTTCTTACAAAATATCAATTTCCACGGATAGTTAACCCATTAGGTGCCCATCTCGTTAAAACGTCACTCCAACTTTGCTTTGGCGGTTCAAACAGCCACAACACAAAAACGAACAGATCGTGAAATGGTAATTACATGGCTCTTTGCCGCTGCGAGTAGAAAATTACTATGATCGTTCGCGAGCACGCCGACGGTGTACGTATTAAATTGCATCGCAGTTTATTAAAAGCAGATCTGCCCGCGGTTTTATATATATTCGAGCTGTGGCGAAGACACTTGCACAGTTTGTGTGGTGTTTATTTATCGTGCTGTCCGATTCAGTCCTAGTGGTTATACCACGCACGGTTTCGCTTATAAATCGCGTTGTACTGGGGAAGCGGGGAGTTTTTGTAGGAAGCCTGTATTTAACAGGTTACGAAATGGGCACGCTTGTTACCTACGGAAAAACTGGTCTTGCGTGTTACTCTGATTTTTCTTTATCGTATTTAGTTTTTATTTAAGGACACCTTAAACATGCTCATAGACGACCGTTTAAATAACAACATAACTTAGAGTTGCTCGTTTTTTAAATTATTTTTACCTTGCAATCTAAGAAGGCGTCGACAGGTTTTAGTAACCCACAGGTAAACACAAACTACATACAGATATGAGAAAAACTAATAAAAGCAATATATTATATATATGTATATATATATAATTTTTGTGGGAAGCCTGCCCAGGTTGCAATTCATGCCCGTCGGTGTCTTTTTTTTTTAGGTATGTTGCGGATAGGATAATTGTGAAGGGATAAGCAATATTCTGGAAAATATAAATGTACATTTAACACTGTTAACATAGTAGCGAAAACTTAATAAAATATTGCAATCAAGTGCCATATTCTTTACATTTGTCAACACAAAAAATATTAGTTCGTACTTTTTAGTACATACATATTTGTGGTCACCTTTTTCTCTATGGTTATAACATCGGTACATTAATTATTCATGGATACACCAAACTCTTGATTTTAAAAACTGATACCATTTTGCATTCGTTTTCCAACAATTATGTCTATTTACTTTGATAATAAGTATGCCAAATTTAGAATTTAAATCGGATTGTAACTATAAACTGAAAATTCACACTTTTTTAAGCTCTTTACGAGGAACAATAATACATTCTCGTTCCGTCTGACTGTAAACATTCATGTCACCCCCAACACAGATGTACACACAACGAAACTGGCCATTATTTGCTTATCAGCTGTTTTTGTTTTTCACAACTGTTTGGTTCTAGATTTTAATGACGTAACGGAGTTGTTTATCAAAAAATCTCCGTTTCATTTGGGTAGGAATTCGGCTTCAATAATGTATATTCAGAGATACCGATGTGGAGGGTACGTAGCCCCCCCCCCCCCCCCTCCGACCACTAACAAATTGACCGTTGAACGGTGGGGTAGATAACGTCGCGACGAGGGACGCATATTTGTGTAGTTTGTGTGCATTAACCGTGATGTGATTGTGTTTAGCGTTTAGTAAAAAGAATAAACAATGATAATTCACGCCGACAATGTGCGTTTGTTTCGGTCTGTAAGTCTGGGTTTGACATGGAGAACGTATCGCGAGTGTATAGAAGCTGGAATTTACAAACGTAAAATGGTTGATTTTGTAATTATTATTGAGCAAAGCTTCATCTTGTTATAATAAGGGAGTAAGTTCTCATATTTGAAGCACTTTTCTATCCGTTCGTCCGTCTAAGCGTGTGATATAACTCGCGATAACAACCGAACATAACATCCAAATGGCATACGTTTTTGGTAACATTGCCCTTCAACAAGTATGATATAGAATTGTTTAAAAAAAAAACACACGAACACTAACCACGGTCAGAAATAAAAACACTTACCAAAAGTGCGTAAATTTTCGGAAGCATATTTTGCTTCCGATGTAAGTAAGTGTAGGTGTGGTTAGTGTTTTTATTTCTTCCCGTGGTTATTGTTTGTGTGTTTGTGTTTTTATATCCTCCCGGTCTAAGAGTCTTGGTTTTTAGTTAGAATTTCAAGGTAGCATGTGCCTAGCCTTTTCTGGTTGATGAAGTTGTTTTATTCCTTATTTTGAGTACTCCCGTACCCGTGTATCTTTCAAAATGTATCTAACATGTATACAACAAATTGTGTGATGGTAAGGTAATGTAATACATACACATTTTTTAAAACTTGATTGTTCTGCTGAGTGAGTTATTATCGGATGATACTTGAAGAAGTTGTCCTCGTTTCTAAATATTCTGTAGGAAACTTGTAGAATCACACAATGTTTTTTGAAAAGAGATACAATGCGTGTTTAATATACACCTGGTAGATTAATGTTCATTTATTTCTATACACAAGATTTATCACAATTTGTATGTTGTTTTCTTTTAAATAAGTTTGTAAGGCCTCAATATTGTTGTGTAAAGTTTTTTCTACGAGTTGAGTAGATTTTTCTGTTAAATTTGATACGATGAACGTTAATTAAATTTGAGGGTGAATGACAAAATTCAATACAAAATTTCTCTTAACGGGACTCGAACTCACGTCCTCTGTAGTCGTGGCTCTCACTTGCGCCCCAACCATTGCGCACAGCATCAGCTTTGAGAATCAGATTTAATATCCACCTTCCTATAAAGAAACAAGATGAAAGTGCGTCCTAACTCCCCGTACACGACATCTGTGTCCCCCCCCCCCCCCATCATTACCCGTCACCCCCGATCGCAAGCAAGCATCTGCCCCCGGCCCTTTACATGATGCAAGTCTTGCTTCATAACGGTGTGGAAGACGGGGATGGAAAATTGATAAAAGCAACCCCTAATTGGTCCCATGTCTGCCAATTACTGTACCGGTCTCTTGACCATCAGGACATCTGGTCTAACAAATTCCCCCTAAGTAATAAGTTCAGTCAACAACTGGATTCGTAAATCCATTCGTCTTCGTTTTGTACTAAAGCAAGAATTATAAAAACATTCACGGCTACAGGAGTGTCCAAAATAGGGAGCGAAGCTACTTAATCAGCAGATCGTCGACGAAAAGCACACAGACGCGGTGCAGACACGCAATCACGGAGCGCAGGCGCACGCCGGAGGAGCTGGTTAGCAATAGTCTATTTGTATTCCCTGACCCCAAAAAATCTACTTATTACACACCAATATTGCGATCCTAAGTGGTTTAGAAGCAGAGATATTGGTAAAATGCTTATTTCAAGATGGCCGTTGTAAAATTCAAGATGGCCGCTGGAAACTCTGGTTCCTATCAAAAATTTGAAAGTCTATGGGCTTAAGTAGCACGTGGTAAAACTTTGGTGCTTTTGTCCGGCGTGTAAACATTGACCTCAAATTTGACGTTAATCTGACCCACTATTCCATATTCAAATAATTATCTAGCTTGAGATACTAAGTACACAAAATGCCCCATTTCTTAATTTATTGGATGAGCGAAGCGAAGACTTCAATTTCACCGACCCCCAAAAAATTTAGCTCGGGTGTTTTTTTTTTTTTTTCCGTCTGTTTGTTCGCTCTCTACCGGGCAAACGGCATATGCGATCTTGATGAAAATTTGACACGACCTTCGTTTTCTCTGAACTTAGACTTGCTACATTTTTGGGTACAATCGGAAGAAATATTCTCATGAATATCGTACTTTTACGATTTTTTTCTATTTTTAGTGCGATATTTTCGTGACATTTGGGCCGATTTTGACCAAACGGGTGGGGCTACAACGTTCATATTATACATGGACATTAAGGTTAGGTGATGTAGTACCTTTTGAAAGAAAAAGTTGGAAAAATTAGCCAGAATACATAGAAATAAAGGTTTTAATATAAGTTTTTTACGGTAAATAATAACATTTGACAAGTAACAAAAGAAACATGAGAACAATCACCTACAATGCGTAGGCAGCAAAACAAAGCACTTGCAAAAGTAAAGATATTCCACGCAAACTAAAAACTTTAAAAAGCTCATCCATCAACGCGGCGGGACTTTAGCGTTTTCCTAGTAAATTAAATATACATGATAAAAAATTCGTATTTAGAGTTCGTATTTAGAGTCTATTTTCAGTAAGGGACAATCATTACATTTAAAGCAGACCAAGCCAACCATGTAGGCGCTGGCACCATTGACGAGCGAACAATGACCAACTACAGACCTGCATATTTTAAAGTAGGAAACACCGATCAATCAAGCTGGACACGATTGCAAGTAGCAAGCCACACCCCCTTACCCCAAGGGTGACTAAAAACATTGTTTTTTGAAGGGCATTCTCAACATGAGAGTCATGTCAATAAAGGTCATGTTCGTTTTTTAGCGGGACTTCAGTTACAGACACTTGCGGACGGACAGAATAGTGAAGGTTTGCTCCTCATTAGAACGAAATCTATGCAAGTTTGAATTGTTAAGATACGGCAACCATGTAAGGGTGGTGATTATACGGTACAAGGGCCCTTTGTGCATGCCCATTGAGATTACATAAGAGCAGACAATACTTCATACAGCTCTTGGCATTATGAAATCACCCTTGGAGACACAATATACCCACCTCACTTTACAAAAGCGCGCTCATGTGTCGGAAACACCGCACGTCGTTTCAACGAGGTTGCGCTAGTAATGAACCTATAAAGCTCATCCACAGATATATTATATTATATAGCTTTGAATCGCAGACGTAGAACGCACATTTATAGGGGTATTTACCTCAAAGCAAAGAAATATGTTAAATAAAAGCCAGTTAGTAATGACATTACGAAGAATGAAAGTAGGTTCTTTAGAAAAAAAAGATAAATTTGTTTAAAATAAAATCTTCCACGATCTATCCACGATATCTATATCCCCGTGATCTTGTAGGATTATTTGTGAATTTTACATATTGGATTTGACATTACTGGCGTACTCGTTCATGTATCCCGCGCGTACTCGACGTTTTATATTTATAATTTGGGTACTAGGTTAAATCTTATTGCTCTGGCTACCAAGAAGTGGTTTAATTCTGTCGGGTACATATTAAGGTTTTTTTGTGCATGATTTTATTGCATGATTTTCTAAAGAACATTGTAGATTGGTATTCCGAATTTTGAACTATTTCAGAAACTTTAAACAAACAGATTATATCCCCTATAAGAAATTCACCTATACCCAAAATCTATTTTGGGAGCTCTATAAAGTTACAGTTTTGAGTTATTTTTTAAAGTTGATATGCTGTAGAGTAGTAAACACTAACTGTTGGGGGTAACAGTCCCTTGAACAGAATCAGCCCTTGATTGCAACATTTTCACTGTCACAATATGTCTTGTCGGTCTAATTTACTTCGGCTTGTTTCGAAGGGTAATTCGTCTTTGAAGACTATTTTAACGCACTTATTTTATCTTGGGATGATTTCGACAATGTCTCCGAGACCATGATATATCGGATAATTTGCAGTTGGATTTCCAGAGTTTGGCAGAGTTATGTGCAGACATTGAGATGATATAACACATTTTATAGGCACAAACTGTCATTGTATACAGAATGCTTCTATCTTCTCAATTTTAGAATCGACTTGCATGACATTTTTATTATGTGTCAAATAAATAAATTACTGTTACTTTTTAGCATTCAAGTTTGTACAGAAACTTGCTTCTATCTTTCTCGTACAAGCTATGCTGAAAAATCTTACATTCGGTTGGTTACTCTAAAAGTATCATAATTTATAAATACAATTAATGTACTACAAAATACAATAAAAGTATACGAAAATCGGAAAAAAAAATATATTCTAGGTTTTGCGAATGTTTCAGATTCCATCTCAATGCAAGAAAGTTTTCATCAGGAATCCAGAGTGTCGACATAAATAGTAAATATTTACATAATATTTAAATATTATTTAAAACACGTTGATCGTAAATCTCTGCATTTGTCTATTTTTTAAATAGCATTTTAAAACAAAGATGTTTTTATGCAATCGATTTTTGGTTTAATTAATGTATGTTTAATTTACATGTCTACACACACATTGTTTTCTATTATTGTGTAATTTAGTTTTAATTGTTTATTTTAATTGCAATGTGTTAGTATTAGTATTGAGTAGGTTGCTAGATACTAAATGTGAATGGGGCTATGCCCTTTTCTAGCAACCTATAACGCATCAATGTGTTAAAACAATAAATAAAATAAAAATAAATAGGTTGTTTGTTTGGTACATTTAGGATTTCGCAACGCATAAATATTAAAATTTGAATGTATCTCAAAATTGACAACTTAAAACGGTTTTCGCATATTTTGTATAATAACGCCATGCCTACAGATAAATGTCCAAAGTCAACTGCGCCCCGAGTTTCTCGTCACTTATTAAATCTGGTAGTCGTTCTGAGACAGGAAATAAAATGCCCTGTTTTCCGTGTATAAATCGACGTTTCGTGTTTTATCCCGAGGGTTTTGTTCTATCCGCAAGTTTGATGTTCAACTGAGTCGAGACGGAAGAGAATCGAAGTGAATTAAATTTAAAAACGATATATCGAGTTTAATAAAAGTTCTTTATTGAATTGTCGCTTTATATTTCTGCACTGAATGCGATAAAAGTTTTGTATGTGATGAAGTGAGTCGTGATACAACTCGCACGCGCCAGAACAAAACATTGCTCTCGACTTTACTATTACATTTGCAACTTCACAATTTTTCAAATGCCGTCTTTTTAATCCTCATGTTCATATGCAACTTTTAATAGATTGTTTTTGGTCATGTCGTTCTTATGAACCTTTTTTGTTCGCATAAAATTTTGACACTCTTTTCTTTTAAAAACAAATGGAATTTCTGTATTTTTTTAATTATTGTAATTTTATTATTTTATTTTTATGATTTTTACAGAATGATAGCAAATTAGTTTATATGTGTACTTCGTATCTGTCGATCTATCAATCTATATTATGTAGTCTAGAAAATGGAATTTTTGTTAATATCAACTAAATTCCATATCCGCGTTCGTGATTGTCTGCTATAAATACTGAAATCTTTTTAAATCTGCAGATTTTAATCAACTTTCCGTACATGTCCGCTCTCATATACCCACCCCATTTTCATCAAACGAAAATCCTCGAGCAGGATTTTATAATTTAATATTTTATCTACACCTTTGTAAAAGAGGAAAGAGCTGCGCCATACTTCTTCAATGTACATACGTTTCTAGTTAATGAAAACTCGAAACTCGCATAGGCCTAAACCAAGTTGGAATAATTGTAATCTTGACAGATGTAGTAGTTGTATATTCCAGCACTGTCATCTTTTTAATTACAATTTTGCAGAGATACACGTAAGAGTAATAGAATTAAGCTTGGAGTTGAATTGTGAGTTAACACGACGGTTCCTGAATGGCATGGGTGTATGAAGTATGTTGCACGTAGCATGCGAGCAGAGAGAGAGAGGCAGTCGGTACTTTAGTGTGTCGTTATGCGGACAAGCTTGACAGCACCCTATACTGATTGAATTAAGAAGGAATAATTTGTCACGTGGTTTTATTGTGGTCGGTTTGGTCATTTGGCCATTTTCTTGAATCCAAACATGCAGTTTAAATCCTTCGGATACAAAATAATGTCACGCAAATGTGAAAAAAATTGCATCATATAATGGAAAACTAAATAGATAGCACAACAATCCTATGCAATAAACCCCACGTTATGCATTATATTATTATAATTTGTTGTTCCTAAATACATTTCATATAAGAAATAACATTACTGTTATATTAACCTTTTTTTAACTTTTAAGAATTATTCCGGTTACATGTTTAAAAGAGGAACGAGGACAAAATTTAACAATTTATTTCATTAGTTTGAATTGATTGATGATGTCACATTACTATAGTTTAATATCAGAACTTTTGAATCTTTTTGGTACATTTATTTATAGTCTTCTGACTTCACGGATGTTCTTATAATATATTTTATTAAAATGTTAATTAAAATACAGGTATGACTCTGGTTTCACCTGCCATCTCCTTACAAACATCTCCATCTTATTTCATTTATTTTTTAATTCGTCCTAATCCAAGCTGAATATCTCTTACTACTCATAACTTGTGCAACAGCTGTTCATTGTGCCCTGCACTCGCTCCACCAGGGCCGCATGAGACGCTTATTGAGTGGGTGTATGGAAGGGTGGAGTTCTAGAATGAATAGACAGCCTTCACTGAAGCACCTACAGGAAAGTTGGGGATTATGCATCTTGTCTTTGGCGAGGACGTTCGAGGTGCGCGGGCTGGCGTCTGCCATGTTGGCAGCATTTTATCTCGGGGTATTATTTTTTCTGTGGGTTTATTGACTATGAAAATATGTTATTCTATTTTGATTCAATGACCATTGAAAGAGTGCGAATTGTACCAACAATTTTATAAAACGTAAAATTATGTCATGAAATAAATCTGATGGATATTTCCTAATAACATACTCAAATCTTGGACGAAGCGTATATGGATTTAAAAATTGATTTTTCGCAAAAGTTTATAAAAGAACCTTATTTAAACTATATAAAACGTTTATGTATATCCAGTACTAGATTTTGTTGCTGTGATTAAAAAATTAATCAATACGTCGGGAATACTTTCTGTCACGAATGAAAAATTTACATATCAATTCAAACTCCAACCCAAAACACTCACTCACACAACACGTACTCACACTTGAAACACACTTTTTTATTGTTTTATTATTAATATTTGCATTTATTTGTACTACAACATTTGAACATGTAGTCCGTGAGTACCTGTCACCCTCTAAAGTCGATATAAGTTATCTAAATAATACGGTTTGTATTCAATTTATACTCCAATGGCTATTACTTAATGATAGCCTAAAAAAACAATATTTCCGCCCTAAGCATTTACCACCCTCTATAAAAACATAACTCAACAAGCCTAAAAAATATATTTCAACCCCATGAAGTTCGACCCCTTAATAGAGACGTGAACAATTCACTTAATATGTATCGCGTTCCGATCTGTCCCCTGACGTGCGGAATGGCACTAATATTAACCTTTATGGTCGCACACAATGGCTGACTTGTATTTATCATACTTGCCTGCCTATAGTAGGCTACAATCTCGGTTATTTTATCTATACGGAAAGATTAAGTCATTCTGGAACTAAAGCTCCGCGACTCCCTAGTTTGTTTCCACCCACTTCTATTTATCATTAACTCTTCCACGGCACGCGAAGTGGGTGGGTTACCTGTGTGTGGGCTGCTCGAGCGCTGTGCACGAGGCTAGCAGATGACGTCACAGCAAAATATGTCACGACGCCATAATTACATTTCGTTTGACTGCATTTTATTCGACAATCAAGCTTTCGGTTGTGTAAACTGTAATGGGATCGAATTAGGGTTCAACAATAAGTAGTAAAAAATACTGTATTAAATATTAAGTAAATTGTAATATTGTTTAATTAAAAAAATATGATAAGGGTTCAAAATTAGTTGTTTCTATAAAGCTATAAGGGTTCAAAATTAGTTGTTCTATAAAACTATTGATATTGAGTTTTACAATATAATTAAATAGCTGGTACCTGAAGGACTACTGTTTCGTGGTCAACAAACATTATTAGTTGCATGTCTTGTATAGCCATGCTAGAGATGCATTTGTTTTCCACCAAGACTAGATGATGGACTAAGGATTATCGCTTACCAGGGACTTTATTTGTGATGGGCAAATTACTGGCGTTGATCAATTGGAGAACATTGCCAAGATAATCATCAAAATAAAAATATGTTGGACTTAGTACATATTAGAAAATGTAGGGAAAACAATCAGGAGGAGAACAGTATTTCGTGGATTAAAGTCCACACATTGCAATAATTTATTTTCATTTAAGCACATAGCCTACAGAAATTTAACTAAAATCAATTGTGCGTTGTTAATGTCTTTTGTAAAGTACAATCATTTCTTAAATTAAACTCTGATTCTCTTCAAATCGAACAATTTCTAAAAAAAAAAAAGAAAAAAGTCATACAGACTATTTTAATACATTGGAAATTTTAATTATCAGCTATTTTCATATCCCGTTTAAAAATTCCTTCGGCATTTTCAGTGGTTAAAATATTACCAACATGAATTCATACGTCCATATATTCTTCATGAATATTCTGAATATTTATTAATTAATTAACCTCTACAATTTCCCTTGTAAACTTTCCAAATACCTCGAATGTAGCATATTATACTTGTATTGAGAGATGAGAGAATTTAGGGAATATCGTGTTCCCCTCGTGTTAATTTAATCGTCCACCGTGTACCACGTACGAAACTAAGATCGTGTTATCTCAGAATCCGAGTACTATGTTATGTAGATGCTGCCTAATACCTTCCCTCGATTTGTAACCGTTGTCCAGGGAAATTAGACTGAAAGGTGATATTATGAATTTACAACGGTTTACCCTACCCTACGGTAATTTGAAAACAAGCATGATCTCATATTAATCGGAGTACACTCGGTGCACCCTGGTGTAAACTTACGGAAATATTCTGGGTTTAAATCATGATCATGTCCGTTTTTGATACTTACTTAGTAGTAATACTATTTTATTAAAATCGGATGTTCTTATTTAATTAATTTACTATTTAATGAATAATGAGAACACCAACAGTTTCATACTGTTGTTATATATTTTCTTAAGACTATTGTACGACCTCTGGCCGATAATTTGAAAGTCGCAGAAACATGTCTGAAAAGTTTGCTGAATGAAAGAAGCTCTTTAAAATAACAGAAAAAATGTGAATTTTTTTGGGCGGGACATAACTTCACTTTTGGAAATTTTATTTAGATTTTTGGACCAAAGTGTAATATACAAAAAATCTAGTTCAAAATTAAATTTTGAGAATCGGTTTTCTGGACATAGTTTCTAAACACCTTTAGCTATAACTTAACTATAGCTAAAATAGTTTTCTGAAAATAACAGTTGCTGTTCGAATTTTTTTGTCAAACGGTACAAAACTGGATAAAACTCGTATGTGTACCGTTCGACAAAAAAAATCGACACCTTGTCACGTACTCTTATTTTCAGAAAACTATTTTAGCTATAGTCAAGTTATAGCTAAAGGTGTTTAGAAACTATGTCCAGAAAACCGATTCTCAAAATTTAATTTTGAACTAGATTTGTATATTACACTTTAGTCCAAAAATTTAAATATAATTTCCAAAAGTGAGGTTATGTCCCGCCCAAAAAATTCACAATTTTTTTCTGTTTTTTAAAGGCCTTCTTTCATTCAGCAAACTTTTCATACATGTTTCTTCGACTTTCAAATTATCGGCCATAGGTGGTACAATAGCCTTAAATTATTTCCTTTTGTAAACATGTATTTTGTATTGATTAGTACGCTGGATCCCCGTACTAATTGGCCAGCTGTCAATAAAGATTGAATCTATTATTATTAAAGTTTGGCTAATTTATAATGAGCATCACATTTCATACTTAACAAAAGACTAGAAATCTCATTCGTGAAGTTAACGACCCTCTACTTTTCTTGTTAAGAAGCTTTTTTTTGGTTTCATTTCCTTTAAAGAAGCAAATAAGTATAAAGAAATATATTGAAAACTGGTTGAGTATTTTGTTAGCACCTTCAATGATAACAGCACTACTTAATCTGTAATGGTTTAAAAAAGTACTCTGGATAGCCTTGTTTGATTATTACCAACCATAAGAAATCTAGAACATTCTAGCGATGATAAATAAAAATAAAAATATACAATTACGTCCTGGGAAATAAAACGGAAAAAGAGGAAAAGGAGAAGAACGTAAAAATAAGTAAGGGAAATGAGAAAATATGGTAATACACTTAAGTTTAAACTTTAAAACGAATGTGTTTTAAGCTGGTTCCACTAGCCTATACCTCAAAATTTTGGACACTAATGGTTATATTTACATTTTAATCCCCTGTCCCCTGGTGGAACCGTCGAAGTCCTCGCGTGTTACCACATCTACTACTCCTCCTCGAAGCACAACACTTGTTTACTCATCTGATGATGTTTTCCAACTGTCTGTACTAGCGCCTCGTACCGGGCTTTCATTACTTCCATCCAGGCTGGAGGTAAAGTGAATTAGCCTCACGTTGAAGGTTCACATTCGTAGCGAGCGGCTAATTGTACAGATGTGACGTCACTGTTACTCCAGTCTCTCGCAGAGAGATGTAGCGCGAGGAAATTACAAATAATGTTGTCGGGTATTGGAGTCGTGTTTCGTTGTTATGCTTTTTGGTTTTTTCTTTGTATTTGCTGCTGTTTGTTTTACGTTTTCTTGTACCTTGATTTACCTCCTTGGCCCCCATTCTTTGACAACTCTTAATTCCGTCTAACCCAGGATTAAAAATGGCCACTGGTTGCAGCAGAATATCCTGAGGGCATTTGGTTCGAAATCGTACTTAAATAGTCAAAATGTGATATAAGATTGTTCCTTTTCCACTTTGAACAGCCATAGTGCTCAAAGTTACTGTCAGATGTTTTTAACGATATTTTTTGTGATACAGCGGAAAATATCCAAAAATTCTACGTCATTGTGACATACTGTTGCCCTGGCATATCAACGTATTATGTTTGAGAAGTGTGATTTAACCTTAAAACCAATTTTTCCTCTACATTTTTTGAAAGTACAAAATCTTGCACTATGACATCCCGAATATCTAGTATCCCTAATTAAGTATGTATTTTTTATCACTAAACATCAACTGACTTTGTGAAACATTAAACAATGTTTTAAATACATAAATATATCGGAAAATAGCATTATAGCTCTTCAGTCAAACCTGCCCGGCGCCTCCACCATTTATTTATTTTTATTATCTAAAATATTATTTAAGTTCGTATACCTGGCGCCTCCACCATATCATTAAATTTATTAAAATTGTTTAAAAACCCGTACTCGACACTTCCACCATGTAATTTGTTTATTATCGAATTGTTTTATTTTAGAGGACCCGGCACCTCCACCAAAATAGTTAGAAAAAAGAAGCTCGTACATTTTTTGGTAACTCGTCCGCCACATTCTTAGTAAGACCTATGTTAGGCTTACGTCGAGTTTAGAAAATATATACAGTAAATTACTCGGACCTTCCGTGCAACTTCCTGATAGATTCCTAGGAAAACACTTTTTGACGTAAATTGCTTACATCGTAGTCTGTTATTTGGAGAGAACTCGTGCGATCACATTCGATCTCAAATGTTGACTCAAAGTCAGCCAGGTTTGAACGACCTTCAAAATGGTCACGTGATCAACTCAGCACAACCAATGCAGAAAAACTAAAAGGCTATCATGCAATGGCCGCCTGAGTTTGGAGCACTGGAAGAACCTTGACAGCTAAATTATTAGGTCATATTATAGACGTTGTTGTTGTTCAAATTAAAGTGGTCTTTTAGATGCCTACACTAACTACTTCATAAGGATCAAGTAATGCCGAAAGAGAAGTTGAAAATATTTCTAGGATGAAAGGCCTACCTGAAGCAGGAACTCATGACCTAGGCATATCCAATGACAGTGGAATGAACAACTTTTTGTAGATGTCAGTCTGTGTAGTTTTTTTAGCTTTGAAAGAATGGTATTGAAGCAAGCTCTCATTGGTCCTTTATATTTTAACAATGTTGCCAACTGTTAAACCAATTGTTGATGTTACAAAATGTTTTTATTTATTTGTTTTAATTCAAATGAATGTGTGTGTCTTAATAAAATAACTTTTTAAAATAATAATTTTTGCATTGGAGATTATTAAGCTTAATTTATGTGTCGCTTATTAGATAAGAAGAAGGCTTTCAATTAAGCCATTAATTTTTTTTGTTTGGTCCACTTGCGAAATTGCCGCCGAGACGTGTCAAAAGGTCATTCAAAGTTATGAGAATTCAACTCTAGTAATTATTTGTTGTGGTCCTCGCTCAATGCTCCAAAGGTTATCTTGAATTTGTTTGAAAGACAAAATTTGTTTTTCGTTTTCTTTTAAAATGTATTAAATTATGTATTATTTTACTCAAAACACTTTCTTACTCATGTCCCTCGTATTAGGTCTTAAGGGGTCGAATCTCGGATCAAGAAAGCCAATATATTTTCTTCGGCTAGTATACAATGTTTGATATTATTGACGCTATGATGTCTTCGGTTAGAATCCTTGGTTCCGGTCGTGGGCGAGGTAGCCCTTAATCTCTACCCCTCCCCCCCCCCCGACCCAACCCCTAGGGGCAATTCCTTCTTTGGTCAAAAACTTTCAAAGTTCTCAGTTGGAACTAGGCGAACTAACGCACCACGCTTTAATGGCGAAAATTGCCTTGTGCCAACTTCGAAATACAGTCTCGGTGAAAATCCAAGTCATCAACACTGTTCGATCAGTTGCGTCTTAGCTCTAACTACTTTTGATTGTCTCTAGATAGTTCAGAGTTGGATAGAGAGCGCCCGAACTTGTAATATTTACCTTAGGTCGGCATTTCCTTTCCTTTTCTTTTCTTTTTTTTTTCCACCACTTTTTTGTATTTGATTCATTAATTAATTGCATTTATTATTCTTTTTGAATTTGTCACCAAAATTGTTGTGTTTTAATGCATTGTTGTTGTAATATTACTATTTCAAATATTTACTTAACTGTAGTTCATTGTTGTGTCTGCATCTACGTAATTAGATGTATTTAGTTGTCCTCCTTTGTTAATCAATTTTAACTGAATAGGATAGACGTTAAAAAAAATATTTTTTTAAAAAAAACAAGCGTTGCCCACGAGTCTGTTATTCCGGAGGTCTTCGGTCGACTCGGCCCACTGGCAATCCGGACTGAAGCTTATTGCGAGGTTTTGTCAAAAGGCAAATTGTAGGATTGAGTCCTATAATAACTCTTGAACTTTCCGTCCTAACGTACACACACACACATAGAGAGTGATCCGAATAAAGAAAAGTCGTTTGTGGAACCATTTCTTATCCAAAACGCTTTGTTTTAGTCACGTTCTTACTAATTGATTGATTGATTGATTGATTGATTGATTGATTGATTGATTGATGATTGATTGATTGGATATTGCTTAACCTCTCATATTAATGCACAAAGGCTATTCGAGACGATGAGTGGTGATAGATGAGGATGAAGTATGAACTGAGGGAAGGAGGGGAAACTAATTATTTACTATCCGACACTTGATGGTTCTTTTCTATTGTTCTCTTCTTTAGATCGGTGTAAAAAAACTCAATTAGTTTTAAACTAAATAAATTCATATTAATAACTTAATTAATAGGTCCTACATTTTGTCTTATTTTAATTTTGCGTAACTGAAAGTTTAATTAATGAGCTTTTATCCTTTTGAGCTCGCAAGTTTGTAGTTTGAGACTTACAACTTTCATTTCAATAAAATTAAATTAAATTTTTGATATTGTAAGCGGTTTAATGATCTACTTCTTTTTTCACGAACTTGCGTTTAATTATTTACGTAACGTCCGTCAAGTTCATTTATACAAAACTGTTTTACTGTCGCGAATAAAAAGCTTTCTTTCTTTCTTTAATTTACTTTAGCTTTTTGCTGAAAGGGGAATACTGTTTAACGTGAGTTTTGTTTGATTTAATTTCCAAGTCGACCGAGTTTGTTTTGTTTTCTTTACCCCCCGGCTGAATTACGTATTTGAAAGCCACAAAGCGGGCTGGTACTCGTTGCATGGCTGCTACCGCGTAATTTGTGCTGTTGACGCTTCTCTTATGTAAATTATTTTTATTTCTTGTTGGGTTGTATGTAATCAACTGCTCTTGTCCGACCGAGTGTTATTGTCCGGCCGAGGATAAAAAGTATGTGTGTACTTGATTGTGAAACATGTTGTATTTTGTTGGGCGTTGTTCTGTCATTTGGTTATAGTTCACTTTTTACATTTATATCTTATGTTAAAATATATTTCAATGTAAAGCTATATGCACGCACATACATGCACATTTGTATGGAAGCTATAGTAACTTAAGTTTGTCCTATCCTTGCTATTAGTGGCTAAACATTCGTTTAGATAATTATTATATAATATTATAAGATAGATAATAAGACAGGATTCGAGAAGATAATAATATAATAATAAATTACTCCCAAATATCGCCTTACCCCTAGAAGATTTTTCAAGGTGAAGCTATATGGACATAAACATGCACATTTGTATTGAAGCTATAGTTAGTATTCTATCTATAGCAAAGACAAATATCGTGACCTTCCTCAAAAATGTTTAATGTCTAGGCTGATTATAAGATGTTCAAGCTTAATGTTGGAAATTCCCCTTTATCCAACGAAATGGTGTTTGAACTGTTGCGATATATGTATAACGTTAAAACTTAGTTTATTTAGCTTTAAAAAGTAATTCACTAAGACTACCTATTTATTTATTTATTTATTTATTTATTTCTGTTTTACAAATTTTCATATTTGGATGAGCGTAGCGAGCGAAGCGAAGATTCCATTCTACTACACTGGAGAAAAAAATCCGGAATGTTTTTTTTTCTTTTTTTTCTGTATTTTTGGCTGTTTGTTAACACGATTCCGGCTAAACCGATACTCCAATTGCGATGAAATTTTATGGAGGCCTTCGAAATCTCTGAACTTAGAACTGCCACGTTTTTGAGCGCAATCGGAAATTTTTTTCTCATGAAAATCGCAATTTTACGATTTTTTTCGATTTTTAAAAAATTTCTTCGACTTATAACACCTACATGCTTTATCCGATTTTAATGATTTTTGCACAGAACCTTTATTTTATGAATTAAGATATTCTTGTGAAATTTGAGCGCAATTGAAAAAATGTTTATCATAAAAATCGAAATTTTACAGGTTTTTTCTTTTTTTAAACAATTCTTTGACTTATAACACCTACATGCTTTATCCGATTGTAATGATTTTTTCGCAGAACCTTAATTTTATAAATTAATATATTAGTGTTAAATTTGAGCGCAATCGAGAAATTATTTCTTATAAAAATCGCAATTTTACGATTTTTTTAACAATTACGATTAATTTAAAATTTTTTTAACTTAGTAATGATTTTTCCACAGAGCAACAGAAAATTCGCATAACACGTGGCAGCGTAATGCCCCAATTACGCTCATCCAACAACGCGGCGGGACTTAAGCGTTTTCATATTATAACTTCATTCTGCACAAAATTTGTGCGTCGCTGTAAAAATATTGTATACCTCCTCAGTTTTCTTAACATTTCTCTTCCGCGACTAGTACACCGGATGTAGGAAACGGTTTCGGCAATATGTCCGTCCAACAATAAAACACATAACTCTGACGGCGGTCAGGGCTAGAGTGACGCGTCACACCGGCCCAGCTGTTACCAGACGGAACTCCGGTCTTGATATACTACTTCTTTGAAGGAGTTGACACTGTGGGCGAGAGAGATGTTTCCGTCCGACGGCGAATTACTTACCGTTTGTCCTGAATCTATTAATAGAGGCGAGGGAAATATTCACAACTCCAAGGTGTGATGTTTGGTTTGGAGCGCGGGTTCGTTTCTGGACCCCTCAATCAATGTAAGGATTCGTCGAAAAAACGTGCATTTATAACCAAACCTAGTTCATAGTAGTTTATAGTTCTCTTCAAATAGAGGGAGAAATGCGTTTTAGTAAAGTTACTGTTCGCTCGGCTGACTGACACCACACGTGTCTGAAATTTTGAACATATGTGTCACGAAAGTTTAAATTTAGGGCTCTACTGTAACACATTTCTAATATTTGTTTTAAAATAATTTATAACATATATATATATATATATGAGTTTTGGTTTTTGGTCCCCAGCATAAATTAAAATAACACTGCACTAAAACAAACAAACTATTGGAAGTATTGGAATTAAATTTGGAGACTTTTAGCATATTTAATTTATAAAATGTCACAGCTTAATGAAAAAATAAGACGACGAATCTATTCTTACATGGATTGTTATTTAATCCTTTAATGAAACACCCTAGTTCAAGGCTAAATCACATCCCCTCTGTCTCTGGGCTTGGACAATTTCCTATTGGTTAATTCCCCCCAAGATGAATGTAGTTAGTTTAGAAGACGAAGCAGTGAGATTGTGCGTGACAGTGGCATGTTTCACGTCCACCATGAAATGGACAAAGTGGACACGGATCCAATCAAGCCTGGCGTGACATGTTGCCTGTAGGATTTGTTAGTTTGTTGGAAGTTTTTCTTTGATCAACTTTTTGTTTTAAAAATAACCTTGAGAATAATATAAATGTTAGTACAAAATCATAGCAGAGTCCAGAAAACTAGCTATGCAAACTAACTACTCACCTGTTTTCGTAATACGGTTGAATTAACCATCATTCTTTCCCACCTATATCCACAAAAACAATATTTAAACAAAATCGATGATGTAATTCATGATCATCCATCCATGGATAAATAAGCACATACACTATTTGTGTTGTGATTGTGTATAATAGGCTAAATCATGTTTTGTTGTGATATTTTATTATACATACACTTTTAATCTAGAACTTACCAAACAAATTAATTTAGAGCAGAACACGTACGCAAGGTTATGTATAGGCTTAAGTAAGCACTTAAGTTGAAGTGTTCGCTATTTAGCACGGTTATACTAGTATATATGGTATGGATGGTGTTGGCATCGATTTGTTTAATTTGGGTCGGCGAGCCTACCCATGAACAACACAGAGTTAGATATCTTACAACACAGAATGAAAACAAACGGGTGATCAGCCACAAACTGCGGATACGACATTTCGCTCATATACACAAACTCCACAGCAGACGCGGCAGCCGCCACCGTCCCTTCTTCATTCACCTCGATGTGAGCCTTGTGCAGCACTTCGCTGACGACGAGTGGAACACTCGACATGCCGGAGAAGTCTGCTTTGTCCTCTTGGAACATCTCCTTCATCCCGAGCGTCTCCAGAACATCCTTCAGCGGGATAGATTCCTGCAGAGTGAACCTGGGAAGAGAAACTTCTAGCTCGCTGGATTCTCTAAGAGATCCCATCAAGTCTTTCAGATTGACGGAACTTAGCTTTTTTTCTACTTCCGACAAACCATTGACTTTTAATGGTAAAATGATCACAAGACTTACGTTGTTTCCTTTGTAGTCAATCTCTAAAATATTTGCGCCAATATCTTTGTTGGTCACGTGTTTAAAGTGCGACTTGATGTGCATCATTTGGACGTTCTTCGTGTTATTGGCGCTCAGGTAAAATGGCTCGGAAGTGGTTTTGTCAAAAGCTTTTGCCCAAGCTCCCTTAAAATAGACGGCGTTCACTAGCAGTAACTTCATGTCATCGTTTAAACCATCTTTCGCGATGAAATCTTTAATCGTATTATTTGTCTTTTTTTCAACCCACTCGTTTATAATCTTAACAGTATCCATAGAACTGAATTTAACACATTGAACTTCAGAGACAAAATCATCCATAGCTGTTTTGTTAAATTCATCCTTGACTTGAAACTTTTCCGCAATGTAGATCTTGTTTGCTATTTTAAAAGTCACATTGTTTTCAGTGATGTTGTGAACACTTTGTAGAATATGACGGAAGGTCGTCTTGACTAGTGTCAGATTTTGTGGTAGTCGAAGTTCATCCGCCATCTCTTTGGAAGTATTTCCTCCAGCACCGACGTAGGCCAGACCCAAGATCATTTGAACACTTAGTGGCGAGAAGAAGATGTTATTGGTAGTCGTGTTTGCCAGAGCAGAGTACATGGCATTGACGAACTCCGAGCCGCTTTGAGCTCTATGGTGCTTGTGCTTGCCTACATAGTACTTAGTGCTTGCCACATGACTGGCAGTTAACAGTACCAACAACGCACACATCACACAGAACGTGCTAGGAGCCATGCTCAACCAGCTCACTTGTCTTACTGAATGACAGAACGCAACCAAACAGCTCTAGCATATACAATGGTGCGACAAAAACAAGTTGGGATTTCTGATGCCATCAAAACAACCTGGTGCCAGCTACAGCCTGCGTAAAACAGACAATAGTATTTACTAGGAAAACGCCAAGGTCGTTGTTAGACGAGTGAGTGAGCTATGTGTTCAGTACCCGGTAACATTCTCTTTCTTCCCCCTATATACTTAAGGCCTATAGGCTCGAGTGGCGCATTATGGCCTTACCTAGTTGACGCGCCCTTATACCAACAAAACTTAAAAACCCTATTATTTATACAAATATATTATTATTATTATTATTATTATTATTATTATTATATTATTATTATTATAATAATAATTATTATTTCTATTGTTATTATTATTGTTGTTATTTTTTTTTCGAAATTGTACACATAATCGTAAATTAAGATGTACATTGTCCAACTCCATAGAACTTAAATGCAGATGTTCTTGAGTCCTCAACACATGACTCGCTCACTCGTCTAACAACGACTTTAGCGTGTTCCCATAGTCTAGTTAATAAGGCGACCTTATACCCGAAATGTGAGAGACCTGGTACCGGATGTCTGTTTAAAATTTCAGCGCAATCTGTTCATGCGATTCGGCTGATATTTGACGTACAACCCCACACACTCACACAGAATCGCACGGTAGTGCCGATTTTCTTGAATGGTAATCCTCAGTCGTTCCGCTCCCTCGTCTAATAAAAAGTGAAAAGTTAATAATTGCCCTAAATAATATTTTAATTTTAAATCATTTTCTTGATTATATACAACTTTATTTGGAGAGCCGTCGGACAGAAACTCATGAAGAGTGCCATAACTAGAACTTTTAAATGTCTCACTACCCACTGATGACATTTTTATTTATCGGGTTGTTTTGTAGCGGTGGTTTACCTACATGATATTCTTATGTCGACGTTTCAAATACCATTTTGTCTTCTTCTTCATGACGTGAAATATGATATTTAAATATGTTATTATATGCTATTTCATGTAATGAAATCAATCAAATCAAACAACCCGATAAATAAATGTCAGAGTCATAACTGTTTAAATAAATAAAATAAATAAATTGTATTTAGAGTCTACCCACTCAGTTATATAACTGATTTTCAGTGGGGAACAGTAAATCAAAGCGACCAAGCCAACCCTGTAGGCCCCGATGCAATCGACGAGTGAGCGATAACCAACCAAAGATCGATATTTGTAATAGGAAATTTAGCAATCAGTGGTATGGACAGTGCGAACAACCGCGGATCCACGCCAGAATCAACAAGGCCGATTCAGAACAACTCTGAATTTATTATGTGCTTCGTTGCTAGGACGGCTCCAAAGTCACCGTTTACAAACTCCTAGGACAAGAACTGATGGACTTTAGTCCACATCAGAAGTTAAAAAACTTCTGTCTTTGACGGGAATCGAACCCTGGACCTTCTGCATTGGAAGCAGATACGCTAACATAACATAACACAAATAAAAAATAAACAAATTTTCGACGAATGATAATCAAAAACAATTTATTTCCACGTTTTACTGTCTGTGGTGGAGGTGCCGGGTTGAAAAGATATCCCATCCTTGCGTGACCCCCGGACACCAACAAAACTTATCTCTTTAACCTTGTTGTAGGAAAAGGTCAACGTAAAGCTCGTGTCATTCGGAGGTCATGTTCGATTTATATCGTCGGACGCGACACACAAACAGACGCACTAACAAGTGGTGCATAAGTAAAACCACAGAAAGTGGGAATTTATATGTATCTTACTAGGAAGCTTCGCAAACAGGCGCGTTGTTGGATGAGCGTAATTGGTGCATTGAGCTGCCATGTGTCATGCAGATTGTCTGTTGTTCTGTGAAAAAATCATAACTAAGTCGAAGACATTTTTTGAAAACGAAAAAAATCGTTATTTTAAAATATGAAAAAAATCGTGAAATTGCGATTTTCATGAGAAATAATTTTTTGGATGCGCTCAAATTTTACACCAATATATTTATTCATAAAATAATATTATGTGAAAAAATCATCACAATCGGATAAAGCATGTAGGTGTTAGAAGTCGAAGAAATTGTTTAAAAATCGAAAAAATTCGTAAAATTGCGATTTTCATGAGAAATGATATTTAGAGTGCGCTCAAAAACGTGGGAGTTCTAAGTTCAGAGATTTCGAAGGCCTCCAGAAAATTTCATCGTAATTGGAGTATCGGTTTAGCTGGAATTGTGTTAACAAACAGACAAAAATACAAAAAAAAACATTCCAGATTTGTTTCTCCAGTGTAGTGAAATGGAATCTTCACTTCGCTCGCTACGCTCATCCAAAAGAGAATTCAATCCTTGGATAAACGTTGTATAAACGACACGTTATGCTTTTTAGTTTTTATATTGAATATTCTACCTTGCCGTCGTTTCTAAAAGACATCCTATATTTCGGGTTGATACGTGTTGAATGATATTAGTGTTTTATTTTTGTTTTCACTCTACCTAAACAATTTATTTTTCTATCTTGCCGAAATTGGTACTGGATTCGCTTGTAATAAAACCAAAGAATCAATCAAATGTAATCTAAGAAAAACATTTGCGTTTTCGTAGATGAGGCTATATACATAATATTTCGAGTTTAGCCTTCTGGCGATGGTAGATCAGAGCTTTCCACACCACAGATTTTTCTATACATCCTTTTTAAACTATTTTTGTAATTAAAAAACTTTAATCTCGGTTCACATAACTTTTCCAATTTCCCGTACATAACTCGAGTGATAACTTTCCAGCGGTTTAATAACTACGAAGTTATTTTTTGTTTTTGCTTCAATAATTTGTCTGAACATATAAAATCGTGATGATACTTATTACATCACTACTGAGTAATTAGTTTACTCCCGAGCGTGTTATAGTTGGCTAGTTAGTTAGCTGTAATATAGCAATAGCAGTCGCTTTGATCTCGAACTAATTACATTGCATTTCATTACGGAAATTATATAAGTAGTTTCACCTTAGTGAGGTTTAATTTCGAAATTAATTTCGCTTTAAGTGCGCTCGAATAATTTGCTAAGAAGTCGAGTTAGTTAGAAAACCACACCTTGCATGCTCTAGGCTATGAACGAAAATAACAAATATGCAATTACTTACTGGTTGTCAATAATCGTCCGCTCCTTTAACATGGAGTAACTCAACGGCTTTGACATTTACCACAGCAGGCTGTAAATAAGTGTTTACAGGTTGTGTCCTTTAGGTAAGACGGATTTGTATTAAGTTTTCTTTCAATTGGGAAATTTCCAGACAAATGTATCTATTTTTATGGAAATCAATCAGAAATTTAAAAAAATCCATCTCAGCGGGATATCGAGCTCCGGTCTCCCAATTGCTGAGATAGATTTTGTTATTTCTGGTTTATTTCCCATAAAATCAATTACACATACGGGAGTGTTTCCCGATTAATGAAATTGACAAATGGATCTCTTATTAGGATGTGATCCTCCTACCTCTTATCACTTTTATGTCTGTCCGTACGCCTATCACGTCTCACGATAAAACCAAACAAGTTCAACGATTGATTTTTTTTCATTGCCCTTCAACAAAGATGATACAGAATGTTTTGGTGACCCTAAGTGTTAAAATGGCAGGGCTTCCAGGGTCACCCAAGGTTGAGATATTAATACCCGGCACCTCCACCACAACTTCGTAATTTACCTTAATTGCTCGTACCACATCTATATTATACATCATCAGGCGACATAATCTGTAATTATGGTAAATTGTACTACTATATTATTATAAGAAAATGGTCATGGTCATCGC